>WNGS01169498.1:47263409-47288749 GCA_020271785.1 Procambarus virginalis
TTTGACATCCACCAAGGTCTCATTTAAATTGTCTTAACTGTCTGTAACACTCTGCAAAAAAAAACAGCATTGAATGTAATCAAACGCTAGTTTCTGGTTGAGCCTGTCGTTCCCTGAAGTTTCTAACTCATTAGTGCCACACTACTTTGGGTCATCAGTTGCAGAGTTCTTGTATGCCTACCAGGGACCATGAACCATAACTGATACTCTCACAAAGTACATGGCGCAATGGCTCATGAACACTTTACATTAAAGTTTATCATCTTGCCATTGACAGGGAATCACCCAGAAAGTAGAAGCAGCAAACAGACTAATGCTGATTGAAAATGAACCTACACCCTAAAATATCAAACAACTCCCCACAAAGAAACAAATAACCAAAACCATGTCTAACACCCCGCTTGTTAGCTTCACTCCCTCGCATGGGGGTAGGGGAACCGCCCGGTCGAGACAGACCACCACCACTCGGTTCTTGAATGATAAACCACCACCGGGAGAGGAATATTTTCCAGGGCTCACCCAGAAATTGGTATTTCATTACATTCAATTGGGGTTTCCTGTGGGAGCCCCATTGGCTCCCTGAAGCTCTAGCTACCCAACAGAGAAGAAAATAGGGACTTACCAAGGAGGCGGCAGTCTTTGCAGGTATCACCCCAAAGAGACTGTCAGCCACAACAGACGCCCCAAGGCAACACAAGGCTGCAGGGGGGGCCAGGGACATTCACCAGATACCTGGTGGTAGAGATCCTGTTAGACCTCCAAAACCCCCAGTGCCTGAATATCGACCCAGGACACATTCCCAAACACAGCCGACATAACGGCAAACTTTCTGACCTCATGGGCACGAGGGTAGACCACAAGCTGGCTAGACTTGACACTGCAGACGACCTGTTACACATGAGCCCTGGAACAAGGGAAACAGATCCACCCAGAGTGCATTCGCCGACACAGAACCGGTGGCCGGCAAGTAGCAACGTAAAATGGCCACCGGACATAACACATGATGCATCCCCGACCAAACCAACCAAACAACCACTCTGGAAGCTCGCCGTCTTATTCTTCGCCAGAAAAGAAGGAGACGGCTGCAACTGATCAAAATGACCCCCAGGACTAAACAAACTAAATCTGTTGCCGGAGGACCGCATGGAGCTCCCCAACCCAACCACCACAGGCCAAAGTCAACAAAGACAAGGTTTTCCAAAAAAATCACAAACTGAAGGAGCCACCACAAACTGAGGTGAAGAAAGAAAAGAACGAACCCAGTCCAAAGACCATGCATGCTTAGGCGGCACATGTGCAGGCTGGAGGTGGCAAAAATGCATGAGAAAGCTTGTGAAACAGGGCGAAAGTAACATCCACCCCGAATGCAAGCGGAAGCGGCTCTGCCAATGCCGCACAATAAGAAGTGATAGTATTTGGCACGAGATGCATATTCAGAAAAGGCCAAGAGAGAAAGGATAAAACAACCCGGTAAGAAACATATGAAACCAGATGAAGAGAAAGAAAATGGAGTAAAGCTTGCCAAGAAACTTCACACTGTCGCTGAGCAAAAGACCGCAGGTGGGACACCATCAAACTAGCCACCCGAACAGCATACAGATACATACATAGGGGTCTGGTAGCTGAGCTGACAGTGCACAGGACTCGTAATCCTGTGGCTCGGGTTCGATTCCTGCACTAGGCAGAGACAAATGGGCAGTTTTTTTCACCTTGATGCCCCTGTTACCTGGCAGTAAATATGTACCTGGGAGTTAGACAGCTGTTACGGGCTGCTTCCTGGGGGGGGGGGGGGAGTTAGTAGTTAGTAACAGTTGATTGACAGTTGAGAGGCGGGCCAAAAAAGCAGAGCTCAACCCCCCCCCCCCCAAGTACAACTAGGTGAATGCAGATGGCAATAGACATGCGTCAAAAAGTCCAGACGCACAAGGCAGAAGAGAAGGCCAAACCAGCGAGGTACCTCACCTGGTCGACCAGCTGATAAAGATGGAGCCACGGAAAAATACCCAGGTTTGGACACCGAGCAAGCAGCAGGAGCACCGAGCGCCTGAAACCAAGGCTGGGCTGGCCACCATGGGGCCAGGAAAATCACCCTCCCTCTATAGGATTCAAACAAAGCCAGAATTGCCTGAGAGGAAGAAGCAGAGGGCCAGGGAAAAGGCTTAGAAGAAGGAAGTCAGCTGAGAAGACTCAGAAGCCTCAACGGGAAGGAGAGGCTCAATTACCTCTGTGCCTGAATTGAAAAGAGCAGCCCCTGGAGCCACTCGAACCTCGTTCCGAACTAAACCCCTGCCTCGACTTTGAAACCCTGAGACTTTTGGGAGTCTGCAGCAGGGGGTAGATGTGGAGAAGGGCGAACCACGCCCACTTGGGAAGGAATTGGGGGGGCGCAGACTGGACCAAGGTCAAAGCAACCAATGCTCCTAAATCTAATTCCCTAAAACCCAAGCGGGGCAACTCCAGGGCTTCCAAACGGGCACACAACCTGGTATGTTGCAACACCTAGAAATGCCTATGCAATGTGGCCGCTGCCTAATCCCATAGAATATCAGATGTGGGAGTAGTAAATTGTACCACAAGCGGGAAACAAGTCCCACACGACCCCGGGTCGTAGGTGTCCCTGACCCAACAGGCAGCACAGCGGAGGCAGAAAGGATGATCGTCACCCTGAGGCAGGGATGAAAAGCAATCCTCGAATTTACACAAGACAAGAACAAGTTCAGGCAATGTATCCATAGTACTGTCCAACTGGACCCACTGGGGATTTCCAGGGCCTATAGGGTATGTGAGCCTGACAGGAAGTCCAGGCATTGGGGCCAGCTAAGCCGGTAACCCTTGTCCATGAAGGTAATCCAACTGCTAGCCGCCGTAGGAAAGCCCCGGGGGTAACAGAGGACGACCACCTCCCACACCCTAGGAATCGCCTAATCAGGTGAAAGGCAGAACTCCTCTCCCGTATAGGCAAAAGAAAACGTTGGCAAATGTAAGAAAACATGATAAAAAAACGAAACCCCCTGACAGCAAACAGTCAGAGAGAAACCTCGGCTAGCTGCTGCTAGCTGAAGAGCTGGCTATACTAGCTGCAGTGCGCCCAACCAGCCAACAAACACTCCCCTACCCAAAGCAAGACACGACAAAGTCCAAAGCTCCCAACACACCCGAAGGGTGAAGATGACCACCGGCAAAGATATCTTCTTGTGGGAAGTGAATCCCGAAAGCCCCAGGGAAGGAAACCTTGACCGTGTAGGGGCAGTACTTACAAAGCCCTTAGGGAAGGCATCCATAAGTGCATGCAGCTCCAATACCCGAAAACTCCTGGCCAACGCGCATAAAAAGTGATGGAACTGCCTCGCATGGCAAAACACCCAAAAGCAGGAAATCGTGGCCAGAGTGGTTGCTGACCACCTGGCACATCAGTCAAGAACTGATTGGTGGTGGCCCAGTTAACTCTACCTGACCGACTAGTTAGCCACCACTTCCACCCTCTCAACCCGTGGAGAGGAGGTTGGGGGAGGTGGAACTAACAAGCAGGGGGTTAGTTCGACAAACTTTTGCTTGTTTGTTTTCTTTGTTGAGGAGTTCTTTTGATATTTGAGGGGTGTAGATCGCATTTCAACCAAGCAGTAGTCTGTTTTGCTTCGCCTACCTTTCTGGGTGCTTCCCTGGTCGATGGCAAGATGATAAACTTTAAGTGCAGTGTTCATATGCCATTGCTCCCTGCACCTCTCTGAGGGGATCTGGTTCTGGCTCATAGTCCCCGGTAGGCATACAAGAACTCTGCGACTGATGACCCCAAGTAGTGTGGCACTTAATCAGTAAGCTAGCTTCTAGGAGCTGATGGGGCTCCCCACAGAAAGAGAAGTTTTCTAGTATGTTTCAACACCTTTGTTTCCTAGCTTGAATCTACGATCTCTTATTCTTGAAGTTACAGGTTAAAAAAATCATCTTTGTCTATTTTGTCGATCCCTCTTCTTATTTTGTATATAGCAATCACCCTGATTACTATATACCTCTTATCTTTCTATCGACTAGCTTTGCCATATTTAATACCTCTAGCCTCTTCTTGTAGCTCTTGTTTTCCAGTTCTGGATGCCATTTAATGACATGTCATTGCACCCTTTCCAGTTTGTTCATGTGCTTCTTGAGACATAGGTACATACAACCACTGCACATTTAAATTTTGGTCTCACAAAAGTCTTTAGTATATCACCATCCACAAATTTTAAAGACATTCTAATGCTGGAAAGTATAATATAGATTCCACACACTATGTTCTTTATGTGGTCCTCTGGTGACAGTTTACTCTCCTGAACCACTTGTGGATTTTTTTTTTGCAGTTGTGTAATTACATAAGTGTAGTTACAGGATGAAAGCTACACTCATGGTTTCCTGTCTTCCCAGTACTCTTTGTCATAAATAACGCTTTGAAACTACTGAAGGCTTTGACATCCACCAATACCTCTCTTAACTTCTTCCAACCTTCTATCACTGTTCACAAAAGTGAACTTTCTAATATTTTTGGGGCAGCTTTGTTTCCTTAGTTTGAATCAATGACTTCTTGTTTTAGAAGTTGCACGTTTCAAAAACTTCTCTTTGTCAATTTCTTTGAATCCTGTTACTTTATGTATGTTGTGACCATATCACCACTTTCTTCTATCTTCTCGCTTTGGCATGTTTAATGCCTCTAGCCATTCTTCGTAACTTGTTTTTCATTTGTGGAAGTCATTTTGTAGCATGCCTTTTCCAGTTTATTGATGTGCTTCTTGAGATATGGACACCATAGAATTGCTACATGTATTCTAACTTTGGTTTCACAAAAATTGTGAGCAGTTTCTTTAGTATTTCACCATCCATGCATTTAAAAGCAATTCTGAAATTGAAAAGCATAGCATATACTCCTCGCACAATGTACTTTTATATGTTTTTCTGGTGACAGTCTACTCTCCAGAACCACCACTAGATGTCTGTGTCTGTGTGAGTGTGTTGGGTGGTGGGAGACTTTGGGTAGAGTGGAGAGGCTTGTGGCAAGTATAAGCATATATGGACATATAATAACAAATAGGAATACATGATGTTTACAAAATAATTGGAAATAAACAAAACTATTAATGAGGCTGGCAAAGAGAGTCATCACAAGGAAAGGATTCACCTTATAGTTTCTCACAGAGACAAGAATCCTGTTAAGACTAATCCACAGACCTTAGGCCCATGACTAACTTCCCAGGATACATCTCACAACAGTTGCCTAACTTCTGGGTATCTGTTTACTATCAGATGAAAGGAAATATGTCCAACTGTCTCCGTCTCGTCTGAGGATCGAACCCGAGATCCTCAATTGTAAGCCAGAGACATTGTCTACTGGTATTATCTGTACAGTGGTACCTCAGCTTACGAATTTAATTCATTCCCAGAGACGATTCGTAACCCGAAAATTCGTAAAATGAAGCGAATTTTCCCATAAGAAATAATGTAATTTAAATTATCTGTTCCACACTCCCAAAAACATTAACTTCAAAGCAAATTTTATACCTAATTCACCCAAATCTTTAGTACTAAAGTATGTGCAAGTTACTGCTTACCTTTATTGATGACTTGTTAGTGTATGGAAGATAGTGAGGAAAGGGAGGGGAGGAAGAGAGGTACAGTATTAGTGTTTGGAAGGGGAGTCCTCTTCTATTATAACATCAGGCAGTGATGACTTCTCTGGGGTCATCTACTCTACTCTCTCTCTCTCCTATGTTTTGCAGGAGTACCACTAGGACCTGGTTGTGACTCACTGCTTACTTGTCTTACTAAGAATCTGTCTAAAGACACTCGTTTTTTCCCAACATTTTAACACTTGTCTGCAGTGAGACATCACATTGTCATTCAAAAGGTCAATGCAATGACCTGCTACAGCTTTATCTGGGCGAGTTTTTTTTCAACAAAACTTTGCAGTTCTTCCCTACTTCACACATTTTCTTAATGAGGAAGGGACATCATCTACAGCCCCCCTCTCAACTACTTTCTTAGGTTGAACCTTATCACTGACTTTCTTAAGACTGATGGAGAGATAAATAATAATTACAGTACTGTTATGTTCAAATACCCAAAAATAAAAAAATAAAACACTGAAATTCTTTACAAAGAATTCAGGTGCAATGTCACTAGGTAGAAGGCACTGGTAAACTGAGGCGCGGTCGGTGTACCACCATGGGTTAGGTCGGCCACACGCATATCAATAAACTATGCTACCCGAGGCAAAGTTCGTAACCCGATTCGGATTTTACAAAGAAATTGGGCTCGTAACTCGAAAAGTTTGTAATGAGGAGCATTCGTAAGCAGAGGTGTCACTGTAGTGTGTGATTAATGCAGCCATTTAAATGAAAATCAAAGAAATTACAATGAACACTGTTACCTGTTGGTAACAAGAGGGATAGTTTAGTTTACAGAAAGTTTGCAATTTTCTATAGAACGTTTGACAAAATTGCTTGTATGTAAATGTGTGCACATGTACTTATCTATTTGAAAGTGTGTGTACTTGTGTTTATACGTGCATGCATAGGTGTAGCTGTGAGTGTAATTTTGTATTTGTTGTAACAGGAATGAGTAGTGCTTTAAGTATTCAGCCTTCTTTGTCAATTTTATAACATTTAAATAAATTTCCATTGAATTTTGCCTGCACTACCCTCCCCTCACGAGTTCATTCCATTCTGAAGAAATTGTCTACAACAAGTTTCCATAGATATGGACATTATAGTGCAGCTGCATATTCCAGTTGGTATGATTCAATGATAATGTTGATTATTATCTCAAGGTCCTATTCTAACTTTTTTTTCACTAATCCCCAATTTCCTTACTGTACACCATCCACATTGTACTACATTTGCAAATGTTTCATATAATATGGCTAATCATAATACTAATCTTGGTTAAACAAAATAACTGGGGTAGTACTGATTCTAGTTAAACACATTATTATTAGAGGGCTAGTATGGATATTTGTTGGACCCCATTAGTCACTTGCCCACACGGACAGTTTTCTTCATCACTTCAAATTATTCTTCGAAACATGAAATAACACGTTCATTTTAGTAATATGGCCTAAACCCTTACAGTGGTTAAAGGTTTTTTTTTATAGCATTGCTCTGTACAAGTATTTGAAGGCAATAGTGTGTAATTACGTAAGTGTAATTACCCAAGTGTAGTTACAGGATGAGAACTGCACTCGTGGTGTCCTGTCTTCTCAGCACTCTTTGTCAGCGTTATATGACAGTGCTGGGAAGACGGGACACCACGAGCGTAGCTCTCATCCTGTAACTACACTTAGGTAACTACACTTAGGTAATTACAGTATAAGCTTCTTGCACACGGTCCTTATTGTGGTCTTCGGGTGACAAAATATTATCTACAACCACTACAAGGTCTCTATCAGAGATCTTTAATGTGTGTTCGCATAATTTAAAGGTTGTGAGGGGCCTATTTTCTCCTATTCTACTGTCCATAAAGTAGCATTTATTCATATTGAATGGCATCTGCCAAGTGGTTGCAATATGTGCATCTGTGTTTATGCCTGATTAAGAATTAATGGATATAAATGAGTGCATCTATGTAACTACTAAATTTTAGTTAGAGAAAGAGAGATCTTTCAAGGTTTGTGTAATTCCCTAAGTGTAGTTGCAGGATGAGAGCTAAGCTCATACTGTCCTGTCTTCCCAGCAATCTATCATATAACCCTTTGAAACTACTGACTCTTTTGACCACCACCTTCTCACTTAACTTGTTCCAACTGTCTACCACTCTGTTTGTAAAAGAAAACTTTCTAATGTTTTTTCAGCACCTCTCTTTCCTTAGCTTGAAACCGTGTCCTCTTATTCGTGATGTTGCTGGTTTCAGGAATTCCTCCTTGTCACTTTGGTAAATACCTGTTAGAATTTTGTATGTGATCATATCACCTCTTTTTCTTCTATCTTCTAGTTTAGTCAAGTTTAATGTCTGTAGTTTCTCCTCGTAAGCCTTGTTTTTGAGTTCCGGAAGCCATTTTGTAGCATGCCGCTGCACCTTTTCCAGTTTCTTTATGGGCTTCTTGAGATTTGTGTGTACTTACATATATATATATATATATATATATATATATATATATATATATATATATATATATATATATACATATACATATACATATACATATATATATATATATATATATATATATATATATATAAAATGTGTGTGTACAGCTATTCTATGTACTGTATATCATACTACAACTTAATACACATAATACAAAAATTGTTATGATGTAAAAGGAATGAAAAATCAAAATTGGCATTACATACAGCGAACCATTAGGGGTTCTGAATAAAGATTTAAAAGGCTACCACCATTTACACTCAGGAACGTTTAGGAAATATTTATGCTGCTCTGAGATCTGCAAGAATATATGCCTAAGTGGTGCTTAATAATCTAATGAATTTCTCTCATTTACCATATATTTTGAATGGATGTATGTATGTAATTACCTAAGTGTAGTTACAGGATGAGAGCTACCCTTGTGGTGTCCCGTCTTCCCAGTACTGTTGTAAGAGTGCAAAATACTTGCACTGTTACATATGTAAGAGTGCAAGTATTTTGCACTCTTACACTGTCGCATAACACTTTGAAACTACCGACGGTTTTGGCCTCCACCACCTTCTCACTTAGCTTCTTCCAACCATCTACCACTGTGTGAAAAAAAAAAAAATTGGCACTGTTTCTGTGTGTCCTCTTGTTTCTGAAGTTGCTGGTTTCAGGAATTCCTCTTTGTCATTCCTGTCAGTATTTTGTAAGTGGTGATCATAACATTTATTTTTCTCAAATCTTCTAATTTTGGCATGTTTAATGCCTCTAGTCTCTCCTCGTAACTCATGTTTTTCGGTTCCGGAAGCCATTTTGTAGCATGCCGTTGCACCTTTACCAGTTTATTGATGTGCTTCTTGAGATTTGGGCACCATACAACTTATGCCTATTCCAATTTTGGTCTCACAAAAGTTATGAACAGTTTCTTTAGTATTTCACCACCCATATAATTTAAAGCCAGTCTGAAGCTGCATAAGCTTCCTCTCACAATGTTCTTTGTGTGTTACTCTGGTGACAGCTATCTTAAACCATCCTTAAGTCTCATTATTTATTAGAGTTCTGTAATTCCTTTCCACATAATTTGTTTGTTGTGTGTGGTTTATTTTCTCTGATACCACATTCCATAATGTGGCATTTATTCACATTGAATTCCATTTGCCACTAGATGCTCCAAGCATTTATTTTATCAAGATCGATTTGAAGTGCATTACAATTGTCTGCGTCCTCTATCTTTCCCAGTATCTTAGCATCATCTGCAAACATGTTCATATAATTCTGCATTCCTTCTGGTAGATCGTTTATGTAGACTATGAACATTACTGGAGCAAGAACTGAACCCTGTGTAATTACCTAAGTGTAATTACCAAAGTGTCGTTACAGGATGAGAGCGTGTGTTTGTGTGGGTGTATCTACACACACATCTGATTATCTATTTGTAACTTACAGGCTTGAAACATTTGTGGTGTTCCAAATTCCCTTGTGAATTAATACTATTTAAACCCAAACATTTTCCCATTTTTTACCTATGCCACCTCATCCTGCAGAACATTCTTACTGTCCACAAATGTTGTAGGATTAGAACAAAGTAACATGCAATTAATTTTAAGTATAAAGAACAAGTCAAGATTTGAGAAAGCATTTTTTTTAAAGAGTTGTGGTTAGCTGGGGCAAATTATGGAAAAATGTCATTTGTGCAAAAAATTATGGATTTTTTTTAAGTAAATATGATTCATTTCCAAAGAAGGTGGGACACCAAAAGTTTGTGATCAAGCTCATAAACCACAAATAGCTATTTGTGCATGTGTATGCATACATCTTCAGCATGTCATGTTTTGTGGATTTAAGAATATATTGCAATAATTGTTGAAATATTTTAAAATCATCCATAATGGTAAACATAAGGTTTCAGCAGATTAACTGATTAACACTGAGAAATACTAGGCTGCATATAATGGAGAGACATAAAAATACAAGGTGCCAAAACTCTCTTTTGAACCTAGTATCTCCCCATGGAGATATACAGCACACCCAAAAACATTTTGCTCATGAACTAGCACTGTAAACAATAGCCTACTAGGACACTAGCATAAAATAATACAAGTGAATAACAACAAGAAAGCTATACAAGCCTAAAAAGCATGGTGAACACCTATGCAGCATTCTTAGCACTGAACAATATCAGCACATATGCCTTTCACACAATTACTCTAGAGAATGTGACACACACAAGTGTCACAGTAAGGTCACTAAAATGCAGCTAAACATGTGGCAGGTCACAGGGGTAAATAAAACTTACACTAGCTTACAATGTCTACTTAGTTTAACCATCAACTGGCACAGCAGAAGTGGGTGTGCAGCCATTCTATCACAGTGGACTAGGGACATGGCTGGTTCCTGTAATTTCTACCATAATCACAAATATATTTCAAGGATACATTTTCCCATACAGTACATAAATTGTACTTTACATATGGAAAGACATATTAAAAGCATTTCAACTAAAGACTGATCATTACCAGTATACATAAGAATCTTTGCTCATAAATATATTTTTCATACATTATCTTGTATAGAGAGAGAGAGAGAGAGAGTGTGTGTAAGAGTGAGAGTGAGAAATTGAATGAGTGTGTAATTACTTAAGTGTAGTTACAGGATGAGAGCTATGCTCGTGGTGTCCCGTTTACCCAGCAATCTTTGTCATATAACGTTTTGAAAGTACAGTACTGACGGTCTTGGCCTCCACCACCACCTCACCTAACTTGTTACAACCGTCTACCACTCTGTTTGCGAAAGTGAATTTTCTTATATTTCTTCGGCTTTCAGAGTTCCGAGTCTCGGTAAGTCTACCCTATCAATTTTATTGATTCCTGTTACTATCTTGTACATAGTGATCATATCGCCTCTTTTCCTTCTAGCTTCTAGTTTTGCATATTTAATGCCTCTAACCTCCTTGTAGCTCTTGTCCTTCATTTCTGGGAGCCACTTAGTGGCATGTCTTTGCTCCTTTTCCAGTTTGTTGATGTGTTTCTAAAGAAATGGGCACCACACAACCGCTACATATTCCAGCTTTGGTCTAACAAAAGTCGTGAACAATTTCTTTGGTATTTCTCCATCCATGTATTTAAAAGCAATTCTGATGTTAGAAAGTGTAGCATAGGCTCCTTACACAATGTTCTTAATATGGTCCTCAGGTGATAGTTTTCTGTCTAGAACCACCCCTAAATCTCTTTCTTTATCAGAATTCTTTAAAGATTTTCCACATAATTTATAGGTTGTGTGGGGTCTATGTTCTCATATTCCACAACATTGCATTTATTCACATTAAATTCCATTTGCCAAGTGGTGCTCCATATACTTATTTTGTCCAGGTCTTCTTGAAGGGCATGACCATCATCTAAGTTTCTTATCTTCCATATTATCTTCGCATCATCAGCAAACATGTTCATATAATTCTGTATTCCATCTGGTAGATCATTTATGTAGACAATGACCATTACTTCACACCATTATATTATGTAGAACAATGAACATAACTGTAATTACCTAAGTGTAGTTACAGGATGAGAGCTACGCTCGTGGTGTCCCGTCTTCCCAGCACTCTTTGTTATATAACGGCAAAGAATGTGTGTGTGTGTGTGTGTGTGTGTGTGTGTGTGTGTGTGTGTGTGTGTGTGTGTGTATTTGTATTTACTATTAGTGATTTGTGCCTGCAGAATTGAGCAAGTAGCTCTTGGACCCCGCTTTTCTTACCAATCTATATTTCCTCTATAATGTCTACTACATATATATCTTTCTAATACACACAAAGCTGCCGAAGAAATACAAGAAAATTCACTTTCGCAAACAGAGTAGTACACGGTTGGAACAAGTTTGGTGAGAAGGTGTTGGAGGCCAAACCCTCGGTAGTTTCAAAGCATTATATGATACAGAGTGCTGGGAAGACACCACAAGCATAGCTTTCATCCTGTAACTACACTTAGGTAATTACACACATCCCCAGGAAAAAGCCCATAGCAACTGTCTAACTCCCAGGTACCTGCTTACTGCTAGATGAACAGGTGCATAAGGGTGAAAGAAAATCTGCTCATTTGTTTCTGCCTTGGCTGGGAATCAAACCTCGTTGCCTTAGTATGACAACCCCTGAACACTGTCCAATCAGCCGCATGGCCCTCCCCTAACTCAAGCCGTGATAGAGGTGTGTGTAATTTCCTAAGTGTAGTTACAGGATGAGCTATGGTCGTGGTGTCCTATCTTCCCAGAACTCTGTCATATAATGCTTTGAAACTATTAACGGTTTTAACACCACCTTCTCGCCTAACTTAATCCAACTGTCTACCATTCTGTTTGCAAAATAAAACTTTTTAACATTTTTTTGGCACCTCTGTTTCATTAGCTTAAATCTGTATCCACTTGTTTTTGAAATTGCTGGTTTCGGGAAATCTTCTGGCAATTTGGTCAATTCCTGTTATTTTTTGTAAGTGAGTAATTACCTAAGTGTAGCTACAGATTGAGAGCTATGCTCATGGTGTCTCTTTTCTGAGGCTATGGATCCTAGCAATTGCCCAAATATTATATATATATATATATATATATATATATAATATATATATATATATATACATATATATATACATATATATATACATATATATATATATATATACATATATATATACAGTATACATATATNTTAAAAGTATTTCTTAAGTTAGAAAGTGTAGCATAGGCTTATCTTTCCTCTAATTACCTTATGCTTCCCAGAAACACTCTTTACAAACTGGAGATGAGCATGGTTATATAGTCAACTGTCCTCCTTATGGGGTCTGACAGCTGAGTGGACAGCGCTTCGGATTCATAGTCCTGAGGTTCCGGGTTCGATCCCCGGTGGAGGCAGAAACAAATAGGCAGAGTTTCTTTCACCCTGATGCCCCTGTTACCTAGCAGTAAATAGGTACCTGGGAGTTAGACAGCTGCTACGGGCTGCTTCCTAGGGGTGTGTAACAAAAGAAAAGATGCCTGGTCGAGGACCGGGCTGTGGGGAAGCTAAGCCCGAAATTATCTCAAGATAACCCCCTAGATCTCTTTCGTTATCAGAATTCTTTAAAGATTTCTCCAATTTATAGGTTGTGTGGGGTCTACGTTCTCCTATTCCACATTCTGTAACATGGAATTTATTCACATTAAATTCCATTTGCCAAGTGGTGCTTCACACACACTTATTTTGTCCAGGTCTTCATATACAATAATAAAATATAATAAGAACATCTTCCTGTTTAGGTAGTACTTATAGTAATGATGAGGCCCATCGTATATATACTATCGTAGAACGCAATTAGAGAGAAGAAATCAGTACAGTACTATTGAATTTAAACAAACCAGAAAAGTTTGTGTACTGATGTTACAAAGAAAATTTAACCTAACCTAACCTTCCTAAGCCTAATGCATGCTAAATAAGGCCTAATATAGTACATATATGTGCTAAACCAGGCCCAGCAATATTTAACTTTGCTTTCTAGGTATATTTTGTCTGGATTTTATAAAGTGAATATAAAGCACCAAATTCTACCATGTAATTGACATTATGTCTATGTATGTATTATGGTCCACATGGTTACAAAAAGCACTACTGCATCTAAACAGGAAGATGGGTTGTGAAATTTGCGAAACCAGCAAACCAGGACAGTGCCCAGAGCCAAACCTGACCCATAGGACCCATCCTGCAGGTCAGGAGGAAGCACCCGCACAACTGCCAAGCTAAAAGAGGTGATATGATCACTACATACAAAATAGTAACAGGAATTGACAAAATCGATAGGGAAGATTTCCTGAGACCTGGAACTTTAAGAACAAGAGGTCAAAGATATAAACTAGCTAAACACAGATGCCGAAGAAATATAAGAAAATTCACTTTCGCAAACAGAGTGGTAGACGGTTGGAACAAGTTAGGGGAGAAGGTGGTGGAGGCCAAGACCGTCAGTAAGTTTCAAAGTGTTATATGACAAAGAGTGCTGGGAAGACGGGACACCACGAGCGTAGCTCTCCTCCTGTAACTACACTTAGGTAATTACCCTCGTCACTACAAAAACAGAGAAAACAAATGACAGATGAAAGCTAAAATAGAGATATAGCGAACCCAAGCATCACATGTTTCAGGGCAGAGGTTAACACCCAACCAACAAGCAGCATTCCCAGACAGAAAATGACTGGAAGCATGTAGCAATGTCGATGGGTAACCCTTAAACTCGCACATAACAAGTGCAGGTTCAATGGGTTGGTCTATCCCAAGCCTCGATGCAAAACCACAGGTGAAATGCCAGGGCCTGAAGGTGACTAACCTAACAGGCACTAGTGATGCTCATCGGAAGAACCGACACCAAAAATAACCTAAAGTATATACACAGCTGCAAAGAATGACAGCGGAGTGCACTATAAACAAGCACACATGATAGAGATAGTAGATATGATAGAGCCCAGTAGGCTCAGGAATCTGTACACCAGTTGAGAGGCGGGACCAAAGAGCCAAAGCTCAACCCCCACAAGCACAATTAGGTGAGTACATGGTCAGTCTAATTACTCAAAGCTACCCAAAGCCACTCAAAGCCACCCAACGCTTCCTGGCATTACGTTAGTAATGAATAAATATGATATATTTATTCATTGTAACATTGGTGCTGAATGTAGAACACGAAAAATTATATTTTTACTCTGAAAAATATCATTTCATAATGAAATTAGACAAAATAAGCTGCTGGTGATGCCAAAGCAAGTCGATGGTGCAAGCAACAATGTTGTGGAGCGACTTATCCAAGATATATTGTTGCGTACAGGTTATATTAACTTAGGTTTCGATAGGTTAGGTTTAGTTCGGTTAGGTTTAGTTAGGTTAGGTTTAGTTAGGTTAGGTTTAGTTAGGTTAGGTTTAGTTAGGTTTAGTTAGGTTAGGTTTAGTTAGGTTAGGTTTAGTTAGGTTAGGTTTAGTTAGGTTTGGATAGGTTGGTTAGGTTAGGTAGGTACAGGAGGCTGATATGCCAGCAAATACTCTTTAGGCAACAATGTGTCTTGGATAAGTTACTCCACAACATTGTCGCTTTGACTGTCGACTTGCTTTGGCATCACCAGCAGCTTATTTTCGTCTAATTTTGTTATGAAATGATACTTTTCCAGAGTAAAAATATGTTTTTCCATGTTCTACATTCAGCACCAACATTATAAGGAGTAAATATATTATATTTATTCATTACTAACATAATGTCAGGAAGCTTTGAGTGGCTTTGGGTAATTAGACGAACCAGCACAAATACCATAGCCAATCCCACAAAAAAACAAATAGGATGCCCCCAATCATAGGCTCTCCACCCCAACGGTCTGGGCTCTCAGGGGCAAACTCTCTAACACATCGGAGAAATAACTGTCACTGCAGTGGCAATACTAAGTTAGCATTTAGGGAAGGGATGCCCTAAGCTCATGCAGCCTGAAGTACAGATTCAACTACAGTCCATCCACATAACAAGCAAGGGCATATGATGTGAGCAAAAATGAAAAGTTAGGGTCAATACATAAGCAACTGGCCCCACCACAGGACAAAAATCCAGTGGATAGCTGTCACTTATCTTCAAAAGAAGTGGGACACACTAAGACCAGTGACAGGGAAGAGTGGCCATAGCGATATCAGCGACAGAACTGATCTGGCTGGTTGTTGGGACGCCACTAGCTAGCTGCTCTGTGAATGCAAACTAAGAGAGGGGAGGGGGGTGTTTTATACCCAGGTTCAAATTACCTATTTTCATTTTGAGTGATTACTTTGTGGCTGTTTTGGTGTATCATTTTCATGAACCATGCAGTCTTTCCTGCCTTCCCGTGTCAGGGTGCAGCCCATTTTCCAAACAAAGTCCGAAGAGTGATTCCATGCACCCACCATACCCTCTGTTTATGAATGATAAAAGGTTTACACACGACTCACAAATGAGGACATCTGAACACTTCCAGAACAAGTGCTTCACTGACGAATTTTGTTCCAACCACAATGCTGTAAATGCTTCACCCACGTACTACAAATAATCACCAACAGAACCTAAACACCTAACCTAACCTGTGCCTAAATATGTACAATATGGTAATATTAAATAACATTAATCTATATTTGAGAAAATTCCTGTTTTGAATGAACAGCAGTTAAAATTTATGAATGCATCTTTGGGATCGACCACTGGATGGAATGGATGATCTGAGGATGGGTTGCAGGGTGATAGTAACAATCCTCTGCTATCTGTGTGTGTGTGAGGAGGGCCAGGTTATGTCTCTGGGTCCCCCAGTAGGCCAGCAGAACACAACCTCTAAGACTGAAGTGACTGTGTATGGGAGGTTATGTCGGCAAGTTAGTTTCATGAAGCCACCAGGGCTCCCCCAGAAAGCAAAGTGTTCTAAACACTAAACCTAATACTTATTTCTATAAAAGATAAGTTTATATATTAAAATATAAAAGATATTGAATTTTTTATTGCATATAACCTTTTATGTCTCATGTCTAATATACAGTACATTACTATAGTATTTATTAAATTATTGGTAAAAAAAATGTAAAATTATTGACATCTTCCATAAATAAAGCTTAAACATAACTAATGTACTCAATATACTGTATTAGATATCTCTGTTCATCATCCACTGTTCTGAAAATATTTTCTAGACAACTTATTCTTAGTCAAAGTGTTTCTATTTCAAGCAAAAAGATACTCTTAATGTATTTTTATATTTATATTTATCATTGTTTCAGTGAGTATATTACAAATGAGCACCTTTAAGAAAGTCTTCATCTCTCTCCCACATTTCATAAGCATTTCGATTCATAAATTCAACCTTTAGACAAAGAAATTAGGTTTCTTTACCAAATGCACCACTGGATAAATTGAAGATTTTACTGACAAAGCAAAATTTAGTATAGTGTAGTTCATTGTTAATCATTATATTACATGCTTGCTATTATCCAGTTATAAGTGCTTTCTATGCTTCAAACTACCGTAGCATTATTTGATGATCCGAGATCTAACATACAAGGCAGTAACATTTTGGTTTTCCAGTCAAACCTTTTGTCTTTACTGTTAACAAAATTATCTATCAAACTATAGTATAAATCACACCAACTTCATGTCCTTATTTCTGCTCGCTAAACTACAGTATCAGTCAAACCAACTTCTTTTATATTCAACTTACTGTATGTAATCTCTCAACTTTCCGCTCACCCCTCACCATATACCCTCGTGCAGCTAATATAGCGTTTAGATAGATATGAGTCAGGGATTGACTCAATCGTGAAAACAAGAATATTTTGCCATTATATGTTGAGTTGCAATAATAAATAAAACTTTCACTGAACAGATATGCAGTGACTTAAGCCTTCAATACTTTTTGACAATGAGATATTTAGATATTGTGTATCCTGAAATGGAACACACACAAATGCTATTTTATCATCAAAAGAAATAGTAATGGCAAATTATGTACTAGTAATTGTGCATGTTAATTTCAGAAATAAGTATTCCTTTGTTACTAATAAAAGATGGCAATTGTTTTAGATAATGTTCCTAGGTTTGGAAAACTCAGACAAGAATAAAAAGGAGCAAAAATTTCCTCAGCCTTTTAATGCAACAGTACAAAAATTGTCTCCATGAATAACCAATGGTTCCTTAAGAAAAGTATCACAATCTCAGATCAATGGAAAAAAAAATCACACAATAATATCACATTTAGAAGTACGTTCGACGCACTGTCTTATTCTACATAATTTACACACTAATATCGACTTTGCTCCCTGTAATGGGAATATTCTCTATCATAAATTTAATAACACAAGACCAGATACAGGTGATCTTACAAATTAAGTTGTATGGTTAAAAGTGATTGTCAACAGGTGGCTACCTGCCAAACACACACCGAAACTACGACGTTGGTACAACGTTCGAACAAGTTTTAACACCTCCTAACCAGTTATAACAACCAATATAGCAAGTTGTAACAACATTCTAATACGTCATTAACACGTTAAGCCAAGATGTAACAACTTTATTACAAGTTGTAACAAGCGGAAAATAGAGACAGTTTCGGTTTGTGTTTCCAGGGTAACTACTGGTTAGATAGGCCAAGTACTAGAATAGGCAGGTCAAGTACAGCATGGCCCTCATCCTCAAGACTGGTAGGGAAACCAGTTCTATCAAACAAACAGGCTCATATGTTTAGGGACACAAGATCAGTCTATCACCGTGGGTCTGTGAGCCTACAGCAAGCACTAGTGATGACAAGCCATATGGCTGTGTACCTACTGTACAAAACACACTAAATTTAACACAGTATCACATCCACCAAGATACATGATGATATTAGATTTAATGTTACTTTAATATCTGCAAAAATGCAATAATTGCTCATATATATAGATGTCTCTTATCAATATGATCCATACATTTCATAACAACCCATACTGAAGATAATATCAAACAATTTCATTCAGAATCAACCAAATTTTGTAGTTCTTGACAATCTCTACATTTTCTAATATTTATCATCTAACAGCACAGTTTAAAAGGCTTGCTGTAAAATTTTGCCTTTAGTTTAAAAATACTATAATTATTAAAAACAAGAGCTTTACTTTCCTACCCCTCTTGCTCATACATATCACACAAAATACATAAATGCTTGTGACAGTTTGTCCATTTATTTTCCATAAAACTTATTAATAAAAATATATTCTATATATGGCAGAAGCTATTCACAGAACTCCTCAATGGTTCATAACAGCAGTTATCTGCATAGCATTACATAATTAAATGCCATGTACTTACAAAATCTGAACACCAACTGCATATCAACAACACTGTTCTCCATCCATGAACGCTAATTTAAAAATAGAGCGAATGCTCAAACATTTGCGAGTGCAGAACCATCACTGTAATAGACAGGAGCTTGAGGACAAATGAATTCTCTTTCACTACTTCAGAAAAAACGGATGTGTGGGATAATTATTATTGTGTGGGGTAAGGCAAGGTCACTTTGGTGACATATATATATATATATATATATATATATATATATATATATATATATATAATATATATATATATATATATATATATATATATAAATGTTACACATACATACGTACATATACACACACACACTAGGAATAAAACTGAGGTGTTCCTGAATTCAGAAACCAATTTATGAATACTATTTAAAAGATACATTGTTTAAAATTAGTTATGTATTAATATTGGTTTCAACGATTAAAATATGTAGGCACTGTTTTAACAAGCATTAATATGGATAGGTCCAAGACTTTGACTCGCAAGGCTAACACAATACCTTTATACATCCAAGCAACTTATCATATTATAACTATTACAGTTGTAAGAAATTTTCAGTTCATTACTACCCATTATAAACGTTCATGATCATTATTGTGAAACATATAGGTTCTTTACTGCGTTTACCTAAGTCTACATAATAAAGGCTTATGAAACATGTCAGAGGCATAACACAAAACTTTTTATACATGCAACTGCCGAGATAAGAGACACTTGTTAAGTTGCTGAGACCCAGTTTAAGACAATACACAAAATCCAAGTTTCCAACCTTACCTTCCTGTTATATACTGTACAGCAAAGCAAGTGTAAATAAAGGTTGAGACCTAAGATTTTGGGCCACGGACTGTAGAGATGAGTACACACACAACCTTGGATCTCTCTCTCTCTCATAGCAGCCAAACTCCCCAGCCTAGCCAGCATGCCCAGGAGGTGGTGGTGGAGGCAAGTCCTAGTAGGACATCTCTGGGCTCACCAGGCATCCTCCAATATTATAAAATTCACAAGACACCTTATATGAAAGACCTGGTCCAACTGAAATCTTCAAACTTCTCTCTCGTACATGTGTGCTCATCCTTATCATTAATATATACATTTAAATAAACTCAAGTTATTCTAAGACACAATCTGATGATTATCCCAATTATTTTCATTTAAAAATACACAGTATTAAGCTCAATCACTTTATCACAAACCATAAATATTAAAATAGAGAATATCACCAATTGACCATCATAAATAGTAAAATATAGATTATCACTGATTTCAACCCCCCCCCCCCTTTCTTCACTACTATAATAATTATCCATTCCACAGCCAATAAGGAAAACTCTCCATGCCTTAGTCTATAACTGCAGTTTTGGGTAATTATCCCTTTTCTATTTAAGAAAAGTGTTCAGTTGTAACCCTAACTTTGAAACCAGTTCGAGCAACAAAATATCCATCCTCCTCCACCATATTGCTGCTGGACGTGGCAACTTGCATCTTCACTAAGAATTTAAGTGCAATCCTCAAGTACTGGCATATAGTACAATAAATGTTGCAAAACATGCTCTTAAATTATAAGAATAATTTTAGCTGATGACCAGACTCTTAGCTATCAGTTGCATGTCTCAGCATCCATTATATGGTGGCAAATGGGCCACCCTCTATTTATATTTTGGTATGATTGCACTTAGATTCTAAATTATGTAAATTATCATTTATACCTAGGAACCTTGCGCAAAATACTCTACAGTATCAAAAATATAAAGAGCTCTGCATAACCGTTACAAACAGCACACTTCAATACATCACAGAAACGGAGACACAGCCTTCACGAAAGTAGAGAGTATAAACGTGGCTGCCCTCCCCACTGGTCCATGGATGCTGCACTGTGACAATGGCTCCCCTGCATAGTGGACCACAGTTCCACTTTTCTACATAATGGCTCCATAACTGAATCATCTCTGTGACACACTTGTAATCAATACTAACAACAGGTGACTTTATTCCACACTACACTATGTAAATATTAAAAACCTTGTCCTATCCATGATGATTTTAAGGCTAGCTCAGTACACAGCAGTAACCTACATGTGTGATGTGGAGCTTCATGTCTGAGCATGATAACAGTACCTAATGAATATAAATGGAACTGGCACAAGGCTTTAGTGTCTGGTTGGTCAGGGCACATTCTCTAAATAGTGGCACAAGGTGCAAAACTCTTTACAATACAATAGCACAAGGCACAGCTCTCTATACATTGCTCTTTAGTCAGATCTCTAAATACTGGCATAACTTACAGTGACAAAAGGTGGAGCTTTCTATGGTGGCACAAGGCACAAATCTCTGTACAGTAGCAAAAAGGCCAAAACTAGTGGTGCATTAAAGATTGCTCTCCAGTGCCATGGCGCAAGACAAAGTTGTCGTATGTAATGGACCACAGCTCAGCCTAGATAGTATACATTGTGTTGTGAGCAACCAGAAACATCTGTGCAAGCATATAATTACTGTATGGATGTTCAAAATGACAGTTAGAACATCAATTTGTGCCATGTTTAGAAATACTGACCGGAACAACTGGGAACAAGGAATTATGTATATTCAACAATGGGTGCATTAACATGTTAGTGCTATGGGTGTATTTATGTCATGCAACTTGAATCACATAAGCAAACATATGCCTGACCATCTGAGGAGAGCAACGTCAAGGACAGACAACTTCAAAATTATTATTTATATCTGAAATATTACTATTTTACCCTGTTGATTAAATATTGACAAACTGTATTACAAGTGAAGGAGAAAGCATTATTAATTAACAATTTTATGAGCTGCCAAGAAAAAAATATACTTGATGCCACATAAGGACATTGTTGCCATTTGTCTCTTATATGTGACCAGGTAATGACTAGCCATATTTTTTGGACAAATTGAGACACCAAGGCAGCAGAATACATTATGCCAGTTCTAAATGGACGCAAGCAGGGGATACCTTTTGTGCTGCCTCCGTGGACCACCGAGTTCAAGGCGCGACTCAGGCAGTCATGTGTAGGACACATTGATTACTGATTCAGAATCTTCAAGTAAGTTCATTAAGAGGATTTTCCTCACATCCATACAATATCTCATATTATTTCTATCACAGCCAATATATGCTATTTTGGGTATTTGTTTGAGATAAATAAATCCAATATATTAAAATTTTTATCCATACACCTTAATTAGTCACTCATATCACGATCACAATCACAGGTTTACAGACTGCTGGAATGAAAAATCCGAAGCAGATTTCAATGCCTCCAACTCCACCAGCAGATGTCGTCATAACCTCAGGACTGTCACTATGGACCTCTTGTTGAGTCAGTGAGTTAAGGAAGCATGTGCGTCCAATTTCTAGGCTGCCTACTTACAGGGTAGCTGCGGGTGCGAGCTGAACACACAACTGGAGAGACTATCGTGGTAACGACTACATGCCGTGTCGAACAGGCACCAGACAGGGACACGGCTCCCGTTTGGTAACAGCGGGACTCCGAAGGAGGTTAAAGCTATCAGAATGAGATACAGTGGCCGCTAGGCCCACTTCGGCACATTATAAAGATGTTATTGGCTGGCTACAACAGCTGTCACTGGATACCAAGGATAACATATATCCCACAGGTTTCCCAGAGTGGGCGGTGCAGGTGTGGTCGTTGTAAGGGCATGGATTCACACCAACCAGCACCAGCGGCAGGGCACAGGACGGCCGGGCGAGGTGCACCCTCATGGATGAGGGGTTTATGGGCCGAGTACCACCGGAGTGACTGGTGCGGGGCAGACTAGCGAGCAGCACGACCACCTACCGTACTAGTGCTTAGTCGGCCTTAGTTACCAAGTGGTGCAACTCTGTGAGCAGAGCTCTATTAACCAGTGCCAAGGGGTTGTCCTGGGCAGGCCACTCAGGGCGCGGCCACTGAGTGAGGACGGGCTTCCTACTATGGTTGGAGCCAGAGACTGTGGTATCATAGTGCCTATACCCATGCCTGGGTAAGCAGCTCCACCACCAACATCCTCATCCTCATGGTGTCCTACGGGAAATAGCTTGCGGTTATGAGACGAGTCCATGTGGTGGCGAAGGTGGGAATCACGAGGCAGAAGTGTAGGTTGGGACATTTCTAAAGGTGGTGGTCCTCTGTGATCATGGGACTGGGGAGGTTGCTGGTGCCGAGGATCTTGGAGGATGCGTGATAGTAGGAAGCAGGTGTGGGGGAGGTGGTGGTGGCTCACTCAAACCGCCATGATAGATGCGCTGGTGATCCTTAAGGGCATATTTATTTTTGAACATCTTAGCACAAAGCGAGCAGCGGACGGCGGGTTGTTGAAGTGGACACGTTCCATGTGCTTCCACAGATTACGGCGACATGAAATGAGTTTTCCACAAAGCTGACATGAATGTGGTAGTGAGCTAGGAGGTAGTGGTGGAGAGGATCCTAATCTTTCTCCTCCTCCTTGTATCTCTCCCCGAATGTCTGCACGAGGGTCGATTCGCTGGTCTCTAACATCACCACGGAGGTCTAAAGGAGGATCATGACGCAAGTCATTCTGGGCTCTGGCTGTGGATCATACCGCATATCATGACGCAAGTCATCACCACAAAGAAAGGGACGGTCAGCCTCTTCTGGACCACCACTACCTGTAAAGTGGAAAAATGATTGTACATTCATATGTATGTTTATGTTAGTTTCAGTGTGAATTATATATTAATATGAACTATGTGTATTATAAACACCAACATATATATATTATGTAGGTGGATATATGTAGGTGAATATGCTGACCAAACCACACACTTTTGAAAGTAAGGGGACGACGACGTTTTCGGGCCGTCCTGGACCATTCTCAAGTTCGATTGTGCGGTTGTTGTTCACAATCGACTTGAGAATGGTCCAGGACGGACGGACCAAAACGTCGTCGTCCCTTCACTTTCTAGTGTGTGGTCTGGTCAACATATTTCAGCCACGTTATTGTGACTCCTCGTCTGCATAGGTGAATATGTAGGTGTGTATATATATGTAGGTAGGTGTGTGTGTATATTTTATTATTATTATTAATATAATATATTATATATATTATATATATATATATATATATATATATATATTATAAATAGATATTAAATAATATATATATATATATATATATATATTAAATATAATATATATATATAATATATATATATATATATATATATATATATATATATATATATATATATATATATATATATATATATATTATATATATGACATGTCAGACCACGGAGGAAAAATGAAACAGGAATTTCCTTAAGTACTTTCGTATTAATACATCTTCAGAAGAAGTGAATTTACAGATCGAGTGGCCAATTGTCTAATGCTCTGTTTGTCATTTGTCAGAAGATGCTCACCGAATTGATTGGGAAATGGCTTCTTCAAAATAAAATTGTAAAAGCACCTATAACAGAAACATAATTGAATCTGCTTTGATACAGATCACAAAAGAAAGTAATTTGAACATTAGCAGTGGTCTATATAACTTAGATCCATTTTTAATAGATCAATTAAAGGGCGATTTAAGTAGGATTATTGGAACACATTTGTCTCACTAATTCATTGTATATATTTACTATTGTTGCTATAATTACCTTTACGGGTTATCATGCCCGTGCCATCTCTTGGGTGACTTAATCGATTGTACCTCACCTCACTTTACCTTTCTCTCCGCCTGTTTATGTCCAGTACTCGATCTGTAAAATTCACTCCTTCTGAAGATGTATTAATATACGAAAGTACTTAAGGAAATTCCTGTTTCATTTTTCCTCCGTGGTCTGACATTGTCACATTTTTAATCACGTGTTTATTTTAGTGATATACATACATATATATATATATATAAAAAATATATAAATATATATATATATAAAAATATATAAATATATATATATATATATATATATATATAATATATATATATATATATATATATATATATATATACTATATATATTTTTAATATAATATAATTATATATATATATATTATTATATCTATTTAATATCTATATATAAATTTTTATATTATTTAATATATATATATATATATATAATATATTATATATATATATATATATATATTATATATACAGTATATATTAGATATATATATATATTATATAATATATAAATATATATAATATACACAGTACAACCTCGATTCAACATACCTCGATTTAACAAATCTTCAGCTAGTTCGCACACTTTTCACCCAGTTCGCAAACAATGGTAACCAAAGCTGGGGGATGTTCGGATTTGCTTACGACGTTGAGACATGAGTTCACAGAGCGGTGGAAAACTTTCATTCCATCACAGGTTACAATTAATAATTCCTTCATAAT
>WNGS01169498.1:47288774-47368960 GCA_020271785.1 Procambarus virginalis
TAAGACAAGTTGGATTACACAAGTGACCACAAGTGGTCCGCAAGCTTACGATGTTGGGACAGAGTTCACAGAGTGGTGGAAAACTGTCTCATTCTATCGTAGATTACAATTAATAATTCCTTCATAAGACAAGTGGGATCACACAAGTGGACCACACAAGTGAACCATATGAACCAAACACCAGCCAGAGTTGTCCACACAAGTGAACGACTGAGTTTCAATGATTTTCGTTCACTGATTTGTGGCACACGTATCTTTGTAAATTAATTTAAAGGTTGAAGCATGAATAGCTAATGTATTGAAATCTTCTTATATACATTTTCTGTGATGAAACAAGATGAGTGAGGGTGGACAGATTAGGGAATATTGTACAGTAAAACTCACTTTACAGTGAGGGTTTCACTCACTTTTGTTTGTGTTGTCATAGTTCAGTGACCTATGACTTTGAACATTTCAGATTAATAAATCATTTCTAAAACTGGTGTTTTAATAACTCTTTATTATCCTAATCAAACTAAACTAAATAAAACCAAAAATATACTCTAATATGAAAGATATCCACTATTTGAGAAATAATTCATGTTATTGGCAGCACAACTCCAGCATGAGTGGACTGGTCTAATCCGTGTGCACACAACACCATGTGTGTTTTGTTCAATTTCGTCGCCACAGTTCAGTGACCTACAGCTTCAAAATAATAAATTATAAATCGGTCCTAAAATAAGTATTTTTTATAGCTCTTATTATCCTAATAATGTTGCTAAACTAAATATATAACCCAAAAATATATAATTTGATGTAAATCCAATATGAGAGAAATTTATGTTACTGGATCTGGCTTAAACACCAGCCTACTGTAGGATGTATAGACTTAGTCTGCGCTCGTACAGTAGGCACCCAGTGCCCTTAGCTTTGTCTGCGATTGACGTATTTATCCGCCGGTGGAAGAATAATTGTGGAATTTACCATTTTTTTACTACAGCTGTATTGTTAAACAACAAAATGTCTCAGGGGGTTACTAATAGTGCCTTATTAATGACAAAAATAAAGGAGTATTTTGCAAGAACTAGTAGCAGAAAATCAACCAGCACGAGCACAGCCATACCCAGCACGAGAACAGCTGTACTCAACATGAGAACAGCTGTACCCAGCATGAGCGCAGCCGCACAAGCACAGCCATACCCAGCACTGGTACAACAGCAGCCAGAAGCAGCTGAAGCACACACAGCAGCAGCGAGCACCAGCAAAGCTGATGCAAACATCTAAAAACATCGTGTGTGGAGTGTACAGTTAGAATAAGTGTTAAATTTAAGTACATAGTGTTAGTGCTCAAATTAAGGTTGCAGTACAGAAATTTTAGTGTAAAATAGTTTTCATCAACTGTATTGTAGTACTCAACATACAGCAGAACTACTTATCAATAACAGTGCTAACGGCATAATACAGTACAGTACGTATTTACTGTACAGCATTCACAACTCCATGAGAATTCAAGATGAACATAACTCCAACAATAAGGTAAATAACAACTGAAACACAGTATTTTTTAGTAGAGTAGTAATATATAGTTACAGTATATAATATGATAATGCATTTTTATTGTTTACAAGAAAAAAAACACTGACGCAAATGACTCTTGAAGGTCAACTCTTGCAACCAATCCAACGCACTGAGGCTGGTCCCATAGTATGCGTTGAATCGAGGTTGTACTGTGTATATGTATGTATATTTTATATATATATATATATATATATATATATATATATTATATATATATATATAATACCTAATAGCTAGAACACAGTTTTCAGCCTAGTATGCAAGGTCAGATTTGCCTAATAGGCAGAGTTATTTACATTATTTTCAAAAAATTGTATCCAATTGGTTTATTTGAATTATTATTATATTATACTGTATTAGGAACATGAATTTCTGATGCAGGCGATGAGTCACAATAACGTGGCTGAAGTATGTTGACCAGACCACACACTAGAAGTTGAAGGACGACGACGTTTCGGTCCGTCCTGGACCATTCTCAAGTCGCTTGTGATGAGGAGGTAGAGAACGGGTAATAAATAGGCAAGAGAGAGGTGAGGAGGAAAGTAAGGTGTAGAGAATAGTAGTAATAATGAGAACTGCAGAAGGCCTATTGGCCCATACGAGGCAGCTCCCATTATAACCACCGAAGGAAAAGTAATAGGAATAAGAAGAGGATAGCAAGGGAGCGTAGGAGAAGAGAGAAAGAAAAGGAAAGAGAAAGAAAGATAAATGGAAGGGGTAAGCTTATGTTAAGTCACGTTTGTTAGAAAGATTAGAGCATTTGAGTATGTACTGTGAAAGGGAAGAGTCCACAGCAACAAAGCCAGGACTCATGTTCATGTTGGGTACTTGGTGTATAAGAGCCGATTCTACAAGACGGCGTCTGTGAAGAGTAGAGGCAGGAAAGATTATTTTGGACGAAGACCAATCAATGGGATGATTAGAATCCCTCACATGGCAGAAGAGAGCATTGTTAGTGTCTGCAGACTTAACACTTCTCTTGTGTTCTTTAAGTCTGTCATTCAGTGTACGGCCAGTTTCGCCAAAGTACTGGAGAGGACAAGATGAACAGGAAATAGAGTAGACACCAGCAGCATTTGGTTTCAAATGCAGACAACCAGCTCAGGTTTCTTAAAGATTGTCTTGCTGAGCAAGTTCTCCCTCTTTCTTTATCTCACTTTCTCCAGTTCAACACTTCGGGATCTCCTTTCCCTGAACATGCCCGCCTTCTTCTTCAAGAACTTATTCATGCCACCTCCCTGCAAGTTGACGAGGCCTTTCTTGCTGTTCGTCAACAACAACGCTTTCTGTCCTCTTCTCTTCCCAGTGATCTATGCAATATCATTTTTCCAATTGCATTTGACACTGCTCACGTCTCCTCTTCCCATCACTCCTCCACACTACACAACAAACTTCAACGCCTGATCTCCAACAGTCCTTGGACCAAATACTCTCTCTCTGACTGTGTTACCAACCTTTCGTCCTACTCTCTTTCTAAGCACCAGCAGGAACTCCTTGGTCTTGGTCTGTCTTTTGCTACTTGCCCTGGCCCACGCTGTGGCATTGATCTCATTAGTTCCTTTGACAGGTTTGTCAATTCTAACTCTAGTACTCTTTCGGACCTGTCTGTCTTTAGAGGGGCCCTCATCCCCGTTCTTGACAGCTTGTTTTCTAAAAATCACCACCTTCCTCGTCGTTTCCAGCTTGCCCTTGCCTCCCTAAAATCTAACAACTCTATTCTTATCCTTCCTTCTGACAAAGGCAATTCGGTGGTTGTCCTTGACCGTGAGGACTACCTCCGGAAAGCAGATGTCTTGCTCTCTGACTCTCGCACTTATGCTCCTCTGACTTCTAACCCTTTGGATCGCCTCAAACTTCCTTTAACCGCAAACTAAGACAGCTCTCTAGTCTTTGCCCTCCTGACTTTGATCTCATTAAACGTTTCCGTGTCATCTGCCCTTCTCTTCCTTATTTCTATGGTCTTCCTAAGACTCATAAACCTGGTGTTCCTCTTCGTCCTATCATTTCTTCACGGGGCTCTGTCAGCTATTCTCTTGCCTCCTGGCTCGCTAAAACCCTGACGCCTTACCTTGGCACTTTTTCCCCTGCCCACCTTCGTCACTCTCAGGACTTCATAGAAAGACTGCGCCTGCAACCCTCTTGTAAGATGCTTAGTCTTGATGTTGACTCTCTGTTTACAAATGTTCCGCTAGATGACGTTCTCTCTTTCCTTAGACGGAAGTCGGCAGAGGGCCTTCTTCCTCTCCCTCTTCCCACTGACGTTTTCCTCGATCTCATTAGACTCTGTGTTGAATCTAACTTTCTTTCTCTTTTAACGGTAAATATTACACTCAAACTTTCGGTGTCGCTATGGGTTCCCCTCTCTCCCCTGTTCTTGCTAATTTCTACATGGAATACTTCGAAACTGTTCTTCTTCCTTCTATTGATACTCGTCCCTCTCTCTGGCTTCGCTATGTTGATGACATTTTTGCTTTATGGCCTCATGACCTTAATCTTTTCCAGCCTTTCCTCGCCTCTCTTAACAATCTGGCTCCTTCTATCCATTTCAAAGTTGAGTGGGAATCTAATTCCCTCCTTCCTTTTCTTGACGTTCATGTTCACAGCTCTGTGTCTGGGTTCTCTTTCTCTGTCTACCGTAAACCCATGCATAGTGGCATGTACATTCACTTCTTTTCCTACCATCCTCCTTCTGTTAAGAAAAATGTCCTCGTCTCTCTCTTCCTCCGCGCTCTACGCATCAGCGACCCTCAGTTTCTTGATTCTGAAATTTCCTTTATCTACAAATCATTCTCTCGCCTGGTTATCCTTTGCATTTCATCAACTCTGCCTACTCTCAAGCTAAACGAAATTTCTTTCATCCTAAACCTGCTTCCAACAGTAGTAGCACTGTACTATGCCTTCCCTTCATATCTGAACTCAAAACTTTTACCAATACCTTTCGTCCTCTTGACATTAAACTCGCCTTTCGACAAACTAACACACTTCGTAGCAATCTAGTTCACACTGCTCCTCCTGCTTCTAATGCTGCTGGTGTCTACTCTATTTCCTGTTCATCTTGTCCTCTCCAATACTTTGGCGAAACTGGCCGTACACTGAATGACAGACTTAAAGAACACAAGAGAAGTGTTAAGTCTGCAGACACTAACAATGCTCTCTTCTGCCATGTGAGGGATTCTAATCATCCCATTGATTGGTCTTCCTCCAAAATAATCTTTCCTGCCTCTACTCTTCACAGACGCCGTCTTGTAGAATCGGCTCTTATACACCAAGTACCCAACATGAACTTGAGTCCTGGCTTTGTTGCTGTGGACTCTTCCCTTTCACAGTACATACTCAAATGCTCTAATCTTTCTAACAAACGTGACTTAACATAAGCTTACCCCTTCCATTTATCTTTCTTTCTCTTTCCTTTTCTTTCTCTCTTCTCCTACGCTCCCTTGCTATCCTCTTCTTATTCCTATTACTTTTCCTTCGGTGGTTATAATGGGAGCTGCCTCGTATGGGCCAATAGGCCTTCTGCAGTTCTCATTATTACTACTATTCTCTACACCTTACTTTCCTCCTCACCTCTCTCTTGCCTATTTATTACCCGTTCTCTACCTCCTCATCACAAGCGACTTGAGAATGGTCCAGGACGGACCGAAACGTCGTCGTCCCTTCAACTTCTAGTGTGTGGTCTGGTCAAAATGAATTTCTGACTCAGTTGTGTTAGTTTAGGATAGGTTAAGATAGGTTAGGTAGGGTAGGTTAGGTTTGGTCATATTTCTACATTATTTTTAACTCTAATTTAATAAAAATGAACCCATATATAATGTAATGGAAAGATCTGTTATTTAATAAAAAAATTAGACAAATATATAACTTCAGGAAACTTGGCTTATTACGCAAATCGGGTCTTGCATCTCCAGAGGTTATCTTGAGATGATTTCGGGGCTTAGTCTTCCCGCGGCCCGGTCCTCGACCAGGCCTCCGCCCTAGAAGCAGCCCGTGACAGCTAACTCCCAGGTACCTATTTACTACTAGGAAACAGGGGGCATCAGGGTGGAAGAAACTCTNATTATATGCCAGTGACTAGTTTATACACTGGGACATTGACCATAATTTCTAGAGTCCCCATAGATTTTATGTTTCTATGAAGCCATCCTACCTTGAAAATTGGTAAATTAACTGCAGGTAGCTTAGCTTGTTAAAGACAGTTAGCAAGCAGCTCTGGTTGTGTCAGAGACTTTGATTTGTGGAGATGTTAATTAGTTAATTAATAAACTGAATGCAGATGTGGTATACCGACCTTGCAAAAGCATTTGATAAATGTGACCATTGAGTGATAGCTCATAAAATGATGTCAAAGGAATAACAGGTACCTGCTTGATGGGGTTCTGGAGTTGTTTTACTCCCCAGACTGGTCCGAGGCCAGGCTTGACTTGTGAAAGCTTGGTCCAACAGGTGTTGCTTGAGCGGCCACAGGCCCCATATCCACCACAGCCCGTTGGTCCGGCATTTCTTGAAGAAAACTAGTTTTCTTTTGAAGATGTGCCTCGGTTGTTCTGGCATTATTTCTTACACTCGTTGGGAGGATGTTGAACAACCGTGGACCTCTGATGTTGTACAGTGTTCTCTGCTTGTGCTTATGGCACCCTTGCTCTTCACTGGTCCTATTCTGCATTTTCTTCCATATCGTTCACTCTGGTATGTTGATATTTTATTGTGTAGGTAAAGTAGGGCAATGGATATTCAATTTTCTGTCAAATAGAACACAAAGAATATCAGTCAATCAAATAAAATCAACAGCAAGCACAGTGAAAAGTTCTGTGCCTCAGGGCATGGTCCCTGTACCACTGCTTCTTTTCCTTATTCTCATGTCAGATATTCAACAAACAGCAACTCAGCAACAAATACGCCACAGCCTCGTGTCTTCCTTTGCAGATGACACAAAAATTAGCATGAAGATTACTTCTGTTAAAGACACTGAAAAACTACAAGATGATATTAATAAAGTTTTTGATTGTGCAGCAGAAAATCACATGTTTAACAGTGATAAGTTCCAGTTATTTAGGTATAGTAAAAATGAAATATTAAGCAAAATACAGAATACAAAACACAATCAAATCTGCTTATAGTAGGAAAGCAACATGTAAAGGATCTGGGAATGATGATGCCTGACGACCTAATGTTTAGGGAGCATAACCAAGCAAATATAGCATCACCTACAAAAAATTATAGGATGGATTATGAGAGCCTTCAAATCCAGTGATCCCAACACAATGCTCTTACAAATTGCTTGTGCTGTCCCTCCTTGAGTATTGATCCATGCTCACTTCTTCCTTCAGAGCAAGAGAGATTGCTGAAATAAAAGGAATACAGATAACATACATGGCACACATGGACATGATAAAGCACCTAAACTATTGGGATCTTCTCAAAGCTCTGAAAATGTGCAGTGCCCAATCATATACAGCATATATATACATTTTTATGAATAATACTGGAGGATCAGGTCCCAAATTTGCACAGTAAAATAACAACATTCTGAAGTGACAGATATGGAAGGAAATGCAGAAAAGAGTTAGCAAAGAGTAGAAGTGCCATAGGCACAACTGGAGAACAATGTATGAACATCAGAGGTCCATGGTTGTTCAATATCCTCTCAGCAAGTATAAGAAATATTTCCAGAACAAAAATGGAAATCTTCAAGAACTGGACAGTTTTCTGCAAAAAGCACTGCACCAGCTGGGCTGTAATGGATATGTGGGCCTGCGGGCTGCTCCAAGGAACAGCTTGTTGGAAGAACAACAACTCCCAGAACCTCATCCAGGTACTACCCAGGTCTAGATAATTGTTCTAGAATTTGGATTAATTTGCCAGACAATCTTGGACTCTTTCGTCATATTTTGCTGTTTCGGTGAGGAAGTTACCAACCTGGATGGGGTTCTGGGAGTTCTACTCCCCAAGCCCAGCCTGGGGCCAGGGTTGACTTGTGAGAGGTTGGTTCAACAGGCTGTTGCTTGGAGCAGCCTGCAGGCTAGTCTGTCTGCATTAAATTTTTTCTTCAATGAGACTGTGTGTGTTTTATCTGCTGTTGCAGCAATATTCTGTAGTTTTTGTTATGCCACCTTTATGTGGCTTTCAAGTAGTTTAAGTCACAGTGGAAGATTGAGCTAGCTCCTCACATTTCTGAAGTTGTCAGGTCACATAACCTTTGTGATTCATTAGAGACCTGAAGTACAAGGTACTGGTGGTAGACATCTTGTCTGTCATACTAATGTCAATTCACAATTAGGTATATCTATATTTTGTGTATATTGTGTGTTAATTTGAGTGATGATCAATACAACGGTTGTGAATTACGGTTGTGGCTGTGAATAACTTGAGTCAAGTTAACTCTTCAGAATCATCCTCAGTATTATGGTGCAGCTGTACATCTTACCACTGTGTTACACAAATGTATTATAACAGTAATGATAGTGAATTAAATGTAAGGATTATTTACCATATATATAAATAATGAACACTGTCTATTGTTCACGACAACTCATGCTAATTTATTCCACCCATTATAGGTCTGCACAAAATAGTAATAAATGACTAGATTGTGCCTAGATTGTACAGCACTTAGTACAAACCTAGCTTAATTGTAAATATATAGAGTAGTGTAATCCTGCCCTCACAGGGGGCACTACCATAACCATTATAATAATATTGGTGCAGACAAGGATACAATTTTTTTTTTTACTGTATACATTTAAAGATTAAACAATTCCCTAAACTTAGGAATATAGACAAGTAAATTTAAAATACTGAAATATTTAACCTCTTATTATGCATTGGTAATATTTGATGGTATTTATTTATTTAGTAGCTTCATAACCTTGAGATTGTCGTGAGAGCTGAACACCATCAGTGAATAAATTCCAACAAAAAGGTTTAACTTTTCTAGACATTTTCTAACTTTTCTAGACTTAGAAAAGGTCTGTGAAATATAAATTATGGTGAGATCATAAGGCCAACATGTGCTGCTGTTAATGTTATTATAAAATTACAGCCACACTAGCCTAGTGATCTAGATATTATTTGTCGAGGCTGTTTATTTAATTACAATATTTTATTTATTTTAATTAAATTTGTTGCTTCAATCTGAACTAGCAACAATAATTTATTTGAATTAAGTTTTGATTAAGTTGATGTGTTCCATAGCACATTAGGCTATTGCACATCCAGGTACAAATGACTAGCAATTAGCCATCTAAATATGAAAGACCAACAATGTGGGATTATGTGAATAACTTAACTACAGTATTTAATTTTAATTTCTAACAGATTGCATAAAATCGGTTATTTTACACACAGTTCCCACAGTGGAGGGTTTTTTATTAATTATTTGAATTCAGATGTGCAATATTTAATATTTATTCGATTTAAAGCTTTAATTCTGTTACTCCTAAGTTTATTTCAGAGTAATGAATTAATTTATATGATTTACTGCACCATCTGAATTGGAGTTAGTAGTAAACAAAATACTTACCTGTCTAAGAACATCCATAGACCAGAGTAAGCCTCGAGTAACATCATCCATGAACCAGAAGCGGCTTCGTGGAAAATACGGCTGCCTCTTGTCTGACTTGTAATGTTGGTACTTCCTCTCCTGCCGGCAATTTACTTATTAGATTGGGAAAATCACAATTGATTATGTAATAAAAGAATCCCAGTTTCATCATTTGTTAACTTCAATTTGAAGTTGAAGAGTTAGTATTCTCACTTTTGATTATGGTGATGTCCTACAGTGTAGCCACACTCACTCCTAACGCCTTATATACACAAGAAACAGCCAAATCTTACATATTATGTTTGTATACTTATCAATTGTGAGGCAAAAAACAGTGCAGTTACCTTAAACAAGAATACTGTAGTAGATCTTTAGGAAACTAATGCAAGGATTTTGTCACCGTCAACATGGTACGTCACCAACATGGGCTGTGTTTATCTATAATGGTGAACCTTTCCTCCATCCCACACTTTCCCACATTTTAGTCAGTGCAAGGCTTAATAATTATTTAGGAGTGGTCGCTAAATTCTAATTAAGAAATTAAATTAATATTATTAACTCACTGTATCTAATTTAATCTCACCTTAACTTAATAACGAGATGTAACAGAACAACATCAGGTCTTCAATCGTCTGGTGGCCAGGCAGGAGGAGCTGACGTAACCAAGCAGAGAATTTTGTCAGCCCATAAAGCATATTACTGTGTATTATTTCATTTTAATTATATTATTATAAACAGAAGACAAACTTTATAGTAATTTCATTTAATATTTAGTATCTAAGTGTTAAATGTGGAAATTATTTCCAATATATACAGTACAGTATATGCATTACTAGAAGCATAAGAGGAAAATCTTTTCTTGATCAACTTAACTGAAATATGGCTAAATGAACACTTCAACCAACAACATTACACACCTTAAATGGTTACACAGTTATTCACATTTGTAAACCTGACAAAAATCAAGCTGCCAAACTTAATTCTGGTAGCAGCAAACCTTACCTCAATGCACCGGCCACCAAGACCCATTCATAATCAACCGACTGCAAGAGCCAGCACCTGGCTCATACATGGTAGAAGCACCATAACAGAGATCAACCAGAGAAACTGTGAAAATTCCAAGAAAAACATATATGCAACGAAGCACGTGACTGCCTGAAGTAAATTTGGCATTCCTAGACAAACAAGGTTTACTAACAATACTGCAGGGAAAATACCCTGATAGAGAATTTTGCTATGTATTGGCTTCCTCTACTGGTCTTACTTACCAGGTTCAGTGAATATTGATTCAACTGGTATCTAATTCTTCTCTGTTGATTTAATCTGCAGGCCTGCTGGTGCCATCCCTTCCTCATCAACATTGGCCCCTCATTCTTTCATCCATCAGTCGCCCCACTGTTAATGGTAGAAAGCTCTGCTCCTATGGCTCACATCTTGATTTTATTGTATTGTACATCTATCACTGCTTTCCCTGCAGCATATGGATGCCTTTGCTGTCTACTACATGTGCAGCATGACTATTGTGTCTTTGGGGATTGCCTAGTGGATGGCTAAAGGCCTAGTCTTCCATTGTAAGGGCACGAACTGATAAGCCATACCCCCTAGAGTACAAACTCACAATGCCCGTCCTTACTTCCTAACTGTGTACATTATGTGTGTGTACTTATTATTATTATTATTATATATTATATATATATATATTATATATATATATATATTATATATATATATATATATATATATATATATATATATATATAATATATATATATATATATATATATATATATATATATATATATATATATATATATATATATATATATATATATATATATATATATATACACACACACACATGACCTCAGTAGGAGTTAAGACCTCAGCACCTCAAGGATATGGCAAACCCACAGTTCTGGTTATGCCACTGGGTACTTGCAATCTTACACCACTACACCATAACATGTTTGACCAGACCACACACTAGAAGGTGAAGGGACGACGACGTTTCAGTCCATCCAGGACCATTCTCAAGTCGAATGTGCCATTCACAATCGACTTGAGAATGGTCCAGGATGGACCGAAACGTGGTCGTCCCTTCACCTTCTAGTGTGTGGTCTGGTCAAACTACTTCAGCCACGTTATTGTGACTCATCGCCTGCACACCATAACATGGCCAGACATAATATAACTTGGGATTCAACTGAAGGGATTCAACTAGGGATCCTGAGGCTTTCACTGAAGTCCAGTCAGGGTTACAAGGTTTTTTGCATTACCTGTACTATTATCATCATTATTATTATTATGTCTGCAGCCATTATGCTGTGCTCTTTTTTACAAAAAAAATAAAAGCAAGCATCACAGTTCAATGAAATGGATAAATATACAATTGAAACATAGTTAAATAACACAGATGTATAATCTGTATTAATTAAACAATTAAATTTGTTTGAATAAAATTCAACACAATTAAAATATACAGTTGAAACAATTAAATTAATTTGTTCATTTGCCTAATAAAAATATGCAATGATCAGTTCTAATATGCTAATGACACACATTCAAGGCCAAGAAAACAGGATTCCTGAAATATAATCCTTTATTATTTCGTATAAAGACTTAGAGTACCCTGACTACATGTACATCATCAGGGTCAGAGCAGTGTAAAAGTTCTGTACCCTGATTTAATATAGGTGTTCAGGGACAGCGCTGTTAGCCAACTACTGTACACTGACTACATGTAGATCGCCAGGGGCAGTGATAGCTAAAACATTACACCTACCACATTAGTACTTCTCTCCATCATGTCCAAAAGTCACGTTTCTACATTTATATATTTCTTCTGTACACCTTTTTATGTATTTAATTTTGTAACCAAAGGTTTACAAAAATTTTAATTGATTTTCAATTACTTTTAATCATGATATTTTGGTTAGTAGCATTGCTCTCAGGAATGACAAATTGACGTCAGGTAAATTAATGTAATAAAAATGTTACATCAGAGTTTAAACTAGCAATCATTTACTGGTGATAATATAGTCTATATTATTTAATGCATGTATTTAGTAACAAGTCACATGTCATGTGATTAATCTCATTGAAATACTGTATACTGTATATTAAATAATGTGGTTACAGAATATGAAATTTGTTTTTCTACTGAAATGAGGAAAATCTGAATGTAAAATTATTGCCCGACAGTTTAGTGACCATTAATTTATGTGCAATAATATTGTTCTTATTTGGAAAACTGGATTAAAATAATATCAGTGCTTGCTTGGTAAAGACTATGGAGAAAGACGGAAACTTTATTTTTTAAAATATATATTCAAGTACCTGTACAGTAAATTTCAGTTTTATGCAGAGTTTTTTACTAATTATCATTAAATTGTAATACAGTAGTTTCCATTTTACCTCCATGTTTCCAAAGTTATTTTATATAAAGCAATGTTCATTAAACCTTTATAAAATCTTAGTTAAGCTTGGCAGTAAGGAAATATGAAAGACAGGCAGCATATGCATATAGTAAATCAAAATATATCCAAGGAGAATACTCTACTTCTTGAAACTTAAATGGTCATGTGCTAAAATTATTTTCTTTGTGTCAAGTCATCCTTCTACAGTGTCTTACTGAGTAAATGAGTGCAGTCTTTCTTAATCCAGTGTGTTAATGTTTACTTTATGTGCAATTTGACTGAATAGCACACACACACACATGTGCACACATGTTTGACCAAAGAGCCAGAGCTCAACCCCCGCAAGCGCAACTGGGCGAGTATACACACACACACACAGACGGGACACCACGAGCGTAGCTCTCATCCTGTAACTACACTTAGGTAATTACACTTAGGTAATTACTGATTGACAAAGAGGAAGTCCTGAAACCAGCAGCTTCAAGAACAAGACGACACAGATTTAAACTAAGAAAACAAAGGTGCCAACAAATATTTGAAAGTTTTCTTTTGCAAACAGAGTGGTAGATGGTTGGAACAAGTAAAATGAGAAGGTGGTGGAGGCCAAAACTGTCAGTAGTTTCAAAGCGTTATATGACAGAGTACTGGAAAGATGGGACATCATGAGCGTAGCTCTAATCCTGTAACATTTTGGTACTTACACAAAATTATTTAGATAATTACACAGTTCCAAGTAGTGTCAATTTTATAGGAAAGGCAGCCAAAATAGACTGAACTTATAAATTAATATTTAATTGTACAGGGATGTGCAATATCTTTAACTAACTCAAGCCATGAGACACATAAACAAAGATAGATTAGAGTTTGTGGATGTGTTTAAACTTGAAGATGGCAGAGAAAGTCAGATATAATAATCATACTGCATAAATTCTCCTATTAAGAGAAACCGACAGTCAAGAATGGGTCGTATCAGAACTAAACATAAGAAACCATAGTAATTAATCATTACAAAAGAGAGCAGTTATAAACTAAAAAATGAAGAGAACAAATCAGTTATAAACCAGAACTAAACAAGAAATTACATTTGTAACCAAGAACTAAAGAGAACAAGAGATCACAGTTGTAAACAGCAGAAAAATGTATAGAAAGGATAAAGGGGAAGTATTTCTTGCCAATTAAGACATTGATTTTTGGAATAAGCTCCAGAAAGAGGTTGTGTTCTAAAACCACCATAAGATTTAACAAAAAAAGTATAGAATGTGTAAATACAAGACAACATTAGAATAAAACTTTCTTCTGTAACAAGAAATGAGTAATAAATAAGAAATACATAGAGTCTGACTCCTGCAAACACACACAGTCACTCTTAAATACATGGATTGTGAAATATTAAACAAACTGTTCAAAACTTTTGTGAGACCAAAATTGGAATATGCGGCTGTTATAAGGTGCCCATATCTCAAGAAGCCCATCAGTTAACTGGAAAAGGTGCAAAAGCATTCAACAAAATAGCTTCTAGAACTGAAAAACAAGAGCTATGAAGAGAGATTAGAGATGTTAAATTTGCCAAAGCTAGATGATAAAAGAATTATAGGTGACATGATCACTACATACAAAATAGTAATGGAAATAGACAAAACTGATAAAGAAGAATTCTTGAAACCTGGAATGTCAGGAACAAGTGATCGTAGATTTAAGCTACGGAAACAAAGCTGCCAAAAAAACATTAGAAAGTTCACTTTGCAATGTTGTAGAGTTGGAACAAGTCGAGTGAGAAGGCGGTGGATACCAACACAGTCAGTAGTTTCAAAGCATCATATGACAGAGTACTTTGGGAAGATGGGATGCCACAAGCATCTCATCCTGCAGGTAATTACACTTAGGTAATTACACACACACACACATATATGTATGATTTTACATGTGCACATATGGAGAAGTGAATGTATCTCTGCCATACATACTGCTTGATATTTTGTTTCTATTAAGATAGCAGCACCCACTCAAATTACATTAGGGGTACATAATGCATACATTTATGCAACCGCACAAAAAGAATTTGTGAAATTCGGTGAGATGGTACATTGAGGTTACCTTGGTATGTCTGTATTATATCTTAGAAAGGCTAGATCATATTTTCTTCATTTGAGCACTCTTGTAACTAAATAATTTGGACACAAAGTGTGTGTGCATATATAAACACACACAAACATGCACACACACACACACACACACACTGAAAGTAGATAAGTTATCTTGTTCTATGATGATTTTAGACAAAATGGGGTTAATATTGACCAATGAACAACTATATTACCCACTAAATTAGATTTAACAAATTTGTAGAATTAAACAAATCAGTATGATTGATATTTTTTTATCTTAACAACGACATGTGTACTTGTTTCCCTACACTATATGAACTCTAATCTTTCATTTTATTTAGAGAGCAAAAACAAACAAGTTCTGTATCACCCTGAATATAAGTTCATTTATAAATTTTAAACTGTGATCTTTTCATACATTCAATTACATACAGGCAACTCATTGTGAAAGACTTTATTAACATTTATAATGTTTAACACTCAATCCAAGCATAATTAGGCACCTCTGCATGTTCCTTTAAGCAAAGAAAGATTATAAACACACAAATTGTTTATATGAATGAAAGTGAAGTATAGTATGCACTTATCCTTCCCAATAAGTTAAATTTGAATTGTATTTGCTAAAGCAAAATTGTAGTACAGTGATTAAAATCAGTGTTGGCTTACATATTGACTCCTATAGGTTAACAAAGCTTAGCATCTATATCACAAGACAGTAAATATTAACACAGAAATTAATGCTATGGATATTTATTGCCAATCACTTCTGTATATTCTAATTAAAGCAGAAATATATATATATATTTTTATCTTCTATACCTAAACAAGAACCAACTCATAAAACATCCTCAACCCATGATTTGTTTTAGTAAACTTAATCACAGTATTTAATAATACCATTGTTATCTTTCCAGTGCATATGTATAAGTGTGTATAATGATATTGGAAAGTACAAACAAGCTTATGAAATACATATAGTACAATGGCTGGCTTAGTGTTTGAGTACTGCAAATAGCAAACATAAAACATTCATTGATCAAAAGGAAAACTTTTTAATTGTGAATTACTAACACAAATTTTTCTGAAGCCACGTTCATATTACAACGTCACGTGTTAGTACAACAGACTGAAAATGTTCAACGTCTCTTAAAATATATATATATATATATATATATATATATATATATATATATATATATATATATATATATATATATATATATATATATATATATATTATATATATATATATATATATATATATATATATATATATATATATATATATATATATATATATATATATATATATATATATATATATATATATATATATATATATATATATTATACTGTACTCTTTGTCATAATTCTTTTATTAACTCCCTGTCCTGTACACATGATGTGTCCTTTGCTTTGTTATACAGTATTGTTTTGTTATTTGTGTAATTAATAACATACAGTGCAGTCCGAAGACAACTCTTCCCTTGAGTAGGAGTTGGACAAGTTCGAAAACAAACTGTCCTTTATAGGGTATTACCGATAAATTCTTGAAACGACAGTGTGTAGATGAATGGTGATTGATAGATTTGATAGAAATTTTGAAAGACTGCCACCATACAGTAAATATTAGAGTGGCGTGTTAAATATGGGCTAAAATGTGTATATGCATATCAGGAAAACATGTTTAGGAAGATCTTGTATTATTACGTAAATGTGTAATGCATATTTTTCAATGAATGTATTTGTGTGCATAGTTAAAATCACATATGCTGTACTTAATTCTTAACAAATTATATTATTTAAATTTAGGTTCAGGCAGTTTATGTACATTGTGCAAGCACAGTGATTCAAAACTGCCTAGCAATTTTATAGAAGCTATACTGTATACTGTACCATATTCACAAAGGTTAATTTTACGGACAGTTTTGAGAACTCTGCATCTGGAATGAAAGACCTACAAAATTTCAGTACAGGCAGCATACTTACTACATTATTATTATTAATATTTTTTGCTAACCTATACATATGGCAATTACATAGTAATTCATAAAGCACTCAATTACAAAAATCTTTCCCTTTAAAATCTATCAACTAGAATGAAAAAAAATATTATTCATAGCATTTGTAATCACTTTATACAGCAGTTGTGAATTTGGATATACTGTACTTGAAATTTATAACTTAAAATTGCTACATATTCATACATCAAGTATTAAGTACATTGCTTGATTTATAATCTATTGAATTCAGTTACCTTGAATTTTAGATTATGTAAAAGTGTGTCTGCTATCTAGTGCCACACCAGGCACTGCACTCACCCTAACATGACTGTACACAACAAACATCTCTCTGTTAACACAAATTACATGATCATCATACTGTATTTGGCAGCACAATAAGTAACTCACATTAAATGCTATGGCAATTTTGTTAAGACATCTATTTAATCTCTTTAAAACATATTTTTATCTATAATTTTGAATTAACATCTGGATTTATGCCATTTTATATATTTTATTTTTATTAGATTAATGAACTTAAACATACATTTTTGGGCAAAAAATATGACCACTTGAACACAGGTATTTACTGTGAGGTGACAATGCCATAGATAGTAACAAATACACAAACAATAAATGGTAAAATATAAGATGAATGCCTCATGGCTACAGGAGTGCGACAGGGAAGCCTGTCGGCATTTCACACCGTAGCTGCTATTCTAAAACACACAAGCTGCTTTGCTTCGGTCCATATACAATATTAGTAATCACTGACAGCTGGTATATACAAGACCATAATTCAGTTACATTCCTAAGCACTGACTCAAATATATGTTGCGTAGTGATGTTAAGCACTATTTGCATATTAAATTATATTATTGCTAAATTTACAACACACATAGCTCTTAAAAATAAATGTAATAATTGTACACTTTGGAAAATATAAATTTTATAATATTGTTCATGACAAGAATAACAATTTCAAATTTAAAATATCAAGCAAAACTAGATTTTTTTTTTTATAACTTACCTATTTTTTCAAACTTGTAAGAGTGATGTACCCTATTATCACTAATGCATGAAACACATAAACCTCCTGCAGTTGCTTTATGCATAAATGCAATGCACAGATACAATATTAAATACCTAATAAATAAGCAAAACTTGATCAGTATTTATTTTTTTACTAAAGTATTGCCAACTGTTCATTGAAAAGAGTTGAATGCACACCAAGTAAATCTTTACTCTCAGTAAGTGAATAACCCAATGCAATAATAATTTATTAGGACTCTGCATCTATGCAGGGATCCTAAAAATAATCATTATCTTTTATGTTGTCCATCCACATTATTTTGTATCATGTACTATATCTTGCAGAAATTTTGCACTGGATACTGTACAGTATATTCTTTGGAATATAAACTTTGCAGATTTCTCTAGATTCTTTATTGCATTTTAAAGGAATGTTTTCCTCTGTAAATTAGGCCTTTCAACACTGCAGCATAAAAATATTTTAATATTTTTAAGATTTGGACATAAGCCTAGCATTACTGTATATGTGTATGTGTAATTACCTAAGTGTAGTTACAGGATGAGAGCTACGCTCGTGGTGTCCCGTCTTCCCAGCACTCTCTATCATATAAAGCTTTGAAACTACTGACGGTCTTAGCCTCCACCACCTTCTCCCCTAACTTGTTCCAACTGTCTACCACTCTGTTTGCGAAAGTGAATTTTCTTATATTTCTTCGGCATCCGTGTTTAGCTAGTTTAAATCTATGACCTCTTGTTCTTGAAGTCCAGGTCTCGGGAAATCTTCCCTATCGATTTTATCAATTCCTGTTACTATTTTGTATGTAGTGATCATATCACCTCTTTTTCTCGTCTTCTAGTTTTGGCATATTTAATGCCTCTAACCTCTCCTCGTAGCTCTTGCCCTTTCAGTTCTGGGAGCCACTTAGTAGCATGTCTTTGCAGTTTTTCCAGTTTGCTGATGTGCTTCTTAAGATATGGGCACCATACAATCGCTGCATATTCTAGCTTTGGCCTAACAAAAGTCGTGAACAATGTCTTTAGTATTTCTCCATCCATGTATTTAAAAGCAATTCTGAGGTTAGAAAGTGTAGCATAGGCCCCTTGCACAATGTTCTTAATGTGGTCCTCAGGTGACAGTTTTCTATCTAGAACCACCCCTAGAGCTCTTTCTTTATCAGAATTCTTTAAAGATCTCTCACATAATTTATAGGTTGTGTGGGGTCTATATTCTCCTATTTCACATTCCATAACATGGCATTTATTTACATTAAATTCCATTTGTCAAGTCGTGTTCCATACACTTATTCTGTCCAGGTCTTCTTGAAGGGCATGACAATCATCTAAGTTTCTTATCTTCCGTATTATCTTAGCATCATCAGCAAACATGTTCATATAATTTTGTATACCATCTGGTAGATCATTTATGTAGACAATGAACATTACCGGTGCAAAAACTGAACCCTGAGGTACTCTGCTTGTGACATTTTTCCAGTCTGATACATTGCCTCTGATTACGACCCTCATTTTTCTGTAGGTTAGAACATTTTTCATCCATGTTAGAAGCCTACCTGTCACTCCTCCAATATGTTCGTTTCTAGAACAACCTCTTGTGTGGAAATCTGTCGAAAGCCATATTTTAGGTGGGTGTGTGTGTACGCACTCATGAAAATAGTCATATTGGAGTGTTAATGTTTTCTTATTTCTTTTATTAATGCCAAAAATCTCAATATAGTATGTAATGTATGGTGTGTGGAATTAAAAATAAATTTAACAAAACTCATTGTCGTTACACTAATTGAATTAAATGCAATACAGGGTATGTTTTTGTCAGTACCAAAAAAATTAAAATTTTAGTACTGTACCATTTAAATTTATCGGTTTATTATTTTCCATAATACTTGAACTACAGTATGACTGATCGCTTCAATTAAATAAACTGCTCTGTTTAACATGAATTTTTTTTCTTGGGTAGTCGGCCAGGTAAGAAGTACTGGTGTATGTTCTAAACAACTAATAGGCACTACGGGCTCACCATAGCCCGTGCTACTTGGAACTATGTTCCAGGTAGCGAATCTTTAACAACAACAACAACAAATAACTAATCTCATATTTGTTGTGGTGATACCCTTTCTTTGATTACTGGCACTGTCATGGAATCTGGGTTCCAGAGGTTGCAAAAAAAAAAAAAGCTTAAGTTGAAATTAGGTATAGCAAGAAGCTGACTGTACAGTAGTTATCTGAAGAGGTTTCTGTCAGTTCATGTGACATTCCAAAATATGGATGAGATTCTAATGAAAATAATTGAGATTACCACTGGATAAATTAAATAATGTATAATACAAGCATGAACGAGTTGCAAACTTTCAAGTGTGATGGCTTACAATAGCAGCTGATGAAAGATCCGTCTTAAAAAGAGGGAACACTGGGCAAAAGAAGGAAAATCAACAGTTTGACGGGAAAAATTTAATGATTTAATGTTGTACTCAAAAATATGAGAAGGTATTGGCATCAATATGTGGGCGTTGGGAGATTCAGGTGTGAATTTTGAGAGTGTCAAGTGAGGGTGTCACTAGCGTCAGTTGAGAATGTCATAGGAGTCAGAAGTGTCAGGTGAGGATGTCAGTAAAGTCTAGCCTGTCAGCATAGGTCATCAGTCTGTTTAGTCTTTCTATCTTGTCAATATGTCAGTCTAGTATGTTTACCCTGTCAGTTTGTCCAGTATGTTTAGCCTGTCAGTCTGTCTAGCTTGTCTGTCTGTCTAGCCTTAACCCCTGCACTGCGCACCTTTTAAAATGACATTCCCGTGGTGCGCCAAAAAAATTGTTCTAAACACAGTATTTTTTCTTTTGGTATTGTTAATAAGCACTCAGGAAGCACAAAAATCAAAGTAAAAAGTCTCTACCTCTTGTAGTATGGCTGTAGTGGCCTGAAGAATTTTGTTTTCTTTTTTAAATGGGGCGAGTTGCTGCATGGGAATAACTTTGTTGATTTATTTTCAATGTTTCTTACTTTATTTATTTAGTTTTTAACTCTAACAAGTCGTATCTACGTGTCAAAGATGGTGCTCATTATGTATAACCTTGAAAATATACATATATACTGTATACAGATATGTGTATAAATATATGCATACTATAATATATGTATATAAGTCTTAATCTTATAAATGGACATAGCACACATTTTACCTGAAATATATAATGGTAATCACTCACTTGCTGCTGTTAAAATTTCAGTGGCTCATAATATGGGTGCCACACACGTTCTTAAAGCCATGGCCTTAGGAACGTTTCGTAAGCCTTAGTAACCAAGGCCAAATTACAAAACCTATGGAAGGAAAGTGAGGGACTGACTCTGTTTTTTCAAGATGGGAGATGGTTACTGTAAACCTGAGAAAGCAAATGTGTGCCCACCCTGTATGCACGGGAGTTCCAAATCTTATGATATACTAACATCATCACATGTCGGCTGGCACACCAGCACACCCCTTAATATGTTGACTGGTGCAGTGCAAGGGTTAATAATGTCCAAAATGATTTATTTTACTTATTTTATGTCTGAAAGTCTTATTTACTTAGTACTAGTGCACACATCTCTTGGGACAACGCTCCCCACCTTCTTGATTCATTCTATTTTCTTACTCAAAAGTCATCACTGAAAGCTTCTCAAAGGTTTTCTGCGTGTTGAAGCTATCGCTGACAAATTACCAACATTTGTAGCAGACATGATGCACAGATGTTCAGAAATGTTAATGCTGTATCCAAGAAAATCTTGAAGATGAATACTCTAATGCTGCACCACAAACCAAAACAAATGCTGTGATGAGTAATGCCTTGCTGCCACTAATTTTCACAACTTTTGTATAACTAATTTTATTCAGAGAAACCCAAAAGAAATAACTGGCATATCTGGATAAGTAGTGTCTGGAAAGCATGTGGTCATCTGTGTGTAAATACCTAAGTAATTACTTAAGTGTAGTTCAAGGATGAAAGCTATACTTGTGGAGTCCCATCTTATTCCCAGTATTCTTTTTCATATGATGCTTTAAAACTACTGATGGTTTTGGTCTCCTCTACCTTCTCATTTAACTTGTTACAACTGTCGAACACTCTGTTTGCAAAAGAAACTTTCTAATATTAATTTGGCACCTTTGTTTCTTCAGCTTGAATCTGTGACCTCATGTTCTTGAAGCTGCTGGTTTCAGGAATTTGTCAATTTGTCAATGTGGCCAATTCTTGTTGTTATTTTGTAAGTGGTGATTATGTTACCTCATTTTCTTCTATCTTCTAGCTTTGGCATATTTAACACCTCTAGCTTCTCTCTGTAACTCTTGTTTTTCAGTTCCAGAAGCCATTTTGTAGCATGCCATGGCAGCTTTTCCAGTTTACTGGTGTGCTTCTTGAGATATGGGCACCATACAACTGCTGCATATTAAAATATTGCTGTCACAAAATTCATGAACAGTTTCATTAGTATTTCACCATCCATGTAATTAAAAGTGATTTTCAATTTGGAAAGTGCAGCACATGCTCCTCGCACAACGTCCTTTATGTTACTCTGGTGACAGTCTACTATCCAGAACCACTCATAATCTCTTACGGGCTCACTATAGCCCGTGCTACTTGGAACTTTACATTCCAGGTAGCAAATCTTTAACAACAACAATCATAATCTCTCTCTTTGTTATTCTTTAATTCTTTTCCACATATTTTGTAATTGTGTGTGGTCTACTTTCTCCTATTCCACATTCCATAACATGACATTTATTCACACCAAATTCCATTTGCCACATGGTGCTCCAAGCACATATTTTATCTCGGTCAATTTAAAGAGCATGACAAATATCTAGGTCTCCTATCTTCCCTAGTAGCTTAGCATCATCAGCAGACATGTTCATAAAATTCTGTATTCCTTCTGGTAGATCATTCATGTCAATAACCAACATTACTGGTGCAAGAGCTGAACCCTGTGGTACTCCACTAGTAACGCTTCTCGAGTCAAATACATTGCCTCTGATTACCCCCCCCCACCTTTCCTCATCTTTCTGTCAGACAATTGTTCATCCATGTCAGCAGTCTCCCTGTCACTCCAGCATGTTTTAGTTTCCAAAACAATCTCCTGTGTGGGACTCTGTCAAAAGGTGAGAAAGACCAGATGTTTACAAAACAAAGAGAAAGTTTGCAAGAGCTAAGCAAGTATTAAAGAGGGCAGCAAATATTAAAAGATCAACAAAGGCTCTAGTGATTAGGCAAAAATTTGTGTAAATTAGTTTGCTTAATGCAAAGAAAATAGATTTAAAGGCAGCAAAGTTTTATCAGCAATAATATTTATATGGGCACATTACCATTAATATATGAACATATATATTTCAAACTTTGGAAACAGAGGTAGGGCATTACCTGTACCCTTTGGTTATAAGTCGGTGGTCAGTGAACAGAAAAGATGCTTTCAGGAGTTGATGACATGTATGATGTGTGTAATCATTTCATAATAATGCACAGGTGGAACTATCATTCCTTGTCTATCTTCACCAGACATACACTACTCTGGCCATACACCAATGTATGGCATCTTCTTGGTGAATAATATATACTTCATAGAATTTAAAAGAATTCAATGAATTTACTTGGAAACACAAATATTTAAATATCTAAATAGCCATAAATGAAAATGTAACAAACTCTGTGATTATTACAAGATCTCAGACCTTCTCAGAAGAACATAGGCAATACTTAAATTTTTGTGTTCCATGTTGAATTTGAACCTCAAACTTAATCAGTCACTCTTGTCAAGTGAATTGGATTATTGCATTTACATTTCTCATCCCAATATGAGGCATTTAAAAACACATGAAAAACACAGATCCATTACAAAATGTTATATAATATTGTTTTCAATTGCAGAAGTTTATACACAATTGGTGTACTTTCAGAGGTTGTTAAGATCCCATTTGTGCACCAGGTGAGCAACAACTGCTTTCTGAACTTGGTTTATGAAAAGGAGATTAATTTTATGCTTTCTGTTACTTCATGCTTTATCAATACTGTACTTGTGAAAGCTGCAAGTCTAAAATTAGGAGAACTATCATAGAAGAAACTTTCACAGATGTTACAATTTTGAAAAGTGTGTAATTGCCATTTTTATAATGAGTAAAATACTAAGAGTAATACAATGTGTAAAATTTTTGCTACATGGATAATTTAACTTTATAACACTTTGCTGATGTGAATGATCAGCTGATCATGATATAAATGCACAAAATATATCACTTTACCCATTTAAATATATATAAAACATTAAAAGCAATTAAATTCAAAAGTTCAATACTGGCACACTGAAATTTTAAATTGTTTTGGCTCTGTAATTCTTTCTATATTTATAGAAATAGCTGACTTATATATGACTGATACTGCTTATTAAATATATATATATTTATATATGACAGTGTCAGACCACGGAGGAAGAATTGAAACAGGAATTTCCTTAAGTACTTTCGTATTTAATAATACATCTTCAGAAGGAACATTCCTTCTGAAGATGTATTATTAAATATGAAAGTACTTAAGGAAGTTCCCATTTCATTTCTTCCTCCATGGTCTGACACTGTCACATTTTTCATCACGTGTTAATTTTCGTGATTTACACACATATTTATATATATTTATATACATGTATAGATCATGTTCCTACTTTAATAGGTTATAGTGCATTTATGACAATGTTAAGGTATTTTCATGTTAATATGCCATTTCTGACGTCATCAGGTCACTTCTGAGGTTAACATGGGACTTTCTAACTTTCATTCCACTCCATGACACCAGCAGATCTCTGAGAAGCTTACTTACCTACTTTGGCATGGTAATTTGCTAATATATTAAGCTAAATAATAACAATTAATTTGTTTATAACCTACATCTTCATGACTATCTCACTACAAACAAGAATGTAAATATCAACATTAATAAAGTAATTTAAAGCTGCGGCAACATGATACTGGCATTCAGCACGAGTATCCTGGAGGTTAGTACAAACATGGAACAAACAGGAACAAAAACAAACATGGAACAAACAGGAACACAAAGACACAAGAGAGCAGTAAGTGCATCAAGTGCACATACATTCAACAGACATACTCAAACAAATATCATCCAGCTACACAACAAGAGCTGATTTTTGATAGTCTGCGTAGATGCTTCTGCAGTTATCTATGTTTCAGTACAAATAATAACAATATCGTCCTGGCTTCACACGGGCTGACCTGCTATTAGGTTACTGCCTGCTACTGCTTGCTTCAACACATATTATGGACGTGTATAACAATCTCAAAGAGCAGCAGAAGCACCTCGCATACCCATCAGACATGGACGAAAAAAAACTTATAATAGAGTATTACAAATCACTACAATGCTTCACTATCTTTGGCAGTAGTGCACATTGAGGTGTATGTAGTCTGAGCCTATAAGACTATAATGATTATAGATCAACGGCGCTCCATACCACCGCTCCACACCCTCAAGAAAACATCTGGACATGTAACAACATCGTGCATTTGACACATTGCAAATTATATAACATTTAAATAGTCTTTAGTAACAGCTCTATTATCAAAAACACCTGCTGGCACCTGGTGGGCTGGCAGTGAACGGCAGCAGGCACCAGCCGGAGAACATCAGTACATCTCACACTACGCATTACCACCTCAGACCATATTAGACAAATTACCTGAGATAGATAATGACAACTTTGCCTGAATGTGAGACATACTATTAATAACATTAAAGTAAGAGACGATGAAGACTGTGGGCGGGCAGGTAGGGCACTGTGGCTAGACTGGGGTGTGGTAACGGCTGGTCTGGGATGCGAGAATGATCCACGGCAGAACAGTGCAAAACAATCTTCTGTGGTCAAAAGTGGCTCCTGTTGGCTTACACTCACCATACATCACCGGGATCAAAATTTCACACACCCCAATAACAACTGATGGCCACAATCACACTGGACGCATATACCAAAACAGACACATGTCTATACACTTTCACAGAACATCATATTCTCTGTTAAGAGCACATAACCTCCTTTCGATATCAACTGCATTACAGATGCATATACGCCTCCAGAGGAACATGGAGGACACACTGTTCACACAAACTTTAAAGAGGCATAACTCATCACACAGCACTCATCTCTGAAACAATTAGGCATTCACATTAAGATCATGTGCACAAGAGCCATTAACATGCTTCTTCTGAAAGAGCATAAACAGTCACTTCTCCTAAGACACATACATCAGCATTAATTGACCAACTGACTTCACACTCTTAACACAGAGCCTCAACTCTATGGCAACAAGTACGCATTGAATAACATATCCATAGAACAACCTGTGTGTGCTTTTACACACATACATTGGTAAGGAAAAAAAAATGCTGCCTCATAGCACATCAGCCTTTAGAAGAGTAGAGTATTCCATGTAATCAATATGTGCTCCCTCATAGGATTAAAATATCACTATAGTCCACCATGTTTTCAAAATTCTACTTATGGTTTGTGAGTACAGTATTGTACTGTAAGCCTTAAGAGGTGGGCTTATATTTTTCAGAATACAAATTATATTTTCTTAGGCTTGCTCACAGCCTTATTCCATTAGCAACCATGCTGAAGACAAAAATCTCATAAAAAATTAACACTTCCATTAACAAGGCATACAGAGTTCGGTGGTCCTACACCTCCGTTGGAACCAATCTTGATAATGCTTCTTAAAATCGTTGAAAATAAAATTAACATGAATAACCTAAAATCTACTGACAAATATTAAGCTCAATAAATTCAGTTTGCAAATTTTGTGTGATAATGTAGCAAAAAATTTTGAGACAAGCCTCCCATGTGTTAGGTGGTGTCAGAATCCTTACTGACTGGATAACTCCTCAGTTACTTCTCTTAAGTCTTATAGTTTGTGAACTGAAATGCAAATATTATATTATATATATATATATATATATATATATATATATATATATATATATATATATATATATTATATATATTATATATATATATATATATATATATATATATATATATATATAATATATATATATATATATATTATATATATATATATATATATATATATATATATATATATATATATATATATATATATATATATATATATATATATATATATATATATATATATATATATATATATATATATATATATATATATATATATATATTTATTTATTTGTGTGTGTGTATATTTTTACTATTTGTATCTGCAGAATCGAGCTATTAGCTCTTGGACCCTGCTTTTCTAACCAATTTATTATTCCTCTATTATGTCTACTACATATATTTATCTCTAACACACTCGCATGCACATAAGAGTGCTGGGTAGATGGGACACCACGAGCGTAGCTCTCATCCTGTAACTACACTTAGGTAATTACACTTAGGTAATTATATCCCCAGGAAGCAGCCCATAGCAGCTGTCTTGCTCCCAGGAACCTATTTACTGCTAGGTGAGCAAGGGCATCAGGGTGAAAGAAATTTTGTTTCGGCCTCAGCCGGGGATTGAACCCAGGCCCATAGGACTATGACCCCAGAGCACTGGCCTCCCAGCCGTGACGTGTGGGTGTGTGTGGTATCTATTAGGCCAAGCTGCCTAACCAGCTGAGTTTTCCTGAAATTATATATTTTTCAATTTTTTTCTAATGGAATGATACAGTTTTCCATTACTGTACATATATTTGAAAATAACAATCATTCAGCCTGTTAGGCAAATCAACCTTGCATACTAGGCCAAGTAGTGTGGTTCTGACTATTAGGCATGACATACATATACTGTACACACACGCACACATTTTATATATATATATATATATATATATATATATATATATATATATATATATATATATATATATATATATATAATAATATATATAATATACACACACAGTGGAACCTCGATTAACGAATTTAATCCATTCCGGCACCTAGCTCGTCATGTTAAACGCTAGTCTTTCAAAACAAGTTTCCCTATTTAAAATATTGGAAATAAAAGTAATCCGTTCTACCACTGAAAAACATCAATATGATATTCAAATTTTTAAATAAAGGAGCAGCCTACCTGACATACACTGAACAAACCTTTATGACCTTTTTTTCTTCAAATTTGTTCAATTTTTTTTTTTTTAGTTTTTTCATTTCTTTTTAAGAAAATGGAGCAGCCTACTGGACATACACTGAACAAACCTTTATGACTGTTTTTTTCAGATTTGTAAAATAAAATATATATTTTTCATTTATTTATATAGAAAAAGGTTCGTTCAGTTTATGTCAAGTAGCCTGCTCCAATTTTGTATTAAAAAAATAAAAAAATAAAAATTTTACAAATTTGAACAAAGGAGAAATGTCATAAAGGTCATAATGTCATAAAAATGCTCCATTATGACATTTTTCCTATTTTCAAATTTGTTCTATTTGTTTTGTATTTGTCATATTTTTTTTATTAATAATGGAGCAATCTACCTGACATACACTGAACAATCCTTTATGGCATCTGTCTTGTTTCAAATTCTTTCAATATTTTTTTGTTTCAATTTTTTTGTAAAATGGAGCAGCCTACCTGACATTCACTGAAGGAACCTTTATGACATTTGTTCATTTTCAATTTTTTTCTATTTTCTTTTCTAATTTTGTCTAAAAAACAAAAATCAATACTTTGCAACATTACAGCAGTCACTCACTTTACATCCCAGCATCTTTAAAAAAAAAAAAAGCAGTTATTTGCATCGTCGGAGGTGTCTGAGAATTTGCAAGAACCAGCGGGAACGCACTATGTGGTTTTCTCGTTAATCAAACGAACGCTCGCCAATCGAGACAAATTGTCGGTGATCGGCGCGCTCGTTATTCAAAATGTTCGTAAATTGAGGCGCTCGTCACTCGAGGTTCCACTGTATATGTATACATGTATGTATTCAACATTTTCAAAGACAAATTTTCCATGCTCTGCCAAAGCTTATATTCATTTGGGGGCGAGGTGGTACAGGATGTGATTGAGATGAGCAAGTGGATGAATGGCAAAATGGATATTAATAGGCCATTAAATCCCTATGCTCTTGCTTCTACTGTCTCTGTGTTGGTACGGGGTCTTGAAGTGGGTAGATGTACAGTAATTATGTGTTAACTGGCTATTGATTGCTGGTCTTGACTTTTTGATGTATAGGGCCTCGCTGATGTCCAGTCTTCTGTTGTCATTATACCTGTCGATTATTTCAGTGTTGCTTGTTAAAATTTCTCTGGCGATGATCTGGTTGTGTGAGGAGATAATATGCTCCTTGACAGAGCCCTGTTGCTTGATCATATTCCCCCATTTTTATCTCCTATGGTTGTGAGATTTAGTTCCATTAGCCTATCCTTATGGCTTAACACTTCGTTCTGGCACCAGTTGTGTTGCAAACCTCCTTACTTTTTAAATTTTGGTTTCATGCCTCACAAGGTGCAGATCTTATGCTGGTGCTGCATATTCTGTATTGGTCTAACAAATATTGTGTTGATTACCTTGAAGACATCCTAATTTAAGTTTCTAAGCAATGTTCATATGTTTGCCAGTGTCTCATATGCTGCTGATGTTACCCTGTTGTGCGAGTTTCTGGTGTTAGTGTTTGAATTATATTCACTCCCAAATCTCTTTCTCTTTCTGATTCCTGTAGATGCTTTGTTATTATGGCGTAGATACCACTGGTTTCCCCCCCCCCTTCCCATCATCATTTCCTTATACATGATAGGCTTGAATTGCAAAAATCATTTGTTTGGCAAGATCCTCCTATAATTTCCTGCAGTTCTGCATTGTTCTTATATTCCTCATCAGCTTTATATAATCTACAAATGCTGATTTGTATGAGCTCACTCTGTCAGATAGATCATTCACAAATTAGGAACCACAGCAGTCCCAGGAGAAAGCCTTGTGGGAGTCTACCTGCTACATTCCTCCAGCTTAAAACCTTCTCTCTGTGACTCTGCTTTTGGCCTTCAGGCACTCCCTCATTAGTTCAGTATTTTTCCAGTTTTTGCATATTGCTTCTCCATCTTGTACACCAGCCTTTCATGAGGAACAGTGTCAAATGCTTTTTGACAATCTAGGAAAATACAGTCTACCCAGCCATTTCTTCCTATCTTATTTTAGTAACCATGTCATAGAACTCAATCAGGTTTGCCAGGCACAACTTTCCCTTCTTAAATCCATGGTACCCTTTTGTCACATAGTTGTTCCTCTACAGATATTCCACCATTGTCAACTGCTTCACAACTAAGTGGTTTGTCTCAAAGCTTTGCTATCTCATTTTCTATGCTTTGTTTACTTTGCTGCTTATATATTTTGGTTCACCCACCTGTCGAGTGGTGTTTTCTTGGTTAGGGTGATAGGGGATCGGATCTCCTGCTACTTGCACCTCTATAGAGGGGGCCAGGTTTTGGGTCTCTGGTACCCCATAGGCTTACAATGACTAGTGAGGGCCTGAAGTAGATTGAACTGGGTGGAACTTTCCAGGTAGCCCTCTCAACATTGTAAGAAATATTCAATCAAGAGATGGCATATATAATTGGCAAAATTTTGGAGTGAGGTTAATTTAGGGAGTCCACTTTGAAGTTTGTGGAAGAAAATCCTAACAGTTCCAATCAATGTGATAGAAGTAGTAGTCTTAAGCTGAGAAGGATTTGCTGATGAGATCCATAGTATTTGTCTACATTACTGTTGTGGAGAAAGGCAAGAAAGATGATGATGAAGGGAAGGAAGCAACACTTTCTGACTTCTATTCAGAAAGTAATTAATTATACATCCAACAGTGATAAAGTAGACAAGAAACAGGAAGTTTGTATCAGTACTCAGACAAGTAAAAAGATCTGATCATAAAAGATACTGTACTAATAAAGAACAGAGGCAAGATAAATTGATATTTTATAGAATGAGAAAGCTAAAGATTTTCAACCAGCAAAGCCTCAGCAGTTAGTTATAAAATTTGACTTTGCCAAGCACTTGTAAAATAAATATTGGGTTATGTCAGTTTTCGTAAATGCACAAAATTCAAGCCCTTCAGTGATCAAGAAGGTGTAACGAAGTCAGATCTCAGTGTGATTTGGATTGAGGTCAATCCCATATAACTTGAATTAGCGAGCGAACATACTATGTCCAAAATCCTTCAGATAGATATAGAACCGATACAATATTCGTACTTACCAGATAGAGTAGTGAAGAGTGCACTGATTCTTAGTGCAGTCGTTATTATTACAAAATCAATCCTGGTTATAATTGTTCACCACTATGGATATATAATATATTAGAGATCAGAGTAATATCAAAACTTTGTTGATAGCTTCCGTCTATGATGTAATAGTACTGTATTTTGGATAAAACGGATGAATCTGGTTACAGTAACATCATAAGAAAATTCAGTTTTGGTTATAAATTCCTATAATTACCCAAACTTGACATCTCTCTGGCATTAGTATGCAATAAAATTATAAACTTGTTAATCATACATAACAAATATAAACTAAATTAATTGTTGAACTTGTTTATCATTACACTAAAAAAAATTTATTACAGATAAAATACATTTGTGGTATTTTTCTTCATTCATCCAATTTATTTTGTTTCCCTGAATCCTATAATTAAATAATATAAAATCAAGGAGTAACTCTCTCCAAATGTCAAAAACTGGATTCAATATTAGAATTTCATTATTTTGAAATTTCTACATAAAAAGAAGAATATGGACAATTTCTATATATTTTTAGCTCTCGCTTGCAAAGAAGAACTTACAAAATTAATAATTTATAAATTAATATATCAAGAACTGCATATAGATGTGATCAATAATTGAGACAATTTTAGCCTATAAACCTTAATCCCAGTCTCCATTCAAAACAGTAAACGTAAAATAAAAAATTAAAAAATAATTCGGTTCATTTGAAAAATATTGTTCTGCCATTTGCATAAATAAAAAAAATCTATCAGACAAAAGTAGAAAAACAAATGCCTGCTCAACCTGAAATACCACTGCAACAGAAGAGATCTTCACAATTAATTCAGATAAGTAGGAGTTTTCTATACAGTATGTGTAATTACTTAACTGTAGTTACAGAATGAGAGCTACACTCGTGGTGGCACTTCTTCCCAGTACTCTTTGCCGTTTAACACTGTGTCCTGTCTTCCTAGCATTCTTTGTCATATAACGACAAAGTGTTGTGTGTGTGTGTGTGTAATTACCTAAGTGTAGTTACAGGATGAGAGCTACGCTCGTGGTGTCCCGTCTTCCCAGCACTCTTTGTCATATAACGCTTTGAAACTACCGACGGTCTTGGCTTCCACCACCTTCTCCCCCAACTTGTTCCAACCGTCTACCACTCTGTTTGCGAAAGTGAATTTTCTTATATTTCTTCGGCATCTGTGTTTAGCCAGTTTATATCTATGACCTCTTGTTCTTAAAGTTCCAGGTCTCAGGAAATCTTTCCTGTCGATTTTATCAATTCCTGTTACTATTTTGTATGTAGTGATCATATCACCCTCTTTTCTTCTGTCTTCTAGTTTGGCTATTTAATGCTTCTAACCTTTCCTCGTAGCTCTTACCCTTCAGTTCTGGGAGCCACTTAGTAGCATGTCTTTGCATGTGTGTGTGTGTGTGTGTGTGTGTGTGTGTGTGTGTGTGTGGTGTTTGTGTTGTTGTGTGTGTATATATATATATGTAATTACAAGTGTAATTACAGGATGAAGCTACACTCATGGTGCCCCATCTTTTCCAGTACTCTGTCATATAACACTTTGAAACTACTGATGGTTGTGTGTGTGTGTAATTAACGAAGTGTAGTTATATATATATATATATATATATATTATATGCGAACAAGCCTGAATGGTCCCCAGGGACTATATGCGAATGTGTGTATATGCGATATATCTGGGGTGTGAGTTTTCATTTTCATATTATCTAATATATATATATATATATATATATATATATATCTATATATATATATATTATTATATATATATATATATATATATATTATATATATATCTATATATATATATATATTCATAATGTTCTTTCATACTTATACTCTGGTCTATTGTTTCTTCTGGACTATTCTAAGCTACTCCATCCCTTTTTTTGGCTACGTCTCTCCATGGGGATGGGTGGACAGGTCACAGATGTTGGCCATACCATCTCTCTGCTTCCCTTTAGCCGGTCTGTTGTTGAGAAGGCCTTACCAGCCGAAACATTCAACATGCCCTTCCTATTTCTCTGTGGGTTTCTGCATACCAATGATCAGCATTTTGTGATCGTCAGTTGCAATGTATATGTATATATATGTATATATATGTGTATATATATATACATATATNTTATATTTTGAGGTTAGAAACCTTTGCTAAAAATTTGCAAGTTACAGTATCCATTTGTACCAACAAAAAAATTAGATTTGTTCATTAGCTTGTATGAGCTAAAGAACCATCAGGTGATGTCAGGGGCAGAACTCTAATATCACTACATGGCTAAACATCAATATGATAACTGCAGCAACATTGCCTATATGGCAAAACATGGATAAAATATAAGTATGTTTGCGGCTGAAGGGTTACTGCTCATTTACGTCATTTTGTTTTGTTTGCTTACAAATCATCACAGATTCATAAAGCTGTTTAACTTTCTAATACTGTGCTGGTAAAAAAAATTTTTTGCAGTATTTGTCATAGGTAGATCAAAGTTAAGGTAATGAGTACTTCAGACCCATAGTGATTAGATAACTAGTACAGCTCACTAACAAACAAATAAAACCCAGTGATCAGATGCAAAACACTCATACATTTCTAAATCATGTATATAATTTATATATATATATATATATATATATATATATTATATATAAATTTCAGAATTTTCACATTTACTTTCAGACATCTTTGGATGAATCTGGCAGTGAGGGAAAGCGATCCCCATTGGGCAGCACTCGAGGCATGGTGTCGGGTAGATCTAAAGCCAAGATGGAAGCTTTAGATAACTTGGTCATTTCCACAATTCATTCGCTCTCTGTCAAGGTTCGCACCACCTCTGAAACACTTCTGCAAAAACTCAAGTAAGTAAATCTATTATGCTATATAAGGAAAAAACAGGTTGGTGGGATCACCAACTATGACCAACCTTGGTGGGATGGGGAATTTGACTGTAATGTTGACAGTGATGCCGTACATTCAAATGCCAATAATTAGATTTTTTTCCTCGGCTAGTACCATGCAGTCACCTTCATTTGGACCTCCCAATTGATCAGCGTTCATAATCTCTTGTTCTAATACCTGCTTATGTAGTGTACATTAGTTTTGTAGAGGCTTAATGTTTTCGTGAGAAAGATATCAAATAAGGAATTTGTTGCATGTATTTTTCAATTTGGATTTCCAGTTTATATTGTGAAGCTCATTTATGAGGTTGTCTTTTGGTGTTTCACTGTGTAGTCTGAAGGTTAAGTTCTTGATATCAGTAGTGTTTTATTCATGTTTTCTATGAGGATGGTAGGATAGTGACCAGTTGTTCTATCTGTGGTTATGCCAGGGGTGAGAGGGGCCGTATGTTAGTCCATATATGGTTCAAGGCTTTAGTGTAGGTTTGAGTGATTTGAGTAGGCATGGTGATTGTGGGGATTAGTATACAGGAGTTCATGATATTAGGGAAAAAATTAACTTTGGCTGTTTTGTTGACAATTGTGTTGCAATTGAAGTCATTTAATGACTTCATTCATTTGATTTCATTCATTTGAAGTAGGGTCAGTAATTCAGGAAAGAGGTTGGTACCCACAAGGGGCAACAGCTTCAAATTGAACAAGCCACAATGTAGGACAGAACACAGGAGATACTTTTTCACCACATAGAAATAAGCTCATGGAATCACTTGCGTCCCAAAGCTGTATCTTCCCATTCGTATGTCATATATCTAAACATTCAACCATTTATTACCATTTTAATAATGCAATAACTAAAGTAAATGAGGTAAGATTGCAGCAAAATTGTATATTGTATACAGATATATACACATTATTTTTATTTTCAAAGTTTAATTTTTTACTAAATTTGAGAAAGATTACCCTGATAAAACTAAGGAAAGTTTACTATGATTGGATAAGCTTAGTGAAGAAAGTATAAGGGAATAAAAACGGAGAATGAGCAGTGGATTGCCGAGACAGATGAGCAAATATGGTGAGCAGATGGGCATGCCACTAACACACCAGAAGTGGCAATGAACTGGACTGAATGGAAACAGTTTGATATTAGTGTGTTGTTACTACCAAATTTAAATGGTAGAAACGCTCGTGACCGGTAGTGCAATTGGCTCTCGGCCAAATGGTCTCTGGTTCAATTCTCGGGTAGGACAAGTCTTACATTTCCCTACACCTAATACTTCTGTTTACCAGCAGGAAATAGGTACCCTAGAGTTGGGTAACTATTGTGGGTTCCATCCTGAGAAAGGTCAGTCTTTTATGTAAGAGGACAGTGGGACACTAAAACATGTCAAAATGGGGGAGAGGAGGGAAGGGGAGGTATTCATAGTAGTAGAAAACAGGGTAACGATGATGATGAATATAATGGTAATGTTCATCAGAACATGGGGGAGAGTACGCTTGTATTTTAGTGCACTGTCATTGTTCTTCAGATCCCAGTATGACGAGGAAGGAGATCGTGCAGCTTTGCTCGAGGCAGTACTTGCACATCTTAGCGAGAGTGACCAGACGCTAACCACCGGTCAAAGCCGATCCACTTCCCGGGAGTTGGCTGGCATCCTTCGCAACCTCAAGAAAATTGAGCATGCTTTAGAAGGTATGAAAAAAGTCATTTCTAGGAAGACTTGTTAGACTTCATAATGTACAACTCCTCTCTTTAACACATTGTACACTGTTATTTAACATTTTTGTTATTCTTCAAATCTCTGGCAGTAGACTATTATTGTATGCAGTATTAAATAACTTACAAGTAGGTTTTTGCATGGAATAACAGCTTACTGGAAATTACAAATGGTGTAGATGTGTACATAAGACTGCATTATATAGAAATTGGGAAACGAATGATGTCTAATGTGATGGTAAATGTATTGCTTGCCTATGTTAATGTATATGTAACCCTCACTAGCACAGAACAAGAATGTATGGCATTTAAATGATTGTCTTAAGGGTTGATAAAATAAACAGGAATATAGTAGCTCGCTGGCATAAAAGTTATGCAAGTGAACCCTGATTTAACACATCTGATACACAAACGCAAAGAGTGTCACAAAATAGTCCAAGCGCAGTTAAAAGTTCTGTACCAGAGGGCACGATCCATGCATTACTGCTCTTCCTTATTCTTAGATATAGATAAAAATACAAGTCAGAACTTCTTATCATCATTTGTAGATGACACAAAAATCGGCATGAAAATTTCTTCTGTTGAAGACATTAAGAAACTATAAGCAGATACTGTAATAATAACATTTTTGACTGGGCAGCAGAAAATAACATGTTTAACAGTGATACATTCTAGGTACTCAGGTATGATAAAAATGAGGATCTTAAACAAAATACAGGATACAAAACACACTCAAATCTGCCCATAGTAGGAAAGCAGGATGTAAAGGATTTGAGAATAATGATGTCTGACACCCTAACATTTAGAGAGCGTAACCTAACAAATACAGCATCAGCCAGAAAAAATTATAGAATGGATTACGAAGATCTTCAAATCCCGGGATCCCATCACAATGGTTGTACTATTCAAATCACTTGTGCTGCCCTATCTTGAGTACTATTCGATATTCACTTTCCCCTTCAGAGCAGTGGAGATTGCTGAAATAGAGGGAATACAGAGAACACATATAGCATCCATACTCACCAAGTTGTACTCACCTAGTTGTGCTTGCAAGGGTTGAGCTTTGTCTCTTTGGTCCTGCCTCTCAACTGTCAATCAATGGTGTACAGATTCTTGAGAGACATAATAAAGCACCTAACCTATTGGGATCATCTCAAAGCTCTCCAAATACACAGTACAACCTCAATTCAGCGTACCCCGATTCAACGAATCTCCGGCTAGGTCACACACTTTTCAGGCCGGGTTTACTCACCTGTTTCGACGAAGTGAGGGATGTGTGGATTTGTTTGAGATGTTGGGACAGAGTTTACAGACTGGTGGAAAACTTTCCCATTACCTGTATATCACAAGTTGTTACCGAACACCAGCCAGACTGGTCCAGACAATAAATAAACCATATTAACCAAACACCAGCCAGAGTGGTCCACATAACAAGTGAAGGACCGAGTTTCAATGATTTTCGTTCGCTGATTTTTGGCACACCTATCTTTGTAAATTAATTTAAAGGCTAAAGCTAGCTACATGTGGTGAAATCCCCTTAAAGACATTTTCTGTGATGAAACAATTGGAGTGCGGGTGGACGGGTCTATCCCTGTACACACAGCACCATGTGCTTTTCGTTCAAATTCGTCGCTACAGTTCAGTGACCTACGGCCTCGAAATAATAAAATTAATAAATCTTTCTAAAATAAGTATTTTTATAGCTCTTATTATCCTAATAATGTTGCTAAACTAAATATATAACCCAAAAATATGTACCAGTAATATGATATAAATCCAATATTTGACAGAGATTTCTTACTCGATCTGGCTTACTTTAGCCTACTGTAGGATGTATAAACCTAGTTCCTTGGTGTTAGCCGTCCATCTGCCCGCCCAAAAACCCACCCACACTGCCTGCCCAAATAGCCGCCCATCCGCCTGATGCCTGCCCGCCAGTCAGCCACCAATCCATCCATGATGATGGATGGACAAGTTTAGATGAACATTCTAGATTTTCAAGCTAGTGAAGAATGATTGGAAAGATTTAAGAATAGGCATAATATTAAAAACAGGAAAATTGGCAGAGAATCATTAAGCACCTGAAACCAACACAAAAGCTGGTGCAAACAATTAGAACAACCTGTGTAGAGTGTAAGTTAGAACAAGTGTTAAATTCAAGTACATAGTGTTAAAGTGTTTAAAATTACTGCAACTTTAATTTTGTGTACAATAGTTTTCGTAAACTGTATTGTAGTACTCAACTAACAGCAGAACTACATAATCAATACAGTGGTAATTGCATAATACAGTACTGTACATATTTACTGCACTGTATACACAACTCCATGAGAATTCAAAATGGACATGTGTACTCCAACAGTAAGATAAATAAAACTATAACACAGTATTTTTAGTAGAGTAGTAATATACTGCATAGGTACAGTATATAATATGATAATGCATTTTTATTGTGTACAAGAAAAAAAGTCACAAATGCCTCCTGAAGGTCACCTGTTGCAACGAATCCACCCCACAACGAACTGGGGCTGGTCCTATATAGTGCGCTGAATAAAGGTTGTACTGTACTCCCTAGAAAGGAAATGGGAGAGATATAAAATAATATTCACATGGGAAATAATGGAGGCTCAGGTCCCAAATCTACACAGTAAAATATCGACATACAGGAGTGAATGATATGGAAGGAAATGCAGAATTGAACCAGTGAAGAGCAGAAGTCCCATAGGCACAATCAGAAAACATTGTATAAACATTAGAGGACCACAGTTGTTCAACATCCTCCAACGAGCATAAGAACTATTGCTGGAAAAACGTGGACATCTCAAGAGTAAACTGGGTAGTTTTCTTCAGGAAGTGCCGAGTCAACTGGACTGTTGTGGATATGTGGGCCTGCAGGCCACTCCAAGCAACAGCCTGTTGGACCAAACTCTCACAAGTCAAGCCTGGCCTCGGGACAGGCTTTGGGGAGAACAACAAACTCCCTGAATCTTAACCAGGTATAAATTGCCAATATTATATACAATAATGCAGTGTATTTGCATATCCCAAGGTCTTCAGATAACATATCAAACTTGTGCATTGAATTTTGTGATTATGCAGTTTTTCATGAGATATTGCTGCCTTCACACATTCACAATTTAATATTGCAGATAATTGAAAAATTTATTACAGTACTATACTTAAGTTCTATCTATCAGTTCTATCACAGTTCTATCACAAGTACTAAATGCCCTTTATGTCAATATATTTTTGTTTGAAAAATATTAGAGCTTGAAAGTGCTCAGGCCACTTGTCTCGTCCATTCTAGTCATTAAGCACTAATTCTCTTTCCACACATCCTGGTAATCACTTAATGAATAAGCCTCACTTTGATTAATAGATTATGCCTCTACTAATAATGAAGCAATTAATGAAATATTCCATGGGCACTGTTTTAGCGTCATAACTACCTGACTGGTGTAGGTTCCAAATACATTGAAGATCGTCAGATAATAAATAATTCACGTATATTATTGACCCAAGGAAATGTTTCCAGCAACATGCCAGCTCTGTTTTAGGGCATTTGCTTATCATTGGCTACTCAGGACCTTGCTATAAATAGAAACTTGAGTGTTAGCAAATACAACTTGAGAATTGAGTTGCAGGATACCCCCCCTAGCTGGATACTCATTATTCCGGAATTACTGCCGTAGTTATTTGGGATACAGTCGGTTGTCTCGATTTGGGTGAGGCACATACTGTACCAATGTAAAGGCATGAAATATATTGCCTTGTTTTGCACTGAAGTGATTGGATCTAACACGAGGGTTGGAGATCCATCTTGCTTCAGTGTTGAGGGGGTTCCTTCAGTGTACATTCATGTAATATTGAATGAGTTGCCAGAAGATTATTCTTAGTTGCATCTGAACTGGATACAATGGACATTGGATGCAGGCTGCAGTCTCATTGCAGTGGCTTTTTTACTTCTTTGCGAACCATAATCGTGGCTCCTTTCTATTATTGCAGTGGAGGTTTCTTCTCGGTTGGTGTCGGTGATAATCCTTGCCTTTTTCCTCCAATCAAGTAGCCTCTTGTGTACTCTTTGAAATTGAAGACAGTTGTTTGCAGAGTGCTTCTTGTAGCCCCTTTCTGACCACTACAACTTTCATGGCTCCCTTTGCTCTCAACTGGTTATCTTAACCCAGTTCCATTCCTATTTCTTAATAATCTTTGATTAGTCCTATTCCAGCCAGTGAAGCTCCCTACCAGTCTGACTGACCTCTGTTACAGACTTTCCAATGTTTTGCTCATAATGAACCTACTTCCTAACTGGGGATTTAAGCGTGATAAAGAACATTGTGAGGGTGTTTTCTTCAACCCCTCAGTTTCCTTAGGCACTGCTTAGTATCACTGGCATATTTTTGGTTCAATATTCTTAAATTCTATAGGAAAATAAAATAAAAGTGTTTGGAAATTAGACTGAGAGAATATGGAAAGTGCCCATCTAAACTGAATCATTGTTGCTCTGGACCCTACATTTCTAAGCCTACCTGCTTGTGCTCTGATAGGTTTTAAGTCAGAGATCATGTTTGGAAGCTTGTCTTGAAAACTGTAGGCGAGTATTACACTGCCACCTGGTGGTGTGGGCGTTAGTGCCACACTAAGGACTGAGGAATGGGCAAGAATCCTCTGTTGGCAGTCACTTGGTATGCTTAAAGGCTTTTTATGTTTATGCTGTGCACTTTTGTTGAGCACCAAGAGATGGATAGTGATCTCCAGTGACCCTTCCAGCATCTTATTAGGGGGCATCCGAATGAGTCTCCTTATTGCTGTTCATATTAACACTTTCGCGTTCCCGAGAATAGGCTGACCTTGACCCCAATTGAGCCCGGGCGTGTGGGCCAACTGTGCGTCAGCACTGAAATGTTTATAATTTTTTAGGGTTGCTGAGCTTAATTTTCGCGGTATGTATTTAAATTTGGTATCAATGTGTTCGCCAGAGAATGCTCTAGAAGAATATATACCTACATTTTCACCAAACCTGACATGAGAACCACACCAAATAAGAAACTATGGCGGTCGTTAGCCGTGAGCGTCAAACAGCGCTGAAATGTTTATGAACTTTTCATGTTTGTCAATCCCAGAATTGTGCTACGTCGTTAATTTTGGTATCACTGTGACCGCAATAAAATTCCCTTCACGGACATATGCATATAAATGTAGAATCATGATCGCGGCCCACTAGCAAGAGTGTGGGAAGTGGCTGAAGTATTACCTCTACCCGACGGCAGATCGGCGAAACACCTTTTGAAAAGTTTTATTATTTTCACTGTCCTGACCTCAATTTTCGATGTACGTACGTAATTTTTGTACCAATATGTTCGCAATAGAATGTTCTAGAAGAGCATATGTATAAAATGTCACACAAGGATGCGTGTGACCGGCACCAAATAAAAAACTTCGTCGATTACACTCGTCATGTCAACATTTTACAATAGTTTTACCACGAAGATACAAGCTAACTCCGTTCTCTATAACAGGCTATGTGACTATTAGAAAAAACGAAATTTAATGGTAAACATGCTGAAATTATCCCCAAGTCGATCGGATAAGAATTGGATTTTATAGAAATATTTGTTTTCCAATGCCACTTGAGGTGCATTCAAGAGATAAATATATGTCCTGCTCAAGAGACATATGGGTGCTAAATTGTGCGCAATTTAAAGGCGCTCATTTTAAAACCACAACCAGATTGATCTGATAAAATTTAAATTTTTAACAAATATTTTAATGAGTGACTCAGCGCTGCGTCGTTGGTGCGAATCGGGAGAAAAATGAGTGACGAACTTTTCAGTCAGTGGAACGCGAAAGTGTTAACTCGAAGTATTATTTATGTTGTCATCTACACACCTGAGCAGAATACTGCATGTAAACATTATAGGCTCAATGAATGATGTAGTTGACACTTTGTATAATTGTAATTCAAAAGAAGTTGACCTATACGAAACATTTACTGTACTTGATGCTAAAATATAGAGTATGAAAACCTGAGAATTATTAGAGCAAGTTATTGAGACAAATTATTCTTGTGTATTCGGTAAATAATTCAACCTGTCCTCTCGAATAATACATCACATTTTTTCATAAATCCTGAGGCCAAAAAGTGATGTACATATTAAAAATCATAGAGGGTCGCAAAATTGACGTGATGTCCCGTTTTCTTTTCGTGAATCCTTGGGTTTTGTTAGGTTTGGGCCATTTAGTAAATCAGTTTAGTGACTTAAGAATACTCAAAGAAGATGGGTTGAATAATTCACTAAGAATTATGTCTGTATTGGGCTGCATATATTGATAGGTACAGAATACAAGTTGAAAGAAAAAGCCTTATGCAGCCATTCTGTGGGTGGTAAAGTGGAGGGGTATACTGAGGCACATAATTAGCTGAGGAATTGGTTTTCATCAGCCAGCTATACATTCAAAGTAGTCTTTGATATACCATGCGCATTACAGTGACGACTTCTCCTTTATGTGATCCAGTGTATCTGTCACTCCATGATAAGTGATTGCCTCTGTTTTTTTTTTTTTTCTGTATTGAGGCTTTCAAGTGGTTCATCTACCTTATCATTACCAATTTCAAAAAGTTTGTATTATTTATACTTTCAGGATGTGATTAGCATAATTATTAATGATTTTTGTAGGTTAGTGCTTGTAATTAGAAATGGTGAGGGGAACATTTGTCTATCCCATACCACCTTACAAGTTCAAGTGCCAAAAATAGTTAACATTTGAGCCATTTCTTGTATGCAACTCGATTAGAAAGGTTCTTTCTCATTCTTCGAAAATATACTTTAAAGTGCAATAAATTGCAGCCTTGTTTATCCGGACCAAATTTGATGAACTAAACTAAAACCCATGAATTATAAATTAGTTTGTGATATTTTGGGTTTCCAATAAAAAAATGCCTATACTGTATATATATATATATTATGAGCTAACATCCCGGGGAGCCAGTCGGCCGAGCGGACAGCACGCTGGACTTGTGATCCTGTGGTCCTGGGTTCAATCCTAGGCGCTGGTGAGAAACAATGGGCAGAGTTTCTTTCACCCTATGCCCCTGTTACCTAGCAGTAAAATAGGTACCTGGGTGTTAGTCAGCTCTCACGGGCTGCTTCCTGGGGGTGGAGGCCTGGTCGAGGACCGGGCCGCGCGGACACTAAAAGCCCCGAAATCATCTGAAGATAACCTCAAGATCCCCATCAGAACATTTTTATTTTACCATCTAGTTTGTGTAAGAAGTGGCTCATTAATGTTACATTTTCAACCATTTGTTTAGGCCTGGTCATATGATAGGTCTGGCCATATGATTAAGTGGCATTGTAAATGCTTTAATAATGGAAAATCCTCATTATAATATAGGAATTTCATTTGACTTGTGATAGCTGTATGTAGCAATCTAGATCATGTAGGGTTATCTCCCAAGATTACTGGTTAATTAATGCATGTGTCACAAAACTGGGTAGTACAGTACATATATAAGATAGACATATATTTATACATAGTTTGTGTACTTGTAATAATTTATTTAGGAGATGGTAAAGTACAAACTTCAATAGATGCTTAGTTCACACAGCTGTGGCATGTTCTTGAAGAAGCCTTTGCTTGAACAGACATGGTAATAATGCGCGTACAACGTGATGATGCACATACAGTGCTCATTTGGACTAACCTCAATTTTTTCTTACCCATACACATTATCATTCAGCCCTGACTGACAATGCCCTAGTTGAGGATATCAATGGGTGAGGAGAGCTTCTAGCTTGTCTATTATCTGCTACAGTTCTTGCTCACATACTCTTGCAAGATTTTGGCTGTGTGTGTGTGTAAGGATCTCGGTCCATACTTTCCAACTGAATGCCAGTAGTCTCTCATGTATCTCAAATTATATTATGGAATGAAGATTTTGTTTTAAAGTGCACTTTATTTCTAAATACACTGGTTCATAGATTTGAGATAAATGTAATACAAAACCAGCATATGTGGATCATAGAATGCTGCATGCTAATGTTGGGAATGTAATTTAGAATCATAATGTTTATAGAAATAACGTGCATATTTACTTAATGCCAAAGAATTACTTCCTTATCTAACACCATATACAGAATTATGAATAATTGTAACACATTAAAGATACTCATTCTTTGGTGAGATATTATTTATCTGCGCTGACAATGAATCTAATTGTGGTTAATATACAGTTAGAAAGTATGGCCCTTAAACTGCAATACATATACCTGCTAATTGCTGGCTAGATCTCGGTTTATTGTAGTCAAGGAAGTAGACAAGACTTGAAGTGTTATTTGACAGGCTGTTACAGTTGCAAGGACAAAAACTGAATATGTTGCATGTAGTAGTGGTTGTTTATTTGATGCATCCATGTTGTGTGTGTTTTAGATATCCTTAACTTTTGTGTTCTTGGCATTTTGGACTTTTAAGTTGTCTGATCCCTTTCTCAGTACCATCTTATAAGATGCTACCATGCCCAGAGATGGTCATCATTGTTTATGTTGGTGTAGCTTCACAGGAGGAAATGAAGGTTTTGATTAATGATGAAATGAGATGGAATAATTTATGGGAGTTTGTAGATTTTGAATGTGACTTCAAATGTAACCAATCTGATGCCTAGGATCCCAGAGATAGAATACTGGAAATGTTGTTGGATAACCAAATTTTTAAATAGGAAGTAATAGGGATCAGAGGCCAATTAAAGAAGATCCTTTAGGACAATGTACAGATGTATCTTTTATAGATCACATACAGCTGGAAATTAGGGTTGACACAGGCAGCCAGATCCAAGAGGTAAGAAATTAAGAAATTAAGGATTTATCTTACAAAGCAGATATGTATAGTTTATCAAGGAAGCTATTGAAGTGATAGCCCATGAAGTGATGAGGATCACTGCAATATTAAATATTTGTAGCAAAATCAGGGATGTAATAAGTGGTTAATAATAAAAAAATTTATCCATGTAAAAAAGGTCTGGTATTTCCAGCTATGATTATTTTTCTAATGGGGACAAAATATGTTTTATGTATTCATTTTTAGACTTGGGAATATGTTGTAATTAACTCAATATAAGCAAGAAAGGAATTTATAAAATATACTATGGAACAGATGAAAGAGAGATCACATATACATGGAAGATAATTGAAGGTAAAGTTCATACTGTGCACAACAAAATTAAAACTTATTGGCACAGTAGATTCTGGTAGGAAATGTAGAATAGACCCAGTGAAGGGTAGCATTGCCATAGGTGCAGCCAGAACATTGGAGACCAAGGATTTTTTTAATTTTCCTTCAGCAAAAGTGTAAATTGAATGTGTTGGAAGGGCCAGACGAGCCAGGTAATAATGGATATGTAGTGTTGTGGACTACTATCAGCAACTACCTTACTGATCAACACAAGTGAGGTGAACATGGAAGTTTCTCTCTCTGAATATAGCCATTTGCTTGAACTTTGTTTTAGGGTTCTGTACCTTGTTGAGGGCCTGCAGATTGGAGCCATCTTTGCTGCTACTGTTTGGCATAAACTTCAGTGTGCTTTAGTTGTCGAGTTGTACCTCTACTCTGGTAGTATGAGTACAGTAACTCTGGCTCTCTGGATTTTTTTCTTTGTTTCTTGGAGGAAAAAGAAGGCTCCCCAAGGTAATGCCCAAGGTTGCACCGACTCCTTGGGGAGCCGGCAGCTGAGCGGACAGAACACTGGATGCGTGATCCTGTGGTCCCGGGTTTGATCCCGAGCACCGGCGAGAAACGATGGGCAGAGTTTCTTTCACCCTGATGCCCCTATTACCTAGCAGTAAATAGGTACCTGGGAGTTAGTCAGCTGTCACGGGCTGCTTCCTGGGGGTGGAGGCCTGGTCAAGGACTGGGCCTCCTTGACCGCGAAGACACTAAAGCCCCGAAATCATCTCCAGATAACCTCTCTAGGGAAGTGCCCTGAGGTCCTGGTGGGTATTCTTGTTTTTCCTGGGTTTGGGCCCCATGTTCCTGGTTGCCTTTCCTAGGTCACCAGTCTTCTTTGGGTGCATTCTTTGGATCTTGGATGTGTGCCCTGGATGTTTCTTTCCTACTCCTGGGCTTCAGTTAGGACACTCCAGTGCCCTGGGTATAGTGTTCTGGCGTTTGGCCTCTGATTCCCATATGTGTTCCTCAATTTTTCTGATGATTTTCAGAATCCCTGGTGGGACCCTACTCTAAGTATTCTATTTTTACGGCCTATCTTAGACCTCTAGGAGTGGTCACGTTGGCTGTGTTCCCGTGTTTGTGCCTTGCCACTTATGCTGGTATGTTCCTATGTTCCTGCAAAGTGTCTTGCTGTGTTCTTCATGCCTTCAGCCACATTTCTGGGTGGATGGTAGCTCCAAGTTCAGTATGTTGTATCCCTGGTCATGAATGAGATTGTGTTCCTTCCTTCCCTTTTCCAGCTGGCACTTCTCCAGGGTCTCCAGGCCTACATTTCCAGTGGCCACTTTAGCCAGAAGTCACTGACCACTGTGGTTATTTCCCTCCATGTTTGTTTTTGCTCTGGAAGCAAATACTTGCTTCAAGAGTGCTTGCTGGGGGGGAAGGGGGGTACTTGCTGGAGTACCCCCTTTCCCCACTTTGGTGCAGCCTTTTTACCTGTGAGTTGTTGCCTCAATTCCAGTCTTTGTGCACTTTAGCTCTTTCATTGTTCTATAGGTCTGTTGCCTAAATCTGTTTTTTGCCTTGTTTGGGTTCAAATTTCTGACCTTGCTTGCATTGCTTTGTCCTGTGTGTGGCTGGCAAGTGCCTTCTTCATGGAGGGGCAGTTTTTTCCTGCTTTATATGGCCATTGGGTGAAATCGGTTCAGCAGGCAGCTGGTTCCTTCCCATCAGAGTCCTGCTGGAGTGTTTGCCATAATGTGTTTTTATATCATAATGATCGTTTTTCTTGGATGCTTCATGTGTTGGTCAAGTTTGCCTGACTGCAGATTCTTTCTGCACAATGATTTTACTTTTAACAACACCTGGCTGACCTTCATACTGACTGCTTTTCAGGCATTGTGTGTTAAACATGTTTTCCTGGTCTGCCATTGGTGTGGGACAGTGGGTGTAGTTTCTTCATTTTTTTCTTTGAGCCTCTTCTGACGAGTTATTTCATAGTGAGTTGGTGAGGGAAAACATCAAAGGGGACTTATCTCAGAAATCAGGCAAATGAAAAACTCTTTCCAATCTGATTCCTTTATTGCTTAGTCCTCTTTTGGTCCTGGGTGGATTTCTTTGACTTAGGCTTTAAGTGAAGACTACTGGCTTCTCTGACCCTGGTGAGGTGATCTAACTACCACTTGTCAGTGGTCTGATAGTGTTTAGTTATTAACCAGGAGCTTTTATAGTGGAATAATTTACTTTTCTCATGATTCCAATGATCACTTGGATGGGGTGATTGATGGATTACTCTTCATTATTTTAAGTGATCAGAAGTATTCAAATTTGGTTCAGATATTGACGTACTGTATATTTGACTCTGAAGTAGCGGGTACCTTTTCTAGAAGTGTGTTCTAGCAAGAGATGACTGGATATAATGTTAACAATAAGCCACCTCTCCAGGTATTCAAATATTAATGTTCAAAAGCTGTTAATGTACATGCAAAAAAAATCAGCTTGAGTAAATCGAGGATTTATTGTACAGTAATGTACATTTTGTGGGGCTCGATCTAGTTCGAAGCACAAGTTATTAATGAGGCTAATTCAGCTAATTTGGACTTTTGGCCTCCAGAACCCCTAATTTTGGGTAACTCCTCGAATACAAACAATTATTGTGGGCACCAGCAGACAAGACCATGTTTTGCTCTTCATCTTTTCGGTTTTATCTTGCTTTTTGCAGTGATTTAATAAAGTACAGCTTCCTACCACATTGATCCCATTCAACTTGCACTGAGGGCAGTTTTCATGTGTGTTGACTGCCTTCATATCCAAATACTGTATTTATATTTTTCATAGTTCATAATCTTCATATCTAGTAGATTGTTTTTCAATGTTAATTGCCTTAATATCAAAGTATTTATATTTTTCATAGGTGTTAATAACCTTCATACCTAGATAATTGTTTTTGTAAGTTTTGACATTTTTATGAAATAAATCCAGCAGCCCTTATCACCCACCTTTGGAGCGTGTTCTTTCTGCATAACTTTTTTTTTTATATCCCAAGAATTTTTTTTTGTTAAACATGGCATTTGTATCTATTAAATACTGTACTGAACTGAACTGTTATATGAATCTTTAGCATTTAATCTCAAATTATTATTTGCAATATTAATGTGCATGTTGACGATTGTTTTGTTGGTTGCAGGAGAGTATTGCACAGTGCACTCTGTGTACATCTCTATACTCTTGCAACGTGGCACATGCAGTTGTTAAGGAACTGCTAATATAACGATACTTTAAAGTATCAAAAGAAATGAATAAATTTGTTATAAATTTTACACACAATTCTTGGGTTAGCAAAATATAAAATCTTGTTGAATGGCTCTTGTGAGATTTGTATTAATGGTGGTTAGTAAGAAATGTGTACTGTATTTATCATTTTATGGCAGTCATGTTTTGTGCAACTTTATCAAAGTTTTCGAGAACTTTTTTTTTTCCCCGTTCCTTTTGTTATTGTACTTTAAAACTTTTAATTACATTGCTGTAGATTCTGTAATTTTGTCACTCTTAGATTTAAGAGTGGATTTAATTTTTTTGTAACTATATTTTATTTTAACAGTAATTGACCGTGTGATGGTGTGTGTGGATGAAGACGATGACGACGACCTCGATGGAACTGCTGGTCATGAATGGGGGGAGAATGACTACTGATGGATGTGGGCAAGAAAGTGTTATTTGTAAATATATAATTAGGTACAGGACTTTCAAGTGTTGATAAATATTTATGGTGGATGAGGAGTATTACTAAAAATGTAACCGAAGTGTTGTATGTATCAGGCCTTTGTGACCTGTGTCGTGATGACACAAAGACATGATGTAGGTCAACTAATTATTCTGCAGTTACATAATACACACAAAGCAGAATCTTAAGTAATTGTGGTGATAACTGATGAAATTTGCTTGCCAGTACTTAACTGCTTTGTAAAACCTTGTTTGTAAGAGTACATGAGCCCAGTTTTTGTTCAAAGTATACAACATTTCTGTATTTGTGGTGGGAATGGCTGTGAAGAAAGAGTATTTTACTGTATAGCTAAAGTGGATCGAGGCAATTTAAGTACAGTATTGTGATTTGTAAAAAATAATATAGTAAACAGAATGTAATATGTATTTCAATAGACTGGCAATTTTAGCTGTCAATATCTAGGTAAAGAAATACTGTACGTTCTGAAATATTTTGGACGGTGCCACATGGAAAACTATTTGGAAATGGCAACCTATAAAAACATTTGCTACAGTATTATAGTAAGTTCAGAAAATGTGAACAGTGTGATAAAGTTATGAAATGAAAACTAATGGAAGATGCTAGTTCAGTGATTGAAGGACAAAATGTAGAGATCAAACATTCCAGTAATTTATGCAGGACTATTGGAACCACTGTGGTGCCATTGCTCTTAATCTTACTTCATATTTTGTGATGTCATAACAAAAATCCTCTGCAGCAACATTCAATGCTAATGGTGGTATTCCAAGTATTGCTTTAAAATTCTTTTTGAAGGGTCATCTGCTATGAGTAATGTCATGTGAATTAGTATATGTATGCAAGAGCCATCTTTTCTTTTATTATTATTTAATGTTTCATTTGGAAGACAACCTCATGACTATTAAGGAGATTAGAAAAAATAAACCCATCTCTTGCAAATTCTAGACTCCGAGTGATCCTTTTTCACACCCTAAATATTTTGCTCATGCCCATACAGTTTTGTAGTGTGTGGGTGTTATCCAAGCTGCTACATTGTCATTTAATGTGATTACCCTTGAGAATGTTGTTGGTGGGATTCAGCTCAATGCGTGCATGAATATATTTATATATATACAGTATATATATATATTCCATACATACAGACACAGCAATTTCTTAATATTGCTGAATATTTTAGTTAAATGTTGTTTTCTGTGACAAGTTGAAACATAATTGGCAGTGTTATGGCAAGGTGGAACTGTTGCCAATTATTAGGGAGTAATACAAATTATAATGGGAGTGTGTATTGTTGTTACTATCCTTTAAACATGCAGTGAAGATGTGGTTGAACATGAACGTTGTCGAGTTATACTACCGTGTTAATGATGAATTTATTATTTACAGGCATGGATTTTGTCACCGTGTTTCTGTATGTTTTGTTTGGTTCACCAATTTTAATGGTTCAAGTGATACTGATGTATTGAAAATTAGGTAAAGAGCTTCATTCTCTAGCATTGGAATGTAGTATGTGTTGAGGCCCTAAAACTAACCCAAGCTGACTTGTGAAACACAGCCTCCACCTACTAGCTCTCACTTATGTTGTCTGCAGACTGCACTCTAACCCCTGTAAATATAATTTAGAAATATTTTATTTACATGCCTTTTGTTGAGTTATGTAAAGAATGTGAATTTGCACACTTGGACAACTATAGTTGGTGGCATGTTCTGTGGTCTTCCATGGAGATTTGTTTGACCTTGGAACTGTATTATTGAAGATTTACAAGTTTGCATTTCATTAAATGGTGATTTCTTATTGTGAAACAAAAAATATGACAAATAAGTACGACTGTGCTTTGTGAAAAAAATTGTCCTATAAAATCTTGAATCTCTTACTTTCTATGTTAAATCATTACATGATTAGAATTAAAATTGTTCTACTGCATGCATTTTTTAAGAAAAGACTCATTCATATTCATCCTTTACCATGGGTGTGGTAGAATTGTCTGCATGTTTGTTTTATTTTTTAAATCAGATGACTAATTCATTTCCCTTCCTCTTACTTTCATAAAGTTAAAAATTAAAATGTACCTTTTTTCTCCATTATGTAAATTCTGTAGAAGCTAATTTCATTTTTATCTCATTGTACCATGCAAACTGAAATGTGGTAGGACAACATTCTCTTCAAAGTGATATTGTAAATAACACAATTAAATGTACTTTATACATTATAAGAATGTTAGCAATACAAATTAAAATCTTAACTAAAACATGTTTATCACTACCTTGCATTTTCTGTAGTACTAGCAGCACCCTGAAAATCAGACCTTGATACAACAAATTTTGTAAAAAATCTGGACCAAATCCATCAATATTATATTTCTGTCCATATTTTCTAAAATCAGCTTTTTTATTTATAAATCTCCTCCTCCAAAGTGTCACCTTGTCATTGTGAGGAAGCTCATGTACGACTCCCTGGGGGCCAGTGAGGGTTTGCTTTGGTCCCCCTCTCCTACCCCACCCAGGGTGTTGTACGTGCTAAGGAACACGCAAGTAGGGGTCTTGTGAGTCAGTGGACCTCCTGCTGGAGGGGCTGACCTTGGATGACTGGGTATCCAGGCTGGAACTTAAGGAAGAATGAGGTCTATGCACCAGTGTGGGAGAATGGATGAGGCAGTAGGATTACCCTGTTGAAGGGGGAGCATCACTGGGGACAACGCAACCTTCCTGCACTCCCCAGCGCTCGGCCTCCCTGGCTGCCCTGGTAGGTGGTGTCCCTTGGCTCTAGGACCCAGACTTTTGGAATTAATGCTGTATGGAAACTGAATCGACTTCCCTTACCCAGGTTCATGGGGTGGGCGACCAGGCACCTGAGTCGGACTGTAAAGGAAAGGTGGGCTCTGTAGCTCCCGTTACATTGGGCTCAGACCAGGCTGCTGCTCTGACTCCCGACTCGCTCTCTCTGCTTCCCTCCCATCTATGTGGTGAGGTTGAGCCCCAAGCCCCCAGTGGTGACAACCACATCACCTGGATTCGCTCCATCTCTCTTAACAACTGCGTCTTTTACCCCCCCCCCCTCCATCCTCTTACTGAGGGTGCTCGGCACCGTCGTCTCTGCATTCGCATGTTACCTTCCGGTTCTAATACATTCCAAGTTTTGTTTGGTCCTGCTATGTGGACTAAGTATTTTGAAATCAGTCGTGTTAATTCTACAAGTCTTGATAATGTATAAATCCATAAGCACCTAGTTTATTTGGTGGACACCTTTGTCATTATTAACCCCACCCATACTGGTGCATGTGTCGAGAAGGACATTTCTCCCTCTACTCTTCGCCGTCTTGATGCTCTTTACCATACTGGGTTACGCTTCAGCTCTGATGCCTTTTGTTCGATTCCTACCCTATGCCTGTATGTTGAAACTGGCATCCTGTCCCTGCAGGATCGCTGTGACCACTTCTATCTTTGCTACTTTGCGCGGTCCCAACATCATCTTCACTCTTATGTCGTAATTTGACCTTTACCCATCCTGTGGTCCCTGTTCCCTTTCATCACCTACCTCTTTCTGTACGATTGTCTCCCTTGCAAGGTTCTATTTTGGTTTGTGTTACCAGTGTTCTTTCCTCGTGTCGTTCCATCCTTGCCCCCATGGAGGGTCCTCCTGCCGAAGTTTTGTTAAACCTTGACCCACATGACTAAAGCTTTTACCCCTTGTACAGTTCTGAAACGCCTCTTGCTTGCACACTCCCACTCCATTTTCATCTTCACAAATAGGTCCAAGTCTGCAGACGATGTAGGCTATTCCATTGTATTTCCTGACCACACCATGCTCTTTGTCAACTGCTTTCTTGCTGTTAATCTTCCCTTGTTGTAGTTGACTTTTGTAGTGCCCTTATATCTCTGGAGTCCTTTAATCCAGTTAAAGGAGTCCTACTCCTTATTGTCGAAACTGCATTGTCCCTTTTATGGTCGTGCATATCCTTGTTGAATGTCCTGACTTGCAGGATGTGTGTCCTGCAAGTCTTCCCAGCTGTCCCTCGCAGTCACTTGGCCCTCGATAGAATCCTTGGTGAATCAGATACCTTTGATATCGTTCACCTTATGCACCTTTGTTCTAGTATTGGCATCCTTATTGATATTTAGTACCTTTTTTAATATCCTGCATATTTGACGGTGCTACATACTCCCCTTGGCTTGGCATCTTTTGATAATTACTTTCTACCCATTCAGATTGGTATCTTTCTACCCATTCAGATAGGTACCTTTCTACCCATTCTGATGGGTAGAAAAGAACCTACTTGAATAGGTAGAAATATACCTATCTGAATAGCATCTATTTATAAGTAGAAAAGGCACATGTAGATGACAGTAACTAGTTTTCATATGAATAGGTAGAAAAGGACCTATTTGTATGAAAGCTAGTTACTGTCATCTACATGTGCCTTTTCTACTTATTTAAATAGATACTATTTTATTTAGATAGGTATATTTCTACCTATTCAAGTAGGTCCTTTTCAACATAGGTTGAAAAGGACCTACACTATCCAAACAGTACCTACACTATTCAAGCAGGTACTGTTCTATCTATCCTTATTAGTTACTGTCTTCTACATGTGCCTATTCAAATAGGTACTTTTCTACATAGACCTATGAAAACTAGATACCGTCTTTATTTTTACATGTACATATTTAAATGGGTACTTTCTACGTATTCAAATAAGTACTTTCTACCTATTCAGAGGTATTGTCTACCTATTCAAATAGGTACTTTTCAATCCTTAGGAAAATTAGTCTTCCACATTTGTTGGGTTTGATAATTGCAAATTTGAACATTCTACCTATTTAAATAGGTACAACCTATTTAAATAGGTACAACCTATTCAAATAGGTACTACCTATTCAAATAGGTACTTTTCCATCTTTAGTAAAATTACTCATCCATATTTCTTGGACTTAATTATTGCAAATGTGAACATATTCTACCTATTCAAATAGGTACAACCTATTCAAATAGGTACAACCTATTCAAATAGGTACAACCTATTCAAATAGGTACAACCTATTCAAATAGGTACTTTTCCATCTTTAATAAAATTACTATCCATATTTGTTGGACTTATTATTGCAAATTGAACATATTCTACCTATTCAAATAGGTACAACCTATTCAAATAGGTACAACCTATTCAAATAGGTACTTTTCCATCTTTAGTAAAAGTACTCTCATCCATATTTGTTGGACTTAATTATTGCAAATTTGAACATATTCTACCTATTCAAATAGGTACTACCTATTCAAATAGGTACAACCTATTCAAATAGGTACTTTCTACCTATTCAAATAGGTACTTTTCCATCTTTAGTAAAATTACTCTCATCCATATTTGTTGGACTTAATTATTGTTGCAAATTTGAACATTTTCTACCTATTCAAATAGGTACTTTCTACCTATTCAAATAGGTACTTTTTTATCCTTAGGAAAATTACTGTCTTCCACATTTGCTGGATTTGATTATTGCAAATCTGAACATATTTTACCTATTCAATTAGGTACTACCTATTCAAATAGGCACTTTCCTACATATCTTTATGAAAACTAGTCTTCTACATTTGCGGGAATATATTAAAACAAATTTGTTTATGTATTTATTTATTATCACCATGGGAAGATTCATGGGCAACAAGGGTAGGGTGAGGGCAACAGGAAAAAGGACTCTCACACCCGACGTAATTATCAAAAGAAGGCACCAAACCGGGACACACCTGACGTAAGTAATTATCAAAGGAAGGCACCATGCCGGAAAGGTTATGTAGCTCCATCAAATGTGCCAAATAATCATAGGGCGCTAAATATCACTAAGGATGACAATATGAACAAAAACGCATGAGGCGAACAATATCAAAGGTATCCGATTCACTAAGAATTCTATGAAGGAACAAGTAATGGCGATGGACGGTCTGGAAGCAAAACAAACGTTTGTCCTGGAAGTCAGGATATTCAACAAGGATATGCATGATCGTAAGAGGGACAATGCAGTTTGGAAAATAAAGGGCAGGCTCTATTAAGTGCCCACGAGTTAAACGTGTATGGCCAATACGTAACCTTGCCAAAGCTGTTTCCCACAGCCGGTTGTGGTGGTAGGAGGAAGGCCATGGGGATACACCACTCTTAAGAGCACACAGTTTGTTACCAGTAACAGAAAACCAACAATCTTGCCAATGGGCAAGGATTAAGGAATAACTGGGTAAAAATCGGAATAAGGAATACGTTTACGGGAGATGGGACAAATGCGGATAGCTTCCTTAGCAACAGCGTCCGCACACTCATTTAATGACACACCAATATGGCTGGGAACCCAGCAAAACCCCCACTCTTAAATCAACTGGAGATAAACAGCCAATGTTGAATCTCGACTACCACCGGATGGACTGGACTAAAGGACTCCAGAGCCATGAGGGCACTAGGAGAGTCGACTACAACAACAAAGGAGTGACAGCGAGAAAGCAGATGAAGAAGAGCATACAAAATAGCATAAAGTTCTGCTATAAAGATGCTAGTCTCTGGAGGCAGGAGACACATATAGGTGTGGTCAGGAAAACAACATAGTAGCCTACACCGTTTGCAGACTTAGACCCATCGGTGAAGACAGAAATGGAGCGCGAGTGTGAAGAAAAGTGTTCAAGGAAAAGGGGTTTCAGAACTGTTGGAGAGCTAAAAGCTTTAGTTACGTGGGTCAAGGTTTTACAAAATTTAGGAAGAGGGGACTCTCCATGGGGCCAAGGACGGAACAACACGAGGAGAAATATTGGTAACATTAACCAAAAAGAAAATCTTGCAGGTGAGACAACCATTCAGAAAGAGTGAGGTGCTGAAGGGGAACAGGGACCACAGGAGGGGTAAAAGTCAAAGCACGACATAGGTGAGAGTGAGGGTGTTGTAAAGACTGTGCAAGGTAGCGAAGATAGTAGCAATTACAGTAGTCCTGGAGAGACAGGATACCATTTTCAACATACAGGCTTAGGGTACGAGTCAAGCGAAGGGCACCAGAGCCGAGACATAACCCAGTATGGTGCAGAGCATCAAGACGGTGAAGAGTAGAAGGAGAAGCAGACAAGTAAGCAGGGCAACCATAATTGAGGTTAGACAGTACGAGAGAGAGTAATGTAAAGAGAGGAGCATGCGCCTATCCGCTCCCCAAGAAGTATTGGACAAGACCTTTTTACACAAAGGGACGGCCATAAAGCGACAAAGAGGAATGAAGAACGCCTGCTTCTGAGTAAAAGTCATAGCACAAGTTTTAGTAGTAGAGAACTCGAAGCCATGATTGGTGGCCCAAGACGACACAGCATCAATTGCAAGTTGAAGCCGTTGTTGATGGAAAGGGGAGTCATCACCCCGACAGCAAGATTATCGACATAAAGCGCTAAGAAGATGCCAGACGGAAGGGAGGAAAGATCATTGAGGGCAACAAGGGAAAAAGAGTGGTGCTCAGAACACTACCTTGGGGTACACCTTTGTATTGCTAAAAAGAGGCAGAGAGAGCATTACCAAGCCTCATTCGAAAGGAACAACTAGAGAGGAAGCTTTGTAGAAAGAGAGGGAGATTACCATGATGGCCAAAAGAACCAAGTTGGGACAGGATCTCTCCAGTTGGTATCGTATGCCTTTTCCAGGTGAAAAAGGACAGCAAAAACAGAGGTCTTCGCGGCAAAAGTAGTACGAATATAGACCTCCAAGTTCACCAGGACATCTGCTGTGCTGCGACACTTGTGAAACCCAAATTGAGAAGGGAAGAGTTGGTGATAGTGTTCCAAGAACCACATCAGACAGACATTGACCATACGTTCAAAGAGTTTGCAAATGCAACTTGTGAGGGCAATGGGGCAGAAGTTCTTAGGGGGATGTCCCTAGAGACCCTAGTTTTCGAATAGGAAAAACTACTGCCTCAAGCCAGTCCTTGGGGACTAATGACGACTCCCAGATATGGTTATACAGATTAAGTAAATACCGAGACACGCATGGAGAGAGATGGTGAAGCATCTCATAATGAATGTCATCTGAGCCCACTGCTGTAGAACCGCAGAGGGCAGGGCGGACTGAAGTCGGAGAGAGAGAAGGGCTCATTATAGGGAAGCAGCAGATGAGTGCAAAAGTCTAGGGAATAAGATTCAAGAATGGGCTTACAATTGAGGAAAGTCAGAGGAAGGTGAGAACTGGAGCTAATAGTCGAAAAGTGGGAACCTAGTTCAGTCGCGACCGCCACTTACCCGCTATCATGTGGATTTTCTTTCAGATCTGGGGCAGAGTATTGGACGTAATTGTGGAGACATAAGATTTCCTGAGCACAGTTTATATTCCACCAGGGAATGCACTTCTGCGTGTCCCGCAAGGTAGAGCGTGGAATTGAGCAGAGGGCAGTGCTGAATATGGTGTTGTGAAAAATGAGGAGGGCTCGAGGGAGAGGCAGAGTGGAGAGGTCGGAGAGAGTAGCATGTAGGGTGAATAGGTTCCAGTCTGCCTTGGCAAATTGTCACCAAGAGAAGGAGTGGGGAGGATGAAGAGAGAAAAAGGTGACAAGGATGGGGAAATGGTCACTGTTATAGAAGTCTTCAAGAACTCGCCACGTGAAATCTAAATAAAGAGATGACGAGCAGAGAGAAAGATCACAACAGGAGAGGGTGCGAGTGCGGGAGTCCACACGAGTGGGTTCACCAGAATTCTGAAGAGACAGGGAAGAAGAGAGGACAAATGGTTCGAGACGGCGGCCCTGGGTATTCGTCAGAACATCACCCCAGAGGGTATGCCGACAGTTGAAATCACCCAACGGGAGCACAGGCTCTGGTGAGGAGTCCAACAGGTGTTTAAGATCAGGAAGAGAAAGTGGGACATTTGGGGGATGGGGAGGGGAGATATATGGAACAGACTGTATATCGTTTCCTCACAAAGATACGGGCTACGGAACATTTAGATAGGCGACTGAAAAAGTAGGAGGATGAAGGGAGTATCAGTATGAATCAAGAGAGCAGTAGAGTTATAAGCCCCAGCAAAAGCTGGGGGGGGGGGGGGGAAGAGAAAGGAACAACCATGAAAGTGACCAGGACGAGCACCAGACATTGGCTTCTGGAGACACACAAAGCAGTGAAAACTGTGTTATCAGAGATTGGAGATTATGGAAGTTGGCATAAAATCCACGAATATTCCTTTGAAGAATAGACATTGTCAAAAGGAGAGAGAACAATGAAGGAACAAAGGCAAAGAAGAACACTAAGAAAGATTAGGATCTGTGATATCAGGGTTATGGGGCATGGGTAAATTTAGCAAGGACCATGGAGTTAAGGGAGTGGGAGGATGGACCAGAGGCAGACGGACAGGGTCCGAGCAGGAGAGGTAGTGGAGAGGGGCGATCAAGGGAAGCAGGGGAGGGGCAGAAGGAGTGAGTGCACCTCAGCAAGAGCAACAGCTGAGAGAGAATCAAGGGCTAAAGGAACCTCCATAGCTGAGACAGGCAGACCAACCACAAAAATGGGAGGGGATGCAGTGATAGAGTTGGAGGTGGAGGGTGGGAAAGAAAGGATGCCTTCTTACCTGCCGGAGAGGAACCAGGCTTACGTTTCTGACTTAGAGAGACAGGTGTGCCAGCAACAACATGGAAGGGGGGGGGGAGGGGAAAGGAGCAGTTGTCACAATGGGAGAAGGAACTGCTCCAGGTAATGAGGTGGTCACCACTGGGGGCTTAGGGCTCAACCCTGCCACAGAGGTGGGAGGGGAGCAGAGATGGGTAGGTGGGAGGGTCAAGGAAGTAGCTTGGTCTGGGCCCAATGTAGCAGGGGCTACAATGCCCGGTCTTCCATCACAGTCTGTCTCAGGGCCTGGTCACCCACCCAACGAGCCTTGGTTACTATTAGTTCAGTTTCCACCAAAACAATTTTAAAAGTCTGGAGAATGAAACCAAGGGATTCCACCTACCAGGGCAGCCAGGGAGGACGAGCACGGGTCAGTGCAGGAAGGGGTGCTTTGTCCCAAGCGGTGCTCCCCCTTTTTAACGTGAGTCCTACTGTCTCGTCAATTCTCCCACACTGGTGCAAAGACTTCATTCTCCCTTTTGCCTGAGCCTGGACACCCAATCATCTACACCGAACCAATTTTGTACATCCTGTACTTATCCTGAGTGAGGTAGTGCAAAAAATCAGCATTGAATGTTATGAAAAGCCCCTTTCTGATGGGTCTCTGGGACCCTCCCTTCTTCATTCAGGGGCTTTGGTTTTCTTGTCTTCCTGGCTAAATGACAGGTTCAAGGCTTGAGGAGGATGACGAGTACATAGTCCCTTGGTGGTGCGCAGGTGGAACTAATGAGTGAACCGTTTCATGATTGAGTTGTTTGTTTTAGGCACCATGACCTTATTTTCTATGCTTTGTATACTTTGCGGATTCTGTGTTTAGGCTCTCCCACTTTTCTGGTGGTGTTTTCTTGGTTGGGCAATAAAGGATCCCCTGCTCCTTGCATCTCTTTAAAGGGGGGGACTGGGTTTTGGTCTCTGGCAGGCTTACAATAACTTGCAAGGGCCTAGTGTGGATTGAATTGGGAAAGATTTTAAAGTTGCAGCACTAAGGAGCCACAATAGGAGCCCTCACAGAAAGATTACAGAGGGGCCCCAGAATTGAATTATAATTGCTGATACTGTAACATAACCACTACTTACACTGTAACTACTATATATAACATTACATATTGTAGTCATTTAAGTAACACATCCAGAATTTTCAATATTGAACATTAGAGTGTAAAGAAATTAATTACCAAAACAAGTCACCAAGCCACAAAACTATTATTACAGGGCAAAATAAATACTTCTGTTTACATGTACGTGAAGTGAAACAGTTGCCTCTGATTTTAGACGATGCACCTTATAATTTCATTACATGTACCCGGTATTTCCTTTACTAGTAGCAAGATGTGGATCCTCATACAAGCTTTATTTATAAGTATCATTCACTTAATTAAGATTCGGTATCCAACACGAGTATCATTTCTTTCAGACACCGTACACAATTTCTGCAAGAAAAATTTGTTTATCATCTTCCATTCCCGATTGACTTGTTACGTCACTTCATGAGCAATGATGATCGACAGTCACCAGCTGTTTCCTCGATGCCACTGCCTGAAAAAAATATATATACACTTAAAATAAAACAAGTAGAAATATTCCTTACCTTGCCTATTAGTGGCGAGGTAAGGAATACAGCAGTTCATTATCGAGGAATAACAAAGTTTATTTTTGCGGGATATTCTGATGGTTTTATCTATATGGCTAATGTTATGAGAAATATATTGGTGAATTTATATGCCAGTGACTAGTTTATACACTGGGACATTGACCATAATTTCTAGAGTCCCCATAGATTTTATGTTTCTATGAAGCCATCCTACCTTGAAAAGTTGGTAAATTAACTGCAGGTAGCTTAGCTTGTTATAGACAGTTAGCAAGTGAAGCAGCTCTGGTTGTTGTCAGAGCACTTTGATTTGTGGAGATGTTAATTAGTTAATTAATAAATGAATGCAGATGTGGTATACACAGACCTTGCAAAAGCATTTGATAAAATGTGACCATTGAGTGATAGCTCATAAAATGATGTCAAAAGGAATAACAGGTACCTGCTTGATGGGGTTCTGGGAGGTGTTTTACTCCCCAAGACTGGTCCGAGGCCAGGCTTGACTTGTGAAAGCTTGGTCCAACAGGTTGTTGCTTAGAGCGGCCCACAGGCCCACATATCCACCACAGCCCGGTTGGTCCGGCATTTTTGAAGAAAACTAGTTTTCTTTTGAAGATGTGCCTCGGTTGTTCTGGCATTATTTCTTACACTCGTTGGAGGATGTTGAACAACCGTGGACCTCTGATGTTGTACAGTGTTCTCTGCTTGTGCTTATGGCACCCTTGCTCTTCACTGGTNAAATCAAATCAAATGTTTATTTAGGTAAAGTACATACATACAAGGGGTGATACAGATTTTGATGAATTTATAGATAGAGCTAGTACATACAATGCCTAAAGCCACTATTACGCAAAGCGTTTCGGGCAGTGAACAAGTTTGTAAGGCACGATCTGTTTTTAACAAACCCATGTTGTGCCAGTTTTACAAGATTGTTCACTGAAAGATGGTGAATGATTCCGTCCCTAAGGATTTTCTCCATGAGCTTGCAGATGTGTGTTGTCAAGTAACATACCTGACACACTACGCAATAACTCAACTCCACACAAAGTTTGCTGGATCTGTTTGCATGTGTGATAAATTGTACTCTCACAGGTGTTTTACTACAGGAGTTTTATTGAGATTTGTTAATATTTAAATGAATAATGGTAATAATAAGCAGATTTGTTAAAATTACCAATGCATATTCATGTATTTTTATTACAATACACATTTAATTGGCAGAATTATCATGTCTTGTAAAAAAATAACAATGATAATTTTGTCAATATTACTTGTAATGAAAATAGAAATAAGAGGGAGTTTGAGGATGGAAGAAAGTGGCAAGCAGTTTCCATAGGGTGTGATAATTGCGTCACTATTGTTCCTTGTTTGTGAATGACCACCTGGATGAGGTAGGATCTTTGATGTCAATGGTGGCAGTCAATGCAAAGGTAGCAGATAGCATGGCATATTTTTAAATAATAATCATATTATTTTTATTTATCAATATGCTTGGACTAGAGTTTCTGGCTGCAAGCAAAACACATTGACTGCGTGTTTAAATTATAATCGCAAATACACACACACACAACATTAGTATATTGTACACAATTCTGCTCAAAGTCATTTATTGTGACTGTAGTAAGACTTGCCAGTGCTTAAGGGATGGATGTACTTTTCTATGCAATTGTATTTTTAAGAATATTTGTTAATACTGTATAGTTTATATAACAAGATATGCAACCAAAGAAGACCAAGAACATCTTTCATTGATTGGTGGTTGTTTATTTCAACACTACTTTAGTACTGTCTATACAGTAGTGTATTAAATTTCTGTGGACGTGTCCTCGGTAGCTGTGCGAGTGTTTTCTCTCTGTGTGTAATTAGCTTGTGTGTGTCCATTCTCACTCTACATTTCAGTCTTCAGTTTCTTCTTCTCTAAATTATTTTGTCTTAAGGTAATGAAAGATACTGTGGTGGTTTATGCTGGTGTGTGTTCAGGGTTTGCATCCATCTTCGTACCATGTGAATCTCTACTTAATACTTGTATGCGTGTCTCATATTAGGTGGCTTTATGTAGGTCTTGTCTCAAATTGATAAGGTTGTCATTTGAGAAACATCACATTGCAATAATACCTTTTAAAGACAATACTGTGAATTTTAAAAGTATATACCAATAAAATATGTTGGTTATTTGCAGAGTTTGTTTTTTAAAGAATATTTGTAATATAAAAAGTGTTAAGGCAACAACAAATTCTGGGATTTCAGAAAACAGCCTGGTAAGACTGAAGGTCGAGCCTGTTGCAAATCTGAAAAGAAACCCACAGTTGCTGAAGTCACAGGGCGAGCCAAGAGTGACAAAGTCAGTAAGGTGGGTGTTGGCACGTCAAAACTTTATCATCGTATTTACCGTACGTTTCCATTTACACTCTAGAGTGCAACTTATCATTGGAATTATTGATCAATATTATATTATATTAAAATAACAAATAATTTCATAAAATTATGAACAAATCTTAATTTTCCAACGTGCAGATAGCTGTTAAAATGACACCAGAAGGCCGGAAAGAGAGTAATGGTGGCAATAGTGTGGGCACTTGCCACACCTCTGAGGTGAAGCAAGATGTACAGAGTGAAGCAGGCAAAGAGGAGAAGGTGAATATTATATCATTTACATTTTGCATTAATGCAGCTATTAAAATGTTATAGTAATGTATAGGGGAACATTTTATTTTTCATATGGATGGTCTTAGGGAGGTCACTGATATTTGTCAATTCTATTTATTTGCTTTAAATTTGAAGTGATTTACTGGGATGTATTTTCACTAATACTGTGCTGGTCTCAAATTCACAGGATGATGTGAGTGAGGCTGGAACCTACACTATTGAGAAAGATTCATCATCTCCAGAGGTGGAGCAAGCCAGGAATGACATTGACCGAGTGTTTGGTATTTCTGGCACAGAGAGTGAAGTTGATGTGGTTACACCTCGAGGGAATGCTCCAACAGAAGAGCCATGGACACCTGCTCCTGAACATGACAAATTTAAGGTAGAAATTCCGAGAACACCACAAAATTCAGGTTTACTTTCTGTACTAATAATCTAATAATTGCCCCCTAGTAAAGGAGTATTAGAGTTCAAATCCATTAACAAAGATAATGGTAAGAGATTATATTTAAACAAATATGAAGGAAGTAGGTTAGGAAGCTAATGGATGGGAAAGGTGACAGACAGTGGGCAGTAGATAGGGGGAGCGAACAGCACATGAAACACAGTAGGGATTAAGGCAAGATGGAATCAGTTTGAGTTAAGAAGATGCGAATCAATGTTTAAAAGTTTTTAAAATTACAACTCTCGGAAAGCCTTTCACATCTAGTGCTGTTAAGTTATGGAGTGCTGCTGCAGGTATATTGCTGGTGTGACAATGCTAGTTTTTTTTGTGATGGCCAATTCTAATGTGGGAAATATGGCGACTGAATGTTTATATTAACCTGAATGTCCCAAGGGTCACCATCTCTAGTGGCCTCGATACAGACATGAATGTCTGCCAATGCACAAATAAAATTACTAAAAAACTACTGTATATTTTTATGGAATGATTAATTTGGATGAAAATGAATGGAAAGGTGGAAATAAAGCAAATATCTACATCTTTATTAGTTTGAGGGCTGTAGAAGTTTGCATGCCCGTGGGCCCAGAAAAATATATTGGGGAAAATAATACAAATGCTGTGTTTGAAATTGTTTAATATTTTAAAGTTTTGTAATGGGTTTGGAATAATATAACTGGATTTTCAATGTAATTTGTATGTGCATTGTATGAGTTTTGGCTTGTGTGAATGGATATTTTCTAGTGTAGGACTAGCAATTAATTTTGACTAGTTGGTTGATGCATTTTGTTAATGAGTTTTTGTAATACTTGTCAGTTATGGCCATTAAGTTACATTGTAGGAGCATGGGAAGGGGATGCTCACTTGAGCATAGAGAAGTGTCTAGCACTGAGCACTGAGGACTGAGGACTGAGCATGGGGGTGTTGCTTGTGAGGCACTAGGAGATTATCACCCGGGGGTGGCTTCATTTTCTTTCACCTCACTCTACATATAGTCAATATTTTACTATTAGCTTACACTAATTTTTAGGCATAATAGTGAATATATTTCTTTAGAAATGTCGGTGAATTGCTGTCCTCAAAATTGTGAAATGTTCGTTATTGGTATGTTTTACTTGTGTGTGTTTTGAGGTTTGTATGGGGAAGTAGGTGTTAATGTTGATAGAAATAGTAATTGTGCTTTGTTTTAGTCGGTTGGGCCTTTAATACATATATTTTTCCTTTGAGAAATCTGGACAGAGAGAGAAGGTCAGTGATTTGATTAACGATGTAGGTATGTAGTGGTTTGCTTAGTCATGTTAGTAGTTTAATGTAAACACCGTGTGGTATGTTATCATGTACAGTATTGTTATTTTCTTGGCCTTTCTTTGATAAGAGTTCACAATATCATAAAATGAAAATACATAAGGGTTTCATGGATATTGTATTTGAATTGATGACAAATGGTGGCTAGTTGATATTCTTGCAAAGTTTTATTTTTGGGCTTCAAGTTTCATAGCCTTTATATCTGTACTGCATGCTTGTACTCTCCTAGTTGTGTTGTCATTGTTACCATCTTGTGTAGTTACTGAATTTTTTGGAATACAGTACTGTATTCGTTTGAGTTTTTTTCACAGTTCATCATATTAGTTTTAATAGGGTAGAATTGATGCTTGACTAATCGTAGTAGTAAATAGATCAAGGACTTCCCTCCACTCGATCTTCTCGTGACTTTTTTTTTCCTCTCTCCTAAGAAAATATTCTATTTGTTTGTATGCCCACTTGTTTCTCATAATAATCATATCTTGTTTATGTAGATTTGTTTCTAGTTTGATGCTTTCTTTTGATAATTACTCGTCTAAATTTATAACTCCTTGTGTATTAGCATTTGTTTCTGCATAAATTATAGTTTTAAGATGTTTAAACATATCTGATACAAAGATCATTCCTAGAATCTCCCTAACTCTGAAATGGCTTGGCTAATTAAAAAGCCTTCATGCAAAATAAATAGAAAAACTTGGCAATTGGAGCACAGGATATAATCACAGCTAGTGATTAGAAGAGCTTAAGGCTTAACTGGTGCTTATATTAATGCTTAATCATATATTATTGTGTAAATAACACAAGGATTGTAATGGTAAATGACAGTAATGCAGAATTTCAGTAAGTGAGAGTAAATTTTGGATGTATTTGATTTAAGTTTTTTGGCCTAGGCAGAGCCATTTAAATTGAGTAATTTTGTTACCCCTCAGAGCCCTGGCAGCTTAAGCCGCAGCAGTCCAAATTGGATTCGACAGTGGGCCGCACAAGTAGCCGAGCACACAAAGCCCTCCGATGCTTCTATTAAAACAGCTCTTGGGTCTCCACGTGGACCCAAGCCCCCTCTTGCATCCCTCTCATCCTCTCAGGAAAGTAGTGACTCCCGTCCCCGCCGAAAGTTGCCCACTCCACCCGCCCACCATTCTCCTTTTGCCATAGCTGCTTTGAAAGCTAATGACTTGTCTGACCATGAAAGTCCCACAAAAGGTCGAGTAAGTATTGTACTTCATAATTTTGCATCTGCTCTTTCTCTTGGCTATATTCTCAATACCGTACAGCACTTTTATCGCTGTCTCATGGTTTGCAAAATTGTATATCATACAATATAAAGAATAAAATTTGAACCGTTATTAATAGTGCATGTAGATGTATGTGTCTAAGAAAGCATTTCATTATGTCTACCACTGAGGCTTGTCATTGTTAGTATTTTTCATCTATTATTTGTATATAGTTGTGTGGTACAGTAGGAAGTGCCGTAATCACAGCCAAAAGGGTTCAATTTCCAAGGCAGACAGAGGCGTTTGGTTAAAGTTTCCTTTTATCTGATGCCTGTGTTTGCCTAGCAGTAAATAGGTGCCCAGGAGCTAGACAACTGTTGTGGGTAGCATCTGAGGAAGGTCAGAAGTTGGCCTAGGGTGACATTGATAATACTAAGAGGCTTCCTGTCTCTGACTGTGGGAAGCCATAAGGTGAACCATACCGTTGCACTTTTCTCGGTGGTAGACTTTGTATTAAATACTCTTGTGTTCTAAACAAATAAGTCACATTATTTTATTTCAAAAGAAAATGTTACACAGTCATAATTACTGCTTTCTTTCTTTCAGAAGTTAGAACATTGTCTTGGGTGGTTGAGCAAATTGCGTGCTGCCTCTTTGTCATTTTATAAACAAACTCATTCTGCATTCTTAACTTCCTAATAATTGTCTTGTGCTTACTAACCCACATCTTCAAGTTATGCCACTGGATATGTAAGTTTTACTGTTTTTTAAGACACCATAGAAATAAAATAAAACAAAACAAATTATTACAAAATGATGTCTCGCTTAATTTTGATTTTGTGAAACTTTTTAATTTAGAAAACAAAATTTTCAAGTGAGAAGTTGTAAACATTAGTGGAGGAGTGTGAGGACTACACAGCCCAACCGTAAGCTGTGGGGTCGGTGAGAGAAGAAACACTATACACTACTACCATAACGTTACTCTACATCACACTCAATAATCTTTACCCATAGACATTCTTATTACCAATAATCATATACATTTACCCTTACCATAGACATTCTTAGATTACCATATAATCTTTACCCATAGACATTCTTAGATTACCATAACTTACAATATCTTTACCCATAGACATTCTTAGATTACCATATAATCTTTACCCATAGACATTCTTAGATTACCAAATATCTTTACCATCTACATTCTTGCAAAACACCAATTAACATTGCCATAAATAAAAGTACAAATAAACTGAGATAATAAAATATAAAAACACTGAAACACATGCAATTAAAGCTAGATGTTGTATTACAAGCTTGGATGCAAACTACTAAACTTGTTACAGCTTCTATTTTATATTGCTAATGCAGTTTTTGTGCTAGTGATGGATTTTCTAGACTTATTTCTTATTATAGTTAAGTCCTGTCAGATAGCTATAATGGAGTTGTTCATTATAAGTCTGCTTTATTTTGAATTTCTTATTTTAATGCTTTGTTTTTTCCATAGCACAGAATATTTATATTCTCAGATTACTTCATAAATATTTTCACCTTTACATTATTAGGTTTGGTTGCATAGAAATACAGTGGTACCTCAGCTTATGAATTTAACCTGTTTGCAGAGATGGTTCGTAAGCCGAAAATTCGTAAACTGAAGCGAATTTCCCCATAAGAAATAATGTAAATTGAATTAATCCATTCCACACTCTCAAAAACATTAAATTCAAAGTAAATTTTATACCTAATTCACCCAAATCTTCAGTACTAAAGTATGCACAAGTTATTACTTACTTTTACCGATGACTTATTGACTGACCTCTCGGGTACACTCTCTGGCACGTTTTGTCTGCATACCACTAGCACCTGCTTGTGGCTCATTGCTTGCTTGTCTTACTAAAGAATCTGTCTAAAGACACTTGTTTTTCCTTATATTCTAACCCTTGTTTGTAGTAAGACATCACATTGTCATTTAAAAGATTTTGCAACAGCCTGCTACAGCTTTATCTGGGTGAGTTTTTTCAACAAAACTTTGCAGTTCTTCCCATACTTCACACATTTTCTTAATGAGGAAGGGACATCCTCTACTGCCTCTACTCACAACTATTTTCTTAGGTTGAATGACTGACTTTTCTGGTTGACTTAATTTCTTGGGACCATGGCACGATATATAATAATTTCTTTTATGTTCAAATACCCAAAAATCCGAAAGCACTGAAATTCTTTACAAAGAATTCGGGTGTGATTGTCACTAGGTGGGAGCCACTGGTAAACTGAGGCACAATCCCCATGCCACCACGCGCTAGGTTGGCCCATACGCGTATGAACAAATTCATTTCCCGAGACAAAGTTCTTAACCCGGTTCAAATTTTCCGAAGAAATTGGGCTTGTAACCTGAAAAGTTCATAAGTAGGGGCATTCATAAGCCGAGGTGTCACTGTATAGTAAAGGGATGAGCTACATTTCAAACTTTGTTACAAAAGTTGTGTCCAAAATGTTAAATGGGCTGCTGTTGAACTTAATTCCTGTAACCACAGAATCAGACAGGCTATCAAAAACCCTTCATTACAGAAGAAAATTTTGACGTTGTCTATGATGGACCATTATAATGATGAACAAAACAGTCACCATTACAAAGAATGGCACAATGTGGGTGAAAATATTATCCATGCCACACATGCTTTACTTTTCCTCTTGTCCCTCACCTCTTATTCTTCTCCTTGTCATGTGTGGGTGTTTGGTTGTTTATATGGTCTCCGGTGTGTGTGTGTGTGTGTGTGTGTGTCACGCTGTTTATATAGTCATTGGTGTGTGTGTGTGTGTCATGCACTCTTGTTAACTTGCCTCTCTGTGCTCCGTCTCAAACCTTTGGGAACCTGTCATTACTCGATACAGCTTGATCTTCACCCTGCAACATCCTGTTAACCGAGCATATTCCAGTCTTTCCTTTTCTATATGTTTTATACATGTATTTTTTAATTTGAGTGTGTGCTTATGTGGCATGATCATTTGAACATATGCTGTGAATACAGTATTTTCAATTGTGGCATTTATGACTTAAGTTAGTTCTATTAGGGATGCTATGATAACTCAAATACAATGCTATACATTTTTGGTTCAAATAGGTGGTGCATGCAGGAAATTAAACTTGTCTGTTTAATACATAAATGTAGCATTAAGACTGTGGCTTGGAAAGGCTGTGTAGAATTATATGAAAAATTCAATTATTATTGAAAAAATGGAACTAGTAGCTATTAGTGAGTGTTAGTCACCTTATTAGTTAAAACTGGTAAAATATGATCAGACATAATAAAGTAATTGTATTGCATAGCCTACTATTTAATAGACTATAGTTTATAACAATGTAGCTAGGTTGCATGGTTATTTGTGAATTATAATTCTTTGTTGCTATTTTAAGTAGGATTACACTGAGTATAGGAAGTAAGATTTGAGTGCTTCACTGTGTAAGTGAAGCACTCAAAGATATCATCCAGACTAAGTGAACAGTAGAAAACTCAAATCTCACTAAAAAACAGTTACAAGCCTTCCTTGACAACTTTGATAATGCTCAAGAAGAGCCTCGGGGAAACTAATGACTGCCTTCTCTTCCTCCTCCTAACTCCACATGGCAGCACCTGATGAAATCCACCTCGCCAAGCCTTCTCACTCATTCCAGTGTCAGAAAAACAGAGAACCGAATTAAAATAGTAGTAGTAGTAGGCATCCATCAGTCTCGGGAGACTATAATGAAATAAAGTATTTCATTCATCGGGGGATAGTGTAAGGTGGTTTGGTTAGGTAGACCAGGTTCAAACACTGCCATTTGGTGGCTGGAGGAGTGGGTGCATTGCTAAAGAGGGCTTGTAAAATCTTTTTCAGTGTCTATGGTTTAAATAGCTCCCTTTAGCTGGATAACCTCCAGTGCTCCTTAGTACTAGTATGACTGCAAGGTTGTTGAAATATTTTCTATGGGACTGAATGTTGCCCTATCCAACTGCAAGATTTGTTTCTGTTGACACCAAAATATTGCTTTGAATTCCATTCATAATTTATTTTGTGTTTTTGAGGCGTCACATTCAGCTGCTGTGTAAAGCATATTCTAATGTTACCTTGGATAGGAATATTGTCAGTTAGGGTGCCATTTATGCCACAACTCTATACTATCTGTGCAAGATTAATATGTAAGTGTTAGGAAGCACTGGAGAGTGCATTCCAGCACAGAATGGCCAGAAAGTGGTTCATTCAATTACAAATAAATTGTCTGTTTTGGGGATGTTCACCCTATCTTCAACCCTCATGGGAAAAGCTGCTTACAATGCTGTTGCAGAGTTGAATGACAAGAGTGGTTCTGTACGACTTTGATTTTGTGGAATGAAAAGCCACCTGTGCTGAATGGAACTCTAGCACTCTGTAGCACCCATGTGATCTTATGGGCAGTTTGAAAGCTCTCTGTGCTGTGCAGTATGTCACTTAGCCTCATTGCATGATCTGTTCAGGAAATCAGAGGGACTTAGAGGACCAGCAAATTGCTTTGCTCAATTTTATTTTTTATAATCAAAACATTTGTCTTCTTTTTAACCACATTATTGTAGTTTTAATTTATACAAGTACAGTAGTACTATAGTACTTATTTTATGGAGTAGGTCTAATTATTGCATACAATTATGTCTTGGCATCTATGAATTGTTTGAATAACTTCCTCTTTCCTTCAGCAGCACCAGGAGCTTTTTAGCTCCCCAGTTCTGGGGCAAATTGACTACAGCCGCGATACAGAGTCTCTTCTCCGTGACACTGAGCAACTTGTCACTTCTCTTCAGGCCCGAGTTGATATGAACAAAGGCATTCCATTGGGCCTCAGGGGCTCATCCTTTGAATCGCACGACTCTGGAGGAGATTCTGACCTGGACACCAGCACTTCATATCCCATCAACGACGACGACGACAGACTCTTGAAAACGGTTGGCTCCCAGTTGAAGACCAAACTCAAGCTCGCTGGTATTGATGGCCTACCAAAGACACCTCCAGTGGCAACTAGTCCTCGAAAAGCTGATCCACTGGCACTGGAAACTAGACTCAAGCTAACAAGTCATTTCAAGAGGGAGAGATCTATAGTGTCAGACAGTGGGTACGATATTTATACAGCTGGCAAGGAAGACAACAGCCTACAGTCAGATAGCAGTAGTGAAGCCAGTGAACCCATTAAGGATAGTCGCAAGCCCACTGATAATAACCCTCCCCTCAAGTTCAATAGAGCCTTTAGGTATAGTAGCACAAACACTAGTCAATTTTATTGTTCAGTAGTCTACAATTAGTTGAATATTACAGTAATGGGCTAATTAAAAAATATCACGGTCCTTAGTTTTGCTGCAGTTGGTGCTACAATTGTTATATAAGTTACTAATTAAAGGAATCATCACATGTCCCTATTATTGCCACAGTAGCTGCTATGCATTTATATTAATTATATCAATATCTTTAAGTCACACCTATCCAAATTCTAAACATGATTACAAGCTCTGATCTAATTTCAGTTAGAAGATATATATATTTATACAAGATAATATATATATATATATATATATATATATATATATATATATATATATATATATATATATATATATATATATATATATATAATAAAAAATAATCAATAGATATGTATGTTTAATCATCAGGCATGAGGTCTGTTGTAAGCAGTTTTGGCTCGGTGTTAGACTTAACATGGTTGCCTAAGAATATAAATGCCACTAAATAAGGGCCAGAATTGTACAAATAATTACTAAAATTGTCTTGAGCTGATCCTAAATTATTTTCAATCTAATCTGAACCCTGTAACCTACTTTAGAATTTGGTTCAGAACTTTAAAGTATAGCTTTAAATTTAAACAAATTTGAATATAATTTAATCATATGCTTTTATTAATTTTTTTTATATGTATATTGTGTGTGTGGTTTGTGTGTGTTTGTGTGTGCATGTATTGCGCTGAATATTGGTAACTACAACAATATAAGGTTAAATGCCAAAGAGGCAACTGTTGTAAATAATTTGATGTGAGAAAAGGCTTCTTAAATCTAACAAAATAAAAAAAAGTTGAAGTATTTATAAAATTATTAAGGTAATGTTTCAAAAGTCAAATGTTTTCACAAGCTAAACACTTCAAATTCTCAATTGAAAATTGGACATTATGAAACATTTGGGGGGGGGGGGGGGCTGAGTTGCTCACCGAGTCATGACCTTGAAGGAAATTGCACAAATCAGGCTCTCCTTCACTTGTGTCCAATATTAACAAGTAGGTTTTCAAGGGGTTCTGCCACCTAGTTTGAGAGAAAAGATGGAAGACTGTGTTAGTCTATTCACCAAGGAGAAGTCTTTATAACACAGGATAACATTACTTGATATGTAACCAATCTATATAATATAAAATATATCAATCGCTATTCCAGTTTCACAATCACACAACACACAGAATTTAAGTTCAAGAATTTTTTGGGGGGAAATGAGTCTCGGTAATGCATGGTATAAGATAACAAAGAAAGTTGGGTAGAAGCAGTTTCTATGAATGGAGCCAATATATTTGTATGTACCATAATGTATATGATATTGATAAGAAACATTATACACCTGATTGTGTGAAGTAGTGGCTTGCTGCTGGAGTGATTGTTTAGCCATTGTGTAATAATGAATGCAGTGACATTTAATTGTTTTTTTAATGTCATTAACCTTCTTGTCATTTGCTTACCTTTTCCCATCCTGATGCCTCCCCACTCCTGATTGCCCGAAACGCATTGCGTAATAGTGGCTTTAGGCATTGTATGTACTAGCTCTATCTATAAATCGATCCACTTATGTAAAATCTCTTTATGTATGTACCTTTCCTGAATAAACATATTTATTTTATTTATTTATCTGTGAAAGGGGAAATAGGGTAGTGACAATGTGTTTTTATATTACTACTATATTACAGTAGCTTCATTAATTTTGCAGCTTGAGAAGAGCCCGTCTGGCAAGCGAGGAGCCAGCTCAGCAGCAGCACAAGTCCCCATCACCTGTTGATAAGAAAAAGATTGCAAGACCCTCTAGTGCTGGCAACTTAACAGCAAGTCGTAAGATTCCTCTCGCCCAGAGTAAAAGTCATCAGGGAGGACAAACGCCTCGAGGTGGTTCTCATTCGCAGGCAACGACTCCTAAAAGTAGTTCCAACGACTTCAGTAGAGGAGACGGTGGAAGGTTTAGTTTGCGGTTACCCCATTCTGCGTCCACAACAGTAAGCGTTATCAATTTTGACTTGCCATTTTGTATGGAATACTGTAGAGAAGTTGGGCATTATTCATCCAACCATATATAATGTATTTTTTTACCATATATGGTAACCCATAGGGTACCTTTTGATCCCTAAATTCAATGGGAAATATTTAGGGGAAAAGTTATATTTCCTAATTATAAGGATATTGGCAGTTCCTCAAGCTTCAAGAATAATCTCCCTATCTTTATTCTTAGAACCCCTACATAATTCTATATATAGTTTCTCACTCCTCACTAGCCCTCAGATGCATTTATGATAAAATATTTAATCTTTGCATTATTTCAACCAATTATATTTTTTATCTTGTGTACCTCATAAGATAGGCCACAATTACAGTCACATTTCAGGACATAAAATAGGGTCTTTCTTGTCCAAGTGCAGGGGTTCTTAACTGGGGCTTCTCACACCTGGTGTGAGAGACAGGTTTCTCAGGGGTATGAAGATGCTGTGATCAAATGTGGATCATCTTCTGGCAGTAGTATATAACCACAATGTGTACCTGTAATTAATTCCAATGACTGTTCTTTCATAAATTTGGAGGGATGATGTAAGGATGACATGGAGGTTTTGAAGAAGTGTGAGTGGGGGAGAAAAGGGTTTTAGAATTGGTGAACTAGGAGGTAACAAACCATTGGTATAGTGTAGCAATGGTTTGCTACCTCCTTCTTTATATTCTTCTTGAATGTAAAGAAAAATTCATTCAAAATTCTACATAGTATATTAATAGTATGATACACAGTACAGAGTACAGTATATGCAATAAATAAAGTTTCACAGCTTTGTGTTTGTATTTCAACAGGCTGTCTCCAAATCACCATCACGGACAAATGTGAGAAAAGAGCTCGTGTCAGGTACGAGGAGAGGTGCACCTCGCTCCAACTCTACACTGTCTGCTAAAGAAGTTGATTTTCAAAATTGGAAACGGCGTAAAAATTATGATCCAATGAAAGCTGCAGCAGAGGGACGAAAAAAAGTTGATAAGAAAAGTGATAAGCTGCCTCAAGGCAATACCATAAGTTCGTCGGATAGATCTCCAAGGTACGTTGAAAACATTTACATGGGCATGTTGATAACTACCAGTACAAAGCAAATTTATAGCTCATATAATACGTTCAGAAATGACTGACATCAGATCTAAAGTACTGTTGTTTCATTCTGTGAAACTATACATCTTTCCTAACTGTCCAAATTAATTCTCTTAATACACGCACTCAGTATTAATAATGTTTTGTTTTATCGTTAAAGTGGAATTTTAAATACAGGCCATAACATGAAGCATTTTTGGATTTTTTTGGATTATAAAAATGTTTCTTTCCTGAAGCTATCTACTGATCAAGTGCCATGCTACTTGAGTGTCATCAGAGTTCTTTGTAAGTCTACTGGGGGACCACGAGTCAGAATCTGGCCCACTCAGCGAGGCCCTGGGAGCAATGGCCTATGAACACTTTACATTTAAAGTATATTATACAGTACTGTACTTGCCATCAACCAGGGAAGGCACTCAGAAAGATAGGCAAAACAAAACAGACCACTGCCTTGTTGAAAATTGCACCATGCATCACTCCCTGGGCCTCTCTGAGGGGGCCAGGTTCTGGCTCTGGTACCTGGTGGGCAACAAAGAACTCTGACTGATGACACTCGAGAGGTACAGTATGGCACTTGAACTGGAATATGCTGAAGGGGTGACAGGGAGATGTCTGATATAAATGAAAAATTTTCTGACAGATTGAGGGCAGTAATCATAGACAATGTATCTGACTGGAGGAGTGTTACTAGCAGAGTACCACAAGGTTCAGTTCTTGCACCAATAATGTTCATTGTCTACATAAACGATCTACAAAAAGGAATCAGAATTATATGAACATGTTTGTGGATGTTGCTAAGATACTGGGGAAGATAGGAGCTGCAGATGATTGTAATGCCCTTCAAATTGATCTAGATAAAATGTGTTTGGAGCATCAAGTGGCAAATGAAATTCAATGTCAATAAAGGGCATGTTATGAAATGTGGAATTGGAGAAAATAGACCACACACACAACTTACAAATTATGTGGAGAGGAATTACAGAACTCTAATAAAGAATGAGACCTAGGGGTGGTTTTTGATAGTAAGCTGTCACCAGAGAACCCACAAAGAACATTGTGAGAGGAGCATATGTGTCACTTTCCAACTTAGACTTGCTTTTGATTATATGGATGGTGAAATACTAAAGAAACTGTTCATGACTTTTGTGAGACCAAAATTGGAATATGCAGCAGTTGTATCGTGCCCAAATCTCGAGAAGCTCATCAATAAACTGGAAAAGGTGCAACAGCATGCTACAAAATGGCTTCCGGAACTGAAAAACGAGTTATGAGGAGTGACTTAAGGCACTAAACGTGCTAAAAATAAAAGATAGAAGAATATGAAGTGACATGATCGCCACTTACAAAATACTAACAGGAATAGACCAAATTGACAAAGAGGAACTCCAGAAACCAGCACCTTCACAAACAAGAGGACACAGATTCCAGCTAAGGAAACAGAAGGGCCAAAAAAATATTCGAAAGTTTTCTTTTGCAAACAGAGTGGTACACAGTTGGAACAAGTTAGGCAAGAAGGTGGTGGAGGCCAAAACCATCAGTAGTTTCAAAAGGTTATATGACAGAGTACTGTGAAGACGGGACACCAGCATAGCTCTTATCCTGTAACTACACTTAGGTAATTACTTAGGTAATAACTTGATCACTAAGATAGCTTCAGGGAGCTTCTGGTGTTCACCCATAAACTGGTGTTTCAATACATTCAACGCTGTTTTTTTATTTACATTATCTGTATATAACTACAAAATAGTTAAGAATTTGTAAATAAATTTTTTATTTTTGAATTAATGTAATAAATAGAATTGTATTGTATGGTTTTTACAATTGTATTTTGTTTTACAGTCCACCTGGGTCTCTGTTGCGTTCAGCATCTTTTCACGGTACTGAAGGAATGGGAGTTGGTGGTCGCTGGCCACGAAGACCAAACCATCTCTACACAAGTGAGGATGATGGCCCGTATTCTCTAGAGGAAGAGGTAAGCAATTTACAGCTGCATTTGGTTTGAGAAATGGTTCAAGCATCCTCGGAAGTTTAAAAATAGGATGCGACAGTATTGGGCTATTGGCCTTGACAGACCTACTGGGGGGGGGGGGCGGCGGCAGGATGTAAAGTGAATGTTCATTCCTTCTGACGGGTCTTTTCTCTGATTACTCTGAGCCCACTCAGTGCTGACCTCCACATGCCCTCGTCATGAACACTTTTGGTTCATATTTTGACTTTTTTACCTTTTCTTGTACCTTTCTATATTTTCCTTCATTCTGTCCGGCCAGGTAACTCTTCTCCCCTCACCCAGACAATATTGACAAAAATTACACGTAACAGCTTTGTGCCATCCTTTGGTGATGATACAAAATCAGCATGAAAATTTCCTCTGTAGAAGACACTGAAAAACTACAAGCCGACATTAGTAAAGTCTTTGACTGTGTGACAGAAAATAACATGATGTTTAACAGTGATAAGTTCCAGTTACTTATGTATGGCAGAAATGACGAACTTAAACTAAATACAGGGTACAAGACAGTCAGACTTAATCATACAAGAAAAAACAACATTGTAAAAGATCTGGAAATTATGATGTTTGACGACCCAACATTTACGGAGCATAACCAAGTGAACATAATGTCGGCTAGAAAAATGATAGGATGAATTATGAGATATATTCAAATCCAGAGATTCCACAGCAATGCTAATACTTTAAATCACTGGTGCTGTCCTGTCGAGAATATTACTCTGTACTCGCTCTCCCTTTCAGAGCAGGAGAGATTTCTGAAATAGAGGGAATTCAGAGAACATATACAGCACACATAGGTGATAACCCACCTAAATTATTTAGACCATCTCAAAGCTCTCAAGATGTACTCTCTGAAAAGGAGACAAGAATGGTATCAAATAATATACATAATTTTGGCCAGTCTGTCAAGTCCATGTGAAATTAGGCTTGATTTGAGTCAACATTTCACGAATTACATTTTGAGGGGGTGGTTGTGGGTGGAAGTGTGTGTGGGGCGGCCATAGGTGTTGGGGGGTGTTAGGGAATCGGGCATTATGATGGGTGTAGAGGGTGGTGTGTGTGTAGCTCACCTAGTGTACTCACCTAGTTGTGTTTGCAGGGGTTGAGCTCATGCTCTTGGTCCGCCTCTAAACCGTCAATGAACTGGTGTTACATGTTCCTGAGCCGTGTGGCCTCTATCATATCTACACTTGAACTGTGTATGAGTCAGGCCTCCACCCATCACTGCCTAATGCATTAATGCCAATGTGGTGGTGTGTGTTGTGTAGGGTTTGGGGGGAGGGAGACATGGCTGGGTATTGTTGGAGTGGATGGGGGGATGAGGTCGTGGTCTGGGAAGCGAGGTGGTGGTGGGAGGAATGGGACATGGTCAGGGAGAGGGATTAGGGGAGGGGAGGGGGAGGGGAAAAGTGAGCTCAGACACCACGTGCTCTGCCACGTGGTGAGAGTTCTGCTGACGTCCATCTTGTTTATGAAAGATAGTGAGCTTGCTGTGAGTGTGTATTCACAGTGACTTGCTGCTTGCAAGGCCACCTGTTCAATGCAGGAGCTCCAGTGCTCAGCTATAGACTCCGTGGTGTCCAGGCCTCACTGTGCCCGCCAGGTTCCAGGCTTAAGCTGCACCAGTCACGATATTTATAAATGTTTCCACCCACTCACTTAGACACTCAAGCTGCCAGGCATGAATTTAAGGGTAGGTGTTAGTAGTTAGAATGTGCTACATTCACCACCAAACATTATAATGAAGAAATACATCCTATTTATTTTTGCCCGATACGCTATGCAGGATATTGGCTTACTTTACAAGGATGTAAAATCAGATCAATGTACCTCTCTGGTTATACCTAATAATCAATCAAATGGCAATATTCATTACTAACATATTGCTAGGAAGCTTGTGTGATGAACTACCTTGAGCACATTTGGGTAGCCTTTGGGTAATTACAATTCTTATAATCGTATAATGTTTGTCTTTGTTGCAGCCTCGTGGCTGTCGCATAGTTAGGGAAGATAAGTGTTTTAAGGCTCTATTGAGTTTTTCCTGGGACCAACTGCGATCTTGTCATGCTGAGCCACGAACAGTTGCCTAACTCCTACATATACTGCTAGGTTATTAAGAGGCATCATGTGGAAGGAAATTTAACCAACTGGCTCTGTCCTCCTGAGGAATTGAACAGAGATCCTTAGACAGTACTGTAGTCATATAATCATAACAATTGAAGACTAGCTTTAGCCTCCTAGTAGTGTCAATAATTAATTATTATTTATTGTAGGTCACTAGGTACCTTGTATTATATTGTTATTATATGTTATTTAATATCTATGATATTTTTAGTTTTATATTAGTTATGTTGGCAAAAAGTATCATGGGTTTGAGAAGTAGCATTTACATATACAGGGTCGCTGTTATCATAACGTGTCTCCATGTACAGTAGTACAGTTGGATTTCCAGTAGTTCCTCAACAGAACAATGCCAGACGGAATTCTGGAACAGAATTCGTAATCGTCGGCGCGCGGTGACTGAGAAAAGTTTGGGAGCACATTGCGCCCTTTACCTATGCATTCTGTTGTCAGCCCACCGACTAAGTAGGTACTCAAGATTTAGTTAGCTTGTTTGTGAGATGGTTGCATTCTGAGCTGCGGGGTCAGTACTTGTGCCTGGTGGAGGGGGGGGGTGAGGACCTCGATATAGTGCCTAACATGTATGAATGCACTGGGCCTGTCCCTCGACACAATTGAGAATTATTATTACAGTACTGTATTAGATTCCTGGGCAAAGCCACTAACACATAGTGTTGCAGGCAACAATAAATGTAAAATTATCTGATTTACCTCGGGCCCACTAACATACTGGTGCGCTCGAGATTGGGACAAGAACAAAACGGCTTGTCAAATGTCCGATTTGCCTCGATTTTTTTTCTAGTTGGATTTAAATTGATAGTTTTGGGATTTACAGCTTGTTGTCAGGTAGGCAGTTCCACGGATTTATATCTGTAGGGGTGGGGGTTGTAGAAAAATAGCATCCTTCGTTTTCAGCTCTACATTGTGTCCTGCTGAGCTAGGAAACTTGTGCCTCCTTGTTTAATTTAACCTTTGAAAAATTTGTCTAGTCAACATCCCTCCAAATTGTTCAGGCTTCATTGAATGGGGGAAAACTGAGGTTGAAAATTAGGTACGGTACTTTTTAGTTCTATATTAATAAAGTTGGATTTTTTTTTATTCAATTAGGGAGTGAGTTTCATGTATTGGGTCCATCTGTATTGCATGTGTGTGCACCAGGTTTAGTCCTGACTAAGAATTAAAATGGAAATTTATTTTTAGTGTTATGCCCATCATCTTCTTATCTTGAGTTATCTTGAGATGATCCGGAGGCTTTTAGTCTCCCGCGGCCGGTCCTAACCAGGCCTCCACCTCCAGGAAGCAGCCCGTGACAGCTGACTAACAACCCATGTACCTATTTTACTGCTAGGTCAACATGGCTATGAATAATAATCTGCCATGTTTTTTCTCCGGCTCCTGGGATCGACCCTAGACCAGGATCACAAGTCCATTTTCGTCCCCTCGGCCTCGACGCTGCTCCCCATTGCGATGATGGTGATCTTTTTAATCATTTCTGCCACTACCATTTAGGGAGCCGGTTGGTCCCGAGCGGACAGCAGCTGGACTTGTGATCCTGGGTTCGTATCCCAGGCGCCGGCGAGAAAGACAATGGGCCATAGTGTCCCGTTAGTTCACCCTAAGCCACCTGTAGCCCTAGCAGTAAAATAGGTAATCTGAGGTGTGTTAGTCAGCTGTCACGAGGCGCTTCTCTGGACCTGTGGTGTGAGAGTGACCATGTACACAGAACCTGGTGGCCTGGTGGGGGACACTAAAAGCCCGCCGTAAATCATCTCAAGATAACCTCAAGATAACCATCATTAGATTCTGAGCCACCAGCATATTTTGGTTTACCCATCATCTTGAGATGATGTCTCGGGGCTTAGTGTCCCCAGCGGCCGCGGTCTTCAACAGGGCTCACTGAGCTCCCTAGGAAGCAGCCGGACAGCTACTAACTCCCAGCTCCTATTTTACTGTCTAGGTAACAGGGGCATAGGGTGAAAAGTAAGAAACTCTGCCCATTGTAGTCTCGGCCGGCGCCTGGGATTGAAACCGGGCCACAGGAGTCACAAGGTCCCAGTGTGTGTCCGTCGGACCGACCGGCTCCCTACCAATTGTTTGGGAGCAGTTGTATGCTTAGAGGTTTTCCTAGCCAATTAGGAGCTAGTCATTGTGCTCACTCAACTGACAGTACTTACTGGTATCCAATCTTCATTTTCCTGACAACTTCTGCTATGCAATGTCACCAGTTGCAATGCCCCAAAACGCTACGCGCGTGTTAGTGGCTTTGCACTAATATAAAAATACAAATCGTATTAATCTTTGCCAACCCATTATACCTTGTGAAATACAATTATTATTATTATATTACGTAACCAACAGCCCACAGAGGCTATCCAAGGAGTAAATTGTTTAGGACAAGCAATGTACAGCTGAAGTGTGTC
>WNGS01169498.1:47386203-47402821 GCA_020271785.1 Procambarus virginalis
TTGTGTCGAGGGTGAAGACCTGCTTTACAACAAGTGTTGGTCTGCTTCAGATGGGGAGCCGGTCGGCCGAGCAGACAGCACGCTGGACTTGTGATCCTGTGGTCCTGGGTTCGATCCCAGGCGCCGGCGAGAAACAATGGGCAGAGTTTCTTTCACCCTATGCTCCTGTTAGCTAGCAGTAAAATAGGTACCTGGGTGTTAGTCAGCTGTCACGGCCTGCTTCCTGGGGGTGGAGGCCTGGTCGAGGACCGGGCCGCGGAGACACTAAAAGCCCTGAAATCATCTCAAGATAACCTAAGGTTTAGATCGTACACAGGACGAATTGACAAAGCTCCTTTTCTCTTTGGTACAATCGTATATATGGTTAGGTTAGTCACCAGGTGGGGGGGTTTACGGGCTCACCATAGACCGTGCTACATAGATACTTCGTCCTGAGTAGCTAAATCTGAAACAGCACCACCAGGTGGTGCACACTTCGTGGCGGGAGGCGAAAAATAACAGGATTCAGCCGACATTGCTCCACTAAGGCAACTAAATCTAACAAATAAATCAATTTAATCTCATCTTGGAACTAATTGTACCCTAACTAAACATAATGAAGCTTTACCTAATCTAACTTAGAGTTTCAGAATGTTGTTAAACTGTCAGAATGGTGTTGTTGTTGTGTGTTAAAAGGGCGGTATAGGTGTTAGAATGGTGTTAAGGATATATGACACTGGTGTTAGAGCGTTAGACTGGTGTTAGAGCGTTAGACTGGTGTTAGAGCGTTAGACTGGTGTTAGAGCGGTGTTATAGTGTGTTATGGAGTGGTGTGTGTTGTAATGTGTTGCCAGATTGTGATCATCACTTTCACTTCACCTGGCATGTCACATTGCCACATGATGATCCCCGATATTCTGCTGTGTCGTTACAATGTTACTGGCTTCTGTACTCACCTAATTGTGCTTACCTGATTTGAGCGTTAGATCTGTACTCGCCTAGTTGTGTTTGCTGGGGTTAAGCTTTGGCTCTTTGGTCCCGCTTCTCAACTGTTAATCAACTGGTGTACAGATTCCTGAGCCTATTGGGCTCTATCATATCTACATTTGAAACTGTGTATGGAGTCAGCCTCCACCACATCACTTCCTAATGCATTCCATCCGTTAACTACTCTGACACTGAAAAAGTTCTTTCTAACGTCCCTGTGGCTCATTTGGGTACTCAGTCTCCACCTGTGTCCCCTTGTTCGCGTACCACCAGTGTTGAATAGTTTATCTACCCTGTAAATTTTGTAGGTAGTGATCGTGTCTCCCCTTACTCTTCTGTCTTCCAGTGTCGTGAGGTGCATCTCACGCCCCTCTGTATTCACTTAGTTGTGCTTTGCGGGGGTTGAGCTCTTTCGGCCCGCTTCTGGTTAATTGTTCAGTAAATCCCTGAACTATATGTTTGACAAATCTCTAACCCTGTCAATGGAGGACAGAAGAAAATGGATATATGCTGATTAGCATTGTAAATGTCTGGCCACGTCTGTGGTAGAAAATAATAATAATAATAAAAAAATCAACTGTTACTAACAGCTAACTAATTTTACACACACACACACACACACACACACACACACACACACACACACACACACACACACACACACACACACACACACACACACACACACTGGTGGGACGCGAACAAGGGGACACAGGTGTAAACTTAGTACCCAAATGAGCCACAGAGACGTTAGAAAGAATTTATTCAGTGTCAGAGTAGTTAACAAATGGAATGCATTAAGCAGTGTTGTGGTGGAGGCTGACTCCATACACAGTTTCGAATGTAGACTTGATAGAGCTCAATAGGCTCCAGAATCTGTACACCAGTTGATTGACAGTTAAGAGGCGGACCAATGAGCCAAAGCTCAACCCCCGCAAGCACAACTAGGTGAGTACCAAAAGTAGCACCAGTATCATCACCAAAACTTAGCACCATTTCACTGTGGGGCTTAAAACCAATCAACCGCGGAAGGTTATAAAGGCCGCTTGCCTTAATTGCCTACGGACCAACCAGCAAGTATACTTTTTTGTAAACTGAGTGTACAGTATATACACCAGGAAGCAGGGTACACCTCTCAATGTATGTGTGTATATAGGAAGAAGCAGGGTACGCCCGCCGCTGTGTATTGATGATTGATAAAGTTCAAGTATGTTTATTGAGAGCAGAAAGAAATACGTCTCAAAGGAATAGAGTAGCTTAGGCTATTACTACCTCCCTGATAAAGATTAAGCCACCCAAGAGGTGGCACGGGCATGAATAGCCCGTAATGATGTGTATGGATCTCTTGCCATCATTATCTGGCAGGAACGTTACTTAGTCAATAGCCTGGTCCCACCTGGCTGGCTGCCGGCAGGTGCTTGGGTCGGCCTGATGCCTCATGCCCTCTCCCTTCTCCAAGTACTTCTATTTATCTCATAATGTATTTATAGTATCTTGCAGTGTCCAGGAAGCTCGCTATAATATCAATATGTGTTGATGCAAATGTTTAAGGTTGTGTTTTGGGGGTAAGAAATATTATTTGCGTGAGTGTTGTGGCAACTGACAAGGTGGTTGGCTGGGGCCGCTGGTGTCTGAGGCTGACTCAGTGTCGCATGGACTGTCACGGTGTGAGGGTGTGGTGCTCTCTCGGTGTACTCGCCCTCTCTTATTTGTATTTTTCCGCCCAGATAAACGGTGTTTTAATGCATCATGGTGCTTAGTGAGCCGCAGTAGTGTTCACTTTAAAAGATTGTTAAGTGTTAATGAACCAATATCGTAAATTACGCTTTAGTACAGTACAATACTGTATTTTGCGTCGAGCCATAACGATTTAGTTATCGTGGTAATTAAGATAACCGAGATGGCTGTATCATGTAGTTCGCCTCAGTGTTGTCTAATACTTTTAAAGCAACGAAAAACAACCCACAGCTATTGTGGAACTGCTGCTGGTAATATCTGACGCGACCATTGACGAAGTCAATCTGTTATTTTCGCTGTATTGTGTTATTTTGAAGAATATTTATCGTTAAAAATTACTATATATTAGCGGAAGTTCGTTGGATGACGTGTACATGGAGGCATGTGTATCAAGGCCTCGTGGTGAGCTCGGGGGAATTAGGTAGACGAATACACGCTTGTATAGATCAGTCGTAATGTGGGTGGCAGTCATTAGTAGTGCGTTGGGATTACCATTTTGTTGTTATACTTGATCAGCAAGAGCGGGCCATGGTAGTGTTGGTGCAGACGGTAACAAGGGTGTTGGTAGCCAGAGAAGCAAGTAGTGACGGGATGCTTCAATATCCCGAGGGAGGGAGGGGAAGGTATGCATCGTCGACCACATTTCCGCCACCATTCTCTTGGTTAGGCCATATTTTTCTAGTTTAATGTTCATTTTAATGTTTGTACTTCTTAGGCGTTCAATGACGTGGTACATAAATATTATGTACTGTAGTTCCACCTTCCCTCTAACCTAGATATAGGTAACATTGGAACAGTAGGATTAATAAGCTTTCAATCATAATTGTTCACGGAAATGATGTGAAACTACTTTAAGAGATTGGTTCTGTTACATTACAGCCTAGCCTACTGTCCCTAAAGAACGCCAGGTCATTGCACACTCACTGTCGCTGCCAGATCATCCTCCTACCAGACCTCATAATGTCTTATCTTCCAAAAGACTCTACTCTTCCTCAAGATGAAAACCTCAACTCTTCAACTCCCACCATATATTTTTTTTTTGCCCTTTTACATAAATCATAACACCCTTGCATCTCATCCTTTCTCAGACTTTCATCCACACACCTCCAGTCTACTAATCCCTCACTCCCCTGTTTCAAGCCCTGCAGTGCACCCCCTCCCCTACACCCCGTTTCCTGTAGTTCAAGTATGTTTATTGAGACAAGAAAAAAAATACTTTCCAACGGGATAGAGTAGCTTAGGCTATTTCTACCTCTCACAGTAGTGCTCCCCTTCCCCTACCCCCAGGGTCCTGTACTGCGCCCCTCCCCCTTCTAGACTTTAAATCACGCACCCGCCAAAACACTGTTGTTGCTCTGAAAAAGGCGTCCTTGAAGCGTCATGACTATACGCGCGTACTTGTATGTTTGTAGAGTACGCGCCCTTGTCTAATTGTCAAGCCTTTGGTTTAATATTTGTGTCCGAGATATCTTTGTACAATCATTCTTCCCTGTCTGGTACGTGCATAGTCATATTAGACTCATTCCGCATTCACCTTGTCAATTATCCTGTCACGAGGCTCCAAATGTCACTGCAATACTTCACCTTCCTAAACGAATTGTTGGCTTGGACACCTTAATTATCAAAAAAATAAGTGACGTAAAGATTCTTGGGTTATTGTTCAGTCTCTGGTTTCATCGTATAATGATTGCACCTCGTAATTGTATATACAAAATAGAATATGATCTATGCATTATGAGTAGAACCCTTACACCACCGACAACTGTGTGACGACGGGGTTCGTGATAAAGTGAATTTTGTTGAACTTCAGTACAGTGTTGTGGAGGGATCGGTGTAGCCTCGCCTATGATCCAATTGGTTAGGCAGAGTTCCATCACACCGCCCCATATGCTAGCTCCTATCCTGACCTGGCCGTACCCTTGCCATATTCTGTAGTCATGCCGCCTTCAGCGCCCAATAACGTTGTCTACCTAGTCTTCAACCTCCAAATACTTCCTCGCCCTTGTAGTTAATTGTCATTGGATGTAGTTCACGCGTTAATTGTAGTAGTATAGATAGAAGTGGTGGTTACTGTAGTTGAATACTGTAGTTAACTTTTAAACACGATGGTCATACAGGAAATTTTACCTGTTGCTTTTATACCAGTTGCTGGGAAAGGAATGTAAGAGGTCGCCCTGCGTGTGTTTTCTGGCCAGGATGCGGAAGTTCAGGAATGCTGGAGGAGCGTGAAAGTGTCGTGGCTTATAAAAAAAAAGACTTCCTTAGGTTATGGGGGGGGGGTGTTATGAGCAGTTTGTCTCGTGTTGTCATTAAAACTTTCTCCCCCTCACGCTACATAGACATCAGCCTTTGCTCTCTTTCCCTCCCCCCCACATTTCCCCGACCCAGTCTTTGCTCTCACCCCTTTCTCACAAGCTTTATTCCCCCCTTCTCTTCCCCTAGGCCCTCCCACCTAGCAGTGTGTGCTAGGATGCCTAGGAGATTATATACTCCGACGACCTGTGTGTTGTGTGGAGTTCCTTTGCTTCAGCCAGCAAACATATCTAAAGGATATCTAACCGGGGAACTTTTGCTTCCCTGTTAGGAAGAGTTCAGGTTATAAACCTAACCCAAAGATTTTATGAATATTTGTCAAAAACAATTTAACAATTAATTGCCATTTCATTTGTCACACCAACCCAGGAGGTTGTGTGACAAGGAGGGCAAATTTGAGACCCAGAAGATGGCATTGGGATGTAAATTGGATCCAACATGTATTTGGTAGAGGTGTCAACCTCTATAGGGGTGTGGTTGTTTGGAGGGAGGACCGGGCAAAGACGATTGTTTGAAGAATGAATGGGTCATTATGGAGGCGATCAAGACACGCCTTACACTTGCTACTTCAATTGTCTTCCTCCAGTTGCATCAGCTCCGTAAACAGTGCTTTGCCTTGTTGGCTATTCAACTGTTGTTGAAAATATATCTATATGAAACTTTCATATAGAGCAAATGTTATATGATTTATGAAAGTGGACGCTGAGGCTCAGAGGTACTCATAAACTGTGTTCACCTAGTTGTGCTTGCTGGGGGTTGAGCTTTGGCTCTTTGGTCCCGCCTCTCAACTGTCAGTCAACAAGTGTACAGATTATTGAGGCTACTGGGCTCTATCAGGTTTACATTTGAAGCTGTGTATGGAGTCAGCCTCCACCACATCACTGCCTAATGCATTCCATTTATTAACTACTCTGACTGAAAAAATTCTAATGTCTCCGTGGCTCATTTGGGTACTCGATTTCCACCTGTGTTAGTGAAGTTGAAGGGACGTAGTGAGACTAGGAAGTAACAGTTGGGAAGCGCTGGGTGTGCCCTTGAGGTTTTGTAGCCATTTCCCCCCTTCCGTCAGTTTCTGCCACAAACACGTAAAGAGTCTAGCTAAACTTTCCCCCGACCCCACTACGCTCCTGGCTAGCCTTGGGGCTACTCTCGATGCTCAATATTGACGACTTTTGATTTAGATGAAAGTCAATTTGTTAGGTGACTTTGTGCTTTAATTTAAAATTAACTTAAAATAGTTTGTAAATTGTTTATTTCAGAGCAGCAGTGATGAACTTCCAGTTTGAAAAATACAAAAGCTTGTCGATTTTGTAGGTTCTCATAATTCGTTTTCTTAGTTCCTAATGCAAACAAACACATCTATACGAGAAATATTCGTCTCTTTTACTTATATTCTTAACGTGTGATTATTACAGATTATAAACTTAACAAACTTTAATACAGTGACATGACGAATTGGCCAGAAAAGTTAATTTTATTAAAGAAAACATTGTATAAAGTGTGATTTGTGGATTTTAAAGTGAATAACGCGCATGGAAATTTAACCATTTGGGCGCAGGTGGCAATGAAACTGCTTACGGAGGAGAAAATTACTCTATGGTTTCCGTTCCTCCTCAGGGAAAATAATAAACTCCCTTCTACCTCCCTTGAAACTGGTCGCAGACAAAACTTCTCAGACCCACCCGACGGAAGAGCCCCTCACTACCTCTTGAGGAAACAAAGGAGCTGAACGCTGTCACCTGAGAGCTCTCAGCCCAGGATGCGTCAAGACAAACTCCCCACGGAGGCTCTGGCAGGAGACAACAGCAGCGGCAAGAGTGCATCTTTCTGGAGGATCACGAAGTTCTCCTTAACACCAGTCAAGTACAGGGTCAAGAAGCTGGCGGCACTAGGTCGGTACTATGTCAAATGTCAGATGTGAAAGAGGTGTGCGAGAGGGAGGCAGAAGGCAAGTGGGTGAGAGGGTATAGGATAGAAATATCATTAAGGTAGGTGACTAGTCAAAGCCACTAAGAGGTCTGATGTTGAAGGTAAAGCTAGTTATCTTTCTGTATTATCCCCCAGTCACTTGGGCTGGACGGTAGAGCGACGGTCTCGCTTCATGCAGGTCAACGTTCAATCCCCGACCGTCCAAGTGGTTAGGCACCATTCCTTCTCCCCGTCCCATCCCAAATCCTTACCTTTGACCCCTTCCAAGTCCTACAGTCGTAATGGCTTGCCGCGCTCTCCTGATAATTCCCTTCCCGTCTGTATTATCCCATACCCAGTAGCAGGTTTAAAACTCCACCCCCTTTATCAGTCAATTATAAACCTCTCCGCCGCAACTAAATTCAGACCCTCCTGCCTCTCCACCAAACACAAATAAGAATAAAGCGGGAGGAAGCTTTATAAAGCCTATTTTGTATACAAGAACTGTCCTAGTGAACAATCCAGGGGCCCCACGTATATTAGGCTATGTCACCCTGAAACTTATTCCATAACTTTAGCCAAAGATACTGCCCTTTTTTCGAAACCAGCATACTTCATTCCTTTCTTAATATAAACTTATCTAGTTTATATATCCATTGTTTCGTGTTTTATTCTGAGTTTTATATATTTATCACCCTATTAATTTCCCCTTTTGTTATAGCCATTAGTATACTTGTCACGCGTGTCCTTACTCTTCACCATTCTAGAGAATGTAAATTAAGCTATTTTAACTTAATACTTTAAGTTATGCATCTTTATCATTTTATACAATGATTATGTGGCTTAACATGCCTACTAATCAATACGCAAGTCTTTCCAGTAAAAGTTGATATTGGTAGCGTTAATTAGGTGAGATCTAGTAAGCCTACCTTAATTGTCTACGGCGGTTACTGTGGGTCTGATATACCGACCTGTTCTCCTGAATAGTTAAAACGCATTTGACGTATAATTGCCTTAAGGCCAAAACAGATGTATTAAACCCCCCCCCTCCCTCCAAAAAAAAAAATTGTCTTAAAAACGGTAACGGCTCGCGAAATTCACGCGATAACCCGTTTTCTGTTTGCTATTAATTCCTTAGTTTTGCTATCATAGTACTGACGGCTGTCCTTTGAAAAAACCATGTCATAATCCAAAATTATAATAACGGAATACCCTCCAATACCATGCGCCACTACCTTAATCAGTCGCTCACAAGGACCAGCATCAAAGGCTTGGCTGAAGTCCAGGTATATACGAGGACTCTTCAGCATATACGGCTTGCTCTTGATACTGATAATGGCTCAAAAGGGCCACCACTTACGGGCTATTCATGCCCGTGCCTCCTTTTGGGTGGCTTAATCTTCATCAATCAATCCATTTGGTCCGGGAGACATCTCCCGTCACACAGGGTGCAGTCGCACCTCCACAGATCTCCAATATCAGCTATTGATACTGGTAATGGCTCAAAAGGGCCACCACTTAGGGGGCTATTCATGCCCGTGCCACCTTTTGGGTGGCTTAATCTTCAATCAATTATATACGGCTTGTCGGCAGGGCATAAACATCTAGAACTTGCTTCCTCGTTGTCATTGGTAGGTAAGCATCTGTCCCCCACCAACAGGTGCTTAAATCACAAGGGCCTCCCTTGTGATTTACCTCTTGCCTCCCCAATCCTTACTGGCTCCAGTACCGTATTAGGTAACTACAGTACTGTGGTGTGGTGCCGTATAATGACATACTTTTTTTTTGCTTCAGTATGGTACAATTCATTATGGTACACTAGCCTATCCGATTCTTTAATGCACACTCGGATATATTCAGTTTTAAAATCTACCATGATTGGAATGTTAGGCATCTTGCCTTGAATCACTCCAAAACTGGCCAGCTCAGCAAAATTGAAATTTAAATAAATATATTGAGGTAAAATACACACAAAGGGATGAGGTAGCTCAAGCTATTCTCACCCCGTTCAGTACGTGTTAATATATACATAGACACACATCACAAACAATAAACATATTACCAAACATTCTGAAAAATAAGCATATACATTTCCTGCTCAGCGAAATAGCTCGGGGTATGGACTCTTCCCTCTTACTAATCCGTAACTGTTAAAGGGGAGACCATTTATATTTATTTTGTGAATTTCTCGGAAATACTTGTTTATGATGATTTTCTATGTTACTAATTTACTTTGTCATCGTTTGCAAACTCCTAAGACCATGGAAAGCATATTATATCTGTAGTTGTAACTTTAAAACTATTTTAAAAACTATTTAAAACTGCATCTATTTAAAACTATCTAAACAGACATCGGCATTGGTGTCTAGGTCTGCCTACAATGTCATAGTATCGACTGATACAGGTGCTCTCAAGCTAGGAACGCGTACACAGCTTAACACACGGGCTCGTAACTTGGTATCGGCTAAAACTTTGGATATCTAACGCTCTACTGTATAGAATATAATCTAGGACCATACAGAGCTGTATTATAAAACACGATACAGCATTGCGGGGGTGAGAGACGGGTGTTGTGTACTACTGAACTGTGCAAGACAATATACGACAGTAAACTCCTCCCTGCCATCTTACAAAAACTCATTTGGATTGCTTTTCAAGTAGGTCCAAGTTCAATGTATTTACTAGCAATATAATTACTATATATCAAAGGGTCTATCAAGTTGTAAATGGGGTATTATTATAAAGAAAATATCTTCCCACGAGAAAATATAATTTGAGCCTGGGAAGTCTACTTCTTTAAATATTTGATGAGACATGTTCAGTGCTGCGAGGGAGTCTTGTGAGGGTAGGGGGTGATGGGAGAGAGGGAGGGGTGTCTACGAGCGAGGGTGTGGGTGGGGGTCTTAGAGAGGGGTGAGGGAGTAGGGGAATGTTGGAGAAGGGGGGTAGCGGCACGAATTAGCATGAGAGAAAAACTGGGTAATGTTGTAACACAGGGACATGCGATGTAAGGCAAGGAAATTACACGTCAAAAGTTCAATAACATCTTCAGGTTCCCTGCGGTGTCAGCGCTAAACCACAATTGTTCAGGAATGTAGACGTTCATCCCGACCACCTGAGCAGGGCGCCTTGCTACATTTTGGCCAAATCATCTTGCAACATTTTGGCCGCTTCAATCATCTTGCTACTTCATCTCGCTACATTTCAGCCACATCTTGCTACATTTTGTACACATCCTCTAACGCTTAAAATTTAGACAGATACTTAGAAATACAATTAACAAATATTAATATCTTTTTAATAGAATAAGTTTAAGCAAAGACAACACATTTCCACATAAAATTGCATAGACTTAAGTCCAAGCCGTGGGAAAAACTAGAGGTCAATGTATCTTGGAAAACATAGGGAGGTAATCCAGTCCTCTAATGGGTTGTAGAAAGGAACTAAATAGGGAGATGAGGGATGCGTTCAGTTCTTGGATTGGAAAGAAATAGAGGATGATAATTGTGGGAGGAATGTTTAGTGTATTGTGTAGCCATACTTAGAGGGTTACATAATTACCATGCTCTTTACAGCAGAACCCATTAAAGTTTATTCAGAAGAGGGAAAGAGAAGCAAATTTGTGGGACAAGCTTAGTAATTCAAGCTTACATGTGAGGTCAGGTGAACTGCTTAGTCTAAAAGTTCGCGAGAAAGTTGTCTCCTGAATTGCATAAATAATTTAGCGGAGGAACTACTCCAGGTATGAGAGCAATATTCAAGAGGAAGGCGAATAAGACTTTAGTAAAGCAGATTAGGTGTAAGCTCGGAGAATACACTACCTTGGCAAACAGGAAGACACACGATCTGAGTCATACTTATTGATGTTCAGTATTTGATGAACTTTTGGAACCTGTTTAGTCAAGATCAAGTGAAGCGTAGGATTTACCAGAGGAGAAATAAGAGGGGTCACGGGAACGAGTCACCGAAGTTGGTAAGAAAAATGCGTGCAGAAATGATGCCAATAACATTAGACAAGAAAACGAAATTCCTTTCACTCTCACACCAAACCTACAATACGGCCAGGGAGTGTCCATCCACACACTGCCCATCGCCCTCTTGATACTTTCTCTTTAAGTTCAATATTCTGAAGCCCTGGCTTCGTGTGAGGGTTGTATTGATGAGCGCCATAGTTACCTAGCTGCTGGCCATGTAAGACTGGTTGTTGTTTAAGATTCAGCTACTGGGAACAAAGAGTTCCAAGTAGCACGGGCTATGGCGAGCCCGTTGTGAACTTACCTGGCACAGGAGCGGGGCTGTAACTTTTTTTTTTAAGAATGGTAAAACTGTGGCCTCTTGCTAGTTTTTATGAGGTATTGCCATGTTTGGGAGGATGGGTGGGCTGGCGGCAGGTGGCAGCTAGGCTGTCTATTACGACAATATCTCCCAAGCGCTCTGTAGCCTATCAAAACAATGGCGTCGTTATATTCTCATGTAGTTAACACTGTCTTGCAAAAGTTTTTATTATTATTATTTTCTACCACAGACGTGGCCAGACATTTACAATGCTAACCAGCATATATATACATTTTCTTCTGTCCTCTATGGACAGTGTGAGAGATTTGTCAAACATACAGTTCAGGGATTTATTGAACAATCAACCACAGAAGGTGATTGTAGTGCTTTTAAAATGCTAAGGTAGGTGTGTGTGTGTGTGTGTGTGTGTGTGTGTGTGTGTGTGTGTGTGTGTGTGTGTGTGTGTGTGTGTGTGTGTACGTACGTACGTACGTGTGTGTGTGTGTGTACGTGTGTGTGTGTACGTGTGTGTGTGTGTACGTGTGTGTGTGTGTACGTGTACGAAAACTTGTTTGACAACACAAGCTTAACATTACTATGTTATCAAATATCTCTTAAAAGGTAACAAAAGCATTAAGCACGATATTATTACATTGAAGCATCAGACCCTTGTGTAATAAAATATACGTTATTACATGTAGTAATAATGTAATATACATTATACAATTGCCATATTTAAGTTAAGGAGAGTATGATATTAAGGGGCACTTTGGATTGGGATATTTGTAGCAGTAATTTTGTTATAATATATTATTATTTGCATTGTCTTAACAGGAGAATAGGTCGAAACAGAATATTAGGCCAGGGAATAACATACCGTTATAACTTAAAAGTACCTATAATAATACCTATACCGCAGGGAATAACTACCTGCGGTAGTTTTTTTTTTCAACTATATTGTTCCTTGGGAGCGAGCGTCCCTGATGGCTGGTCCGTAAGGATGCCTTGTCATCCCTCAGGTCCACACATCACCACACTCACTCTCATTCCTCCAGAAACCTGCGAACTTCCCTCTTGAAACCTTCATCTTTTTATTCCATTAATATATCTTGAACCTTTTGGTTGGTAATGGCAGAGTCCTGGTCCTCTAATGTTTACACATTCCAGTGACTGTGCATATAGAGCTCCTATTTTTGTTGCTTATTTTATACATCTCGCCATGTCATACATCTCCACAATGTTGCACATTGAAGGTGATCTCAATAATAGGTACCAAAGTTATCATACACGAGCAATAAATTGATTAATTCTGCGTATTTCTTAATTAATTCTGGAACCCCATCCAGGTACAATATCTGCAATGCTTTACCTTTTTGCATGTCACATTTTCATTCAACATAAATGTGTTAGTTACACAAAGATGGTAGTTATGCGAGTGAATTAACAAGAGAACGCTCAGACGTTATTCACCAGCTAGCCTGGTATGCATGGAGGTTAACTAGAGAGCTCAGAAGATATCCAACAGGGAAGAGCTAGGAACGCCCCTCTAGCCTAGCGCCACGCGCGGCCCCGCCCACACTGTCAAGCTATCTGGTTTAACTCCTGCATTTTTGATGCTACACCATTTTGTTGTTTTTTTCATTCCCCCTCAAAAAAGGTTTTCCCGGAAACTTTTGATGTTTACAGACGATGGAAAATGTTGACTGATTATGGTTGAAAATGCTTTGAAAGGAAAACCTTGTATGGGCACCGAAAAATGGGAGTCTGAAAATGTAATTGCTTTCCCAGACTTCCCTGAATGATCAACTCCAGTGTCCTGACCAAGCACATTATACATTTGTCATGTACATATAAATATACTCCATGAGACGGGTATGCATATAGAATACTGTATTTGTATACGGTACAAATGTGCTCAATTGCCGTTCATAATTCTGAATTAATTATTCCTGCTAAAAAACGTTCATGCTGGCTTAGAATATTTTCTTTATAATTAACTAAATTGCCTGTCTCCCTCATCCCCCTTCCATCTCCTCCATCTCTCTCAGTATCTCTATCTCTCCCTCTCAACCAACATGCATCAGGAAGCTGTTGGCAAACTTGGTGTTAATGTCTCAAAATTTAATTTCCTGATGTGTGTAGACTTCAGATCCCAAAGGGCAAATTACTCTCGTCACGAGTCTATCAGTGACCATAAACACCTCAAATTGCTTCAATTACCAGCACTTGTCTAATTCGTATCTGTGGAGATAAGTAATGCTGCTGGGAGTAAAATTCTGAAGGGCGGAGCTTTTCTCTTGTCTTCAAATGTCATTAATTCTAGATTTCCCTCCCCCCCCTTTTCCTCCTCTTCCCCCCCCCCTCTCCCACTCGTCCGTTCGCTCCCCATTCTACTCTTCCTACCTCTCGTCCGTCCCCATCTGCTCCTGTTCTTACCCTACTAATCTCCCAGTCGTCCTCCCTCTTCCGGCTTCATCTCCCTCACCCATTCTTTTACTTGCCAATTTCATAGCCTCTTTCCATTCCCTTGTAGCAGCTGTTAATCTTCCCCCACTCCTAAACCCACATTCACCCCCACTCCTAAACCCACACTCATCCCCACTCCTAAACCCACACTCACCCATTCCTCACCCCCACTCCTAAACCCACACACACCCATCCTTACCCATCCCCCCTACCACACCCTCGACTCCACCAGCCAAGCCCCCCCCCCCCCCCCGTCCACTCCCCTTCTAGACGTCATCTCACCCCATCCTCTGCCCTATTACCCAATATTTTAGTTATACTGTAGGCTATATGCGGCCGATTTTGGTTTCATTTTCAGAGTTTATGTAGGATACAGTACTGGGCTGAGCTTTGCTGAGCGCGTCCAATGAGCAGCAACGCGCTTTACACGAGTATTAAGTTTTAGTGCAATAAAATCCGCAGACTTCTAGATGTTACTGCTGCTCGGCTTAGACTCGGTTACAAGTATCTCTGGGAATTCTCATTATCTGCCGATGTAGACCTGACCAAATGTAAACTGTGTCAACAAAATTATTCGCACACCCTTCGTCACTATGTGATGGAGTGCGAAAAGATACGTGAATTTAGAGACAATTCTATAACCAATGTTCCAGCGATGTGTAAATATTTCATTCAAAATGATCTGCTACCAGAATTTTAGCCAAATATCCCAGTTTGCTAACTGTAGGTAGTAACTGAGTGATTGTAACCTATCCACCGCTGCCCACTGGATGGGAGGCGGTGTGCAGGACAAACATAAATTTTGACACTAGCTCTCCACATATGTCAGTTGCTTAATTTAGAACCTGTACTTGAGGTCGATCTCGAACCCATTGTTGATGTGACGACTTATATTGAATTTTGTAACTAGCTCATCAAGAGCTGTAACTTGCTTAGCTAAATGAATTGTGGGGTTCAGTCCCTGAGCCCATTATGTGCCTCTGTAACCCTTTCCACTACCGCCCACAAGATGGGTATGGGGTGCATAATAAATGAACTAAACTAAACTCCTGCCCGAAACGCTTTGCGTAATAGTGGCTTTAGGCATTCTATGGTACTAGCTCTATCTATAAATCCATCAACGTTTTGTATCTATGTATGTACTTTACCTGAATAAATATTTGTATTTGAGTGACCAAATCGTGGTATTGGGCCGCACCGTGACAAAACGGCAGCGTCTGCAGAACAAGCTGGTAACAAATGTTTTAGCATAGAATATGGGCGAGAGTTGATTGATGATTGATAAAGATTAAGCACCCAAGATGTGGCACGGGCATGAATAGCCCGTAAGTGGTACACGAGAGTTGGACTTGTATTACCTTTTGTGCCTGTAGAGACTTGTGTTCAGAGAACCTCATCAATGGTGAGGTGCAGCAGTCTATGAGGCGTACTTCCAGCGTGTTTACCAGCATGCCAAAAAATTCAGGGAGACATCTCCCGTCCACGAGGCTAACCATAGCCCGTGCTTCTTGCCCCGCTCCTGTGCCAGGTAAGTTACGGGCTCACCATAGCCCATGCTACTTGGAACTTGTTCCGAGTAGCTGAATCTATAACAACAACAACAGCATGCCAATTATATGTATCGACTTGAGAATGGTCCAGGACGGACCGAAACGTCGTCGTCCCTTCACCTTCTAGTGTGTGGTCTGGTCAACGGCATACCAAGTTACACGGGTATTTATTGTTCTACTCAAGGCTGTATGATGGTTACATTGTTTGTCAAGAGCTGCTAATGTGATGATAAAACACCATTTAGCGGTGGATATGTGGGCCTGCGGGGTGCTCCAAGCAACAATGAACAACCCAGCGCGTTTTCTTTCCTATTGGGCAGTGTTGTACATGCTGCTATGGCGGTGTGTCCACTCACAAGATGAGTGGCGCTGCCCAATAAACTCGCCCCTCGGGGCAAAATTTAATTTAAAATTTAAAAATTTAACTTGTTGGACCAAGCTCTCACATGTCAAGCCTGGCCTCGGGCCGGGCTTGGGAGTAGAACTCAAAGAACATCATCGAGCAGGTACCATCTCGCAGGATGGTTAGACAACTAGGTGTCTAACAATATCTGGTTAGCCATACACAGGCATGTAATAAGTTGACTGCACTGGCAAGTTTGGGTGCATTAATGGAACCTGAAGCACATTGGAGTATAGAAAGTAATTACAAACCTGCAGGTACCTCATATACCGGCAGGTGTGAAGTGTCCATACCTGGTCATTTCAGTAATGTAGTGTGAGATAATGTAATACCATTTCAGTGTTGGTGAAATAAGTGTGTTACATTTCCGTAGGGACAATGTTTTTGCGTGTCACCACATTGTATAGTAAGGTCCTTGGAGCACGCACACTGTTGATACACACTAGAAAGTGAAGGGACGACGACGTTTCGGTCCGTCCTGGACCACATTCGACTTGAGAATGGCCCAGGACGGACCGAAACGTCGTCGTCCCCTCACTTTCTAGTGTGCGGTCTGGTCAACAAGGTCGGATAATGTGACCATAGTTTAACGGATATCCTAGCCATATCAGAGCGTGTTATCTAGCCACAGTAGCCTATTATCCTAGCCACAACAGAACGGTTATCCAGGAATACGAAAAATAATGTGGCCTAGACTGAATTAGTCAGCAGGTGTGGGTGACTGCGTCTCGCTGCCCCGCCTACACCTCTACCACCTCTCGAAGGCCACAGAGGGCTGGTAGGTGTGTGGGGCTGCAGGTTCAGTGTTGACTGGTCTGGTGTCTGCCATGGTTGTGGAAGCTGTGGCAGCAGCTCTGGTCACTACAATAGTCGCTGCTGCCGTCTTCCTCCTTGTACGCTTACCCTTCGTCAAAGTTAGTCGCAGACTTATTATCAATTATTATTATACCAAACTGCTATTATTTATTTACCGGCTTTCAGTGTCGGGGGATGTGTTTGT
>WNGS01169498.1:47408340-47419231 GCA_020271785.1 Procambarus virginalis
TTCAACAAATCGTGTTGATGTTGATTAAATTAATTGCACAATTCAAATATCTTTGCTACTTGTATTTAGGATTGAAGTCATTTTTGCCGCTAAAGTTCTTGTTAAAACGAGTGTATTTAATAACCGACTGGTTATTGCACGCACTCCTTTCTAAGCATAAAAGGGGGTCAAAAGGATTTGTTTATCAGAAACTGTATTATCGTTTTATTTTTTCATTGGGAGAACTAACCCACCTTATTAAGTGCGGTAAGACTAGGCTTGTGTTGGTTACATTAATTATGTTGAACAATTTCTAATTCAAGCAGCAAACAGGTCCTCCCACCTAGCCTAGCCTAGCCTAGCCTAGCCTAGCCTAGCCTAGCCTAGCCTAACCTAACCTAACCTAGCATAACCTAGCCTAACCTAGCCTAACCTAGCCTAACCTAACCTAGCCTAACCTAATCTAACATTTCTTTCAACTCCCGATAAAAAACGTGATTTTCAACACAACACTACTGCGAACCCGCGAAAATCTCGCCGTGCTCTTAAAGTGTGATAATTCAAGCCAAATAATAAAGTATAATAATTCAAGCATAACCATAAAGTCTAATAATTCCAGTATAATCAACCACTCGTGGTTGATTATACTGTCCCATGTGTATATCCTGTGGATGGTAGAACCAAAACACTGGGTTATATAATGTTTCATAAACCACTGTTCCTAAGACAAGTCAAAATATGATTGTAGTTCCTAATTGGATTAGAATTAACTTAGATGCTTATAATAGATAGGCCTATAAGTATTTACACAATAAACTGTGATGTTCCAACATACAAGCGAATTAGAATATATTCCCAGAACTTTTTGTGCCTTGTTTTCATTCACAAAGTAGTAGTACCTTGACACAGAATTTTAGGAGGTTACATATATTTTAAATGAAGCTACACAGAATTTTAGGGAGGCTACTCAATTTAAGGAGGCTATACAAAATTTTAAAGAGGCTACACAATTTTGGGAGGTTGCATAGAATTTTAGGAAGCAAACAGAATTTAAAGAAAGAATTTAACTTGTTCCATGGGGAGGTAGTAGTGTAAGAAACACATAACCGCGTATGTGTATAATAGGCTACAATGTAGGCCTAGCATTGCTGTTATCTGTAAATATTATGTGTGTACCGCAGGGTGAGTATTTCTACCCGAGCTGATTCATCTGTGGGTGAGGTACAAGGCCGCTACGCCCAGACCTGGCCTCGCTATATATGGCTGCGTCTCTCTACACTCATGTGTGCTAATTGGCCAATATATAGAACTACACGTGTTGTTTGGGGAAAAAATAGGTCAGTTTATTTCATATATTTGGTGAACATCACCAACCAAGTCTAATTGATTACAGTTAAACAATATTAGATTACATTTGGATATTAATAATTACAGAATCACTAATTGCACAGTAATTGCTATTTATAACACTAACTTAATTTTATGGTACTAAATGATTTAGATTATACTTAACATACTTTTCAACATGGAATAGAATCGAATCAATACATATAATCGAAGTATTGCTGTTTTACATGTAGAGTCATTAAGTGGCTCATTTTAGGTTACACGACTTATAATATCCTTATATGTACTTTCCTGTATCTACAAGAACCGATATGTAGCTAGAGAGATAGGTAGAATTTCAGTTTTTATTATAAATAGTCAAATACATTTATTGAGACAATAAAATACATCTCAAAGGGATAGACTAGCTTAGGCTATTTCTACGCCCCTTTCTCCTACACTCCTTTCAATTGTCTACATTGTCATGAGGGACATGACAGCACTTCCCACTCTCTCTGTACCTGAATTGAATTGAGTGTACAGTATATGGTCAGTATGATGTTGCTGCCAGTTTGTGGAGCTGTGTTTCAGAGTACTTCAGTTTGCAGCAAGTAGATTGTGTAGGCTTTCTGATTAACATGTGATTCTGTAGGCGCCGTGATGTTAAAAAGTGTTTTCTTTTTATAACTTTGTACGACTTGTTAAATCTTAACATTTTAATTGAGTATCATTTCTATTAATCCACCGATTACCACTCGTTCCACTGCGTATGTGTTTTAATAATTATTTTATACAGTGTTATTTTCATTACCACGCAGACGCTTTAGTCATAAGTGATTTCAATTATGGAAATTGCTTCCATTAATAACAACATTGTCCAAGTCATTTGATCTAAATTATGTCGTTCTTTCTCTTTGGGTTTGACTCTAACACTTACATGTTGCATTTAGGCAATCATCATTAAATTTATGTACAGTATATTTTCAGGCTCATAAATTGTATATTAGTGTTTAGTATATTATTAAGTTGGTGGTTCGTATGTTATTGACTGTTGACCTTAGTATAGTGAGCTTGACATAAGGTATAACAGCACTGGATACATGTATAATGACTTAGTGCTAAATGGTCAGATACTAGATGATCCACATTATGGGAATGACGAGTTGTGAATACAACCATTACACCTGTTGACCATTTCTCATTACACTTGTGTTGGTTGATTGTTGCTGATAATTTGCACACCATTAACTATATGGCGAAGATAAGAAATATTCAGTTGTTCAAGATTGTTGTGGTATCTAATGTTTTGTGGCTGGTATTTAAATCACCAATTAGAAAGGTGTATGTAGTGAAGGTTAGTAGGTGCATATATTCGTTTAATACATTAAGTGTGGTATTACTAACGTGTACCAGGATAACAGCATATTGGAACCTATCACGTTACTGAGAGGAAGATCCTGATCCTGTCTCTTTATATAGTACATTTACATTTATTATCATGTCAAGGTTTTACTGTGGTTCTTAGAGTGTGTATTAAAATTTTGTTTGGAGTAAGGTAGAGTTTAACATGTACAATAACTCTTTTATGGGGTCGTTACTTAGGCTGGAATGTGGTCACGGGAGCCAGGTGATGCGCACCACATAATGGATAGACTTGTGTAGCTAGACACCTTCCTTGTCATCTCCCTCACCGCAGTATATGTGTGCTCCCTTCCTGGAGCATTGTGGAGGCGGAACCAGTTGGGAAACCTCGTACCATCATGTCGTAGCTGTGTCTCCTGCAAGAGTGTAGTATTTGTACCGTCTGTGATCTAGTGTTCTTGTTTGGGGTGTCCTCCGTCCTCCTGTGTGTTGGCCTTGCACATTGGCATCGTTATATTGGTAGCTTTGCTGCCACCACAGGTGCGGCTCATACTGGTGGTGTGTTGTGTGGTGTTCCTTCCCTCTGGTGTCACTTGTGTGCAAGTTTCGCTGTGGTTCATCACTTATATTTGAAGCTGGTGTTGGTGTTGGCAGTGGGTGTTGCATTTGGTGTATGGGACGCCTCATATTTGACCCTCAGTTGTAGTGGTCTGGTACTCTGGGTAAATTGTCAGCATTGTTTCATTTTGTGCATTTTTTCTGAGCTAATAGTTTCGGTGAATTAGGTCCTGGTCTGTTGCTAGCATTATTTTTAAGTCAGTCCTATTTGTTTACGGTGTTGTGGGTGTGTACCCAGTGACTATTGGGCCGTAGGGGTGTAGGAGTGCACGCACTCACTGCCACCCCCTGAGTGAGAGAGGAGGCACCTGCCATTACCTTACTGTAGCCTCATGTCCTCGGGCGAGGCGGAACGCACCAGCCTACCAGCTGGGGAGTTTAGTAACATGGTTGCCTAGTCACACTATACCTAGTCACACACTGCCTAGACACACTATAACCCTCCATGTAATCTAGGGTTCCTGTACAAGTACCAAAGAAAGCTAATCAAACTGAAAATGAAAGCTTAACGCGCCCGTGTTTCTAGAAGAGTTGGTGAAGGGAAGACTGGAGTGACCGTGAGCCTGGCGAAGCTTCGCTCTTATGGGCTCTTCCTCAATGACGACGACAATCAAATCAATAATGTTGGTGCCAGAGGTAAGCAAGGTGCCTCTGGGTCGCCACTATTACACCATTAATGCCATGTCGACACCATCATAATGGTATTAATGGTTGGTGAAATCCGTGGACGGTGTGGCGTGTGGTGGTGACGGGGGACGGGGAGGGAGCGCCGGGGGGTGTGCTTAACCCCCCGTGCTGCTCCTCACACATTTATGGTAAACCAGACGAGTACACCCGGGCAGTAGTGCTCCTTGATGGTGGCCACCTTAACCACCAGGGGTTGTGGACGGTGTGGGGCCACAGGTGCTGGCTCAATGTGGTGGTGTGGGGACACCTTGACCACCAACACCACCCAGGAACATGTCCTCTAACTTGGCCTCTACTCCTCACTTTCCCTGCCGACACCAGTCCCCTGTCCCTGCCTTGTGGGTGTCTCTTACTGTTTCTCATTGTGTCCTGCTTTCTCTCACTGTGTCCTGGTGTGTCTCCCTCCCACAACATACAATATACTGAAGGGAGTAGACAACATGGACAAGGATAACCTCTTCAGATTGAGAGAAAGTAGGGCCAAAGAAGTCGCAGGAAATACTCGCACCCCGCAAGGGTGGTCAACAGCTGGAATGCAGCGAAAGAAGAAGTTGAGGAAGCCACCTCCGTCCACAACTTTAAGACCAGATTCGTCAAAGAATATGGAAGTCAGAATAGTTAAATTATAACGCAACAGATACAACAAGGATATTAGGCGGGGCATAAAGAGCTGTATAGAGCTGACTTCTCCGGAGACACTGGTAGGGAAGTGCCTAATGTCTCCCACCTGCCTCCCATGGTAATCAGCTGGACGTGGTGATGGTGCACTCTACACAATGTGTGACAACTTTCACTCTCAGTGGCGAGGGGACGCCTGAGTGGCTGGCTAAATTCACGGCTGGAGTTCACATATATACGCAGTTTTTTCAAGTATTGGGGGGGGGGAGGATATCTGGACAGTATTTCATCTGGGAATTATGTACTGTGGGGCGGGGTTTTCATCTAGTTGATCGAGGCTCTTGGGCCACCAGCTGTGGGAGCGGGGCGTCTCATCTTGGAGCAATCTTTTTAACATTGGGTCCTCTAACATTTGGATGATGTTCCACACCCTGATGGCTTGGTGCTGCAGTCTGATGTTTAGTGGTTGTATGTTCAGGAGCTCATGGAGCGCCTGGATTGTCTGATCATATGGTGGACGGTGTTTTGCTGCTCTCCTTAGCGCCTTATTTTGTACTGCTTGCAGTTCCTGCATGTTATTTTTCTTATAGTGTGTAGTGGTACTGGGGGATACTCTAGATGCGGCCGAACTAGAGCCTTATATAAGTGGATCTGAATGTTTGTACTGAGGCTTCGGAATCTCCTCAGTTTTCCTAAGGCTGCTTTGGCTTTGTTTAGTCGGTCCCTTACGTGAACTTTTATCCCTGTTCTATTGATCATGAGTCCCAGTATTCTGCCTACCTCCGCATATTGGATCGGATGGTTGTCAAGGATGATGGGGGTCTGGGTTTCTTTTTGCAATGTGTATTATCTGAAACTTTTGTTTGTGTTAATTTTCCATTGCTTCTGAAAGTTGTAAATGAATTCATTTGCTGCCTTGGTCTTGTTGGCTAGTAGCGGCTTTGATGGTCCCGGTTGGCATTTTATTTGGGTGACATCGTCAGCGTATGTGATGTATTCTCCATGTTGGGGTTGGGGCAGGTCAGCTGTATATATGTTGAATAGAGTAGGGGAGAGGCAGCTTCCTTGTGGTACTCCACTTTTCAGTTCTATTACGTCACCCAAGTTGCTGCCGATATTAAGCCTAGCAGTTCTGTTGTGTATAAAGCTGCAGAGTAGCAGTAAATCTCTGTGTGAGTCCTAGCTCAGATATCTTATATTTTAGGCCTCTGTGCCACACTTTGTCGAAGGCTTTCGAAACGTCTCTAAGCACTATATTACACTGATCTTTTTTCGACACTGCGTTGGCTATATGCTCGTAGAGCAGGGCTATAGCTGTATGGGCCCCTCTGCGGTGTCTAAACCCATGCTGCCTGGTGTTATACTTCCGTCCTCTTCCATGTACTTCACAAGTCTCTGATTTAGTATTTTTAAACGCTCCCCCCCCCCCACACACACACCAGGACATGTGTGTGTGGTGTGTTTGGGGGGGCGTGAGGACAGGAAATACCCTAATGCACCACTCCCTTTGACTTCTATCCGTCTCCCTTATGCAGCCCTTCCACTGTTGCCCCTCCACCCCCAGGCCTCTCCCACCTCCCTCCCCAGACACCCCACTAGTAGCAAACTACCCCCACCAGCCCCTCCCAAGCCCCCCACCCCATCCTTTCCCAGCAGGTGTTGAGCAGCTCAGTATATTGTGGTGAACGGTGGAGGGAAGAGGTTGTCTCCCTCGCCCTCAGTTCCTGCCCTCCTCCCTCATGCGTGTTCGCCCTCACTAAAGCTTCCTTGTCCTCCCCCTCACTGAGGCTCCGCGAGGACCCTCATATATATGAGGACTGACCCCTGGAGAGCTGTGGGTGTTGTGCACCACTCATCAGGTGGCTGCGGGATTGGTTCTTACCGGTGTGTGAAGCTTAAACTGTGCGCTGGAATGAATGACTAATTGAAGGATTGCTCAGAGTACCCGGATGGGGTAGTTGGCTTGTGAATGGAGGTAAGACAATGGCTCTGACGTTGCCCTTAGTATACTGATAATTGATCACCACTGTAAACAATAGGTGCTGAGTAAAGTGTTGGAAAATTCTTAAGAAGCACTTGTTGAGTGTTTATGTATGCGTAGTGTGTTGCATGTTTAGTATATGGTGTGTTGCTATACCAGGTTGTTGCTGTTAACAACACCAACAGGCTGGTATAACAGGACAGACGCCTGGAGACGGCGCTGGACCACATTCCACCGCCCAGCAGTGGCCTAAGGCTCACATTTAAGGGTTGGTGTGTCTGTGTGTCGCCTCCACCCGCTCTCCACCTCATTATTCGTCTCTCTCTCATAAACAAATACCAATATCCAGTACACCAGATGGTCCCAAATGTCCCCAAGAACATTCTATCTCGTTAGTATCTTTTGTGTGCTTCAGCTGGGTGTAGCCCAAACACTTTCGCCTTCACCCAAGCGTACACCACCCGCTGACACCAGGTCCAGGCGCTGAAACCTAGTGGTTATTGGCTCTATACATTGTACAATCGACTTGAGAATGGTCCAGGACGGACCGAAACGTCGTCGTCCCTTCACCTTCTAGTGTGTGGTCTGGTCAACATACTTCAGCCACGTTATTGTGACTCATCGCCTGCATATTGCCTCTAATACGATTGACACAAAACACTAATAATAGTTACATTGCCATTATTCTAATGGAGATATTGCAAGAAATAGGTGGAGGCTGCAACACAGGATGGCCTCCACTCTCACTCCACACATCATCAACTCTCCCAAGGGGTCAACCTTCAATCTTTTTGATTGTTAAATGAATTAGTGTTTATTCGTGAATATAAATGGTATGTTTCATGTATAATTATTAAGCGTAAGATAGAGCATAAGATTGCAATTATAAGATATACCGAGCAAGATGCAAATGATAACAATGTTTGACCTGCATCATAATCACTGTGTGTGTGTGTGTATACAGGTCAGGGAGCAGAAATCTGACTTCAGCAGGATCTATATTCTCTGTCAATAGGATATACAGTGTTTAACAGGATAACAGGATTTACACCAAGATATACACTGCCAACAGGATTTACACCATCAAGATTTACACTGCTAATATGATTTACATTGTCACCATGATTGACTTTGTCATGCCTTTGTGACAGCAACTGATGACTGGTCTTATAAGTTATTGCAAAGATAGATGACGCTAAAATATAATTGCAGTTTGAAGTCACTCTGTGTGCCCTTGATGGGTTAATATGTTTTGGGCTGGATGAAATAAGTCTGAGGAAAAGTGATTGTTTCCAAAGGAGGGAGTGATTAGGTCGGGATGTCTGCGATGGCTATGTCTGTGTCTATGATGCCTATGATGTCACGATCTACCATCAAGGGCACGCTTGTAGGTCTGGTATTGAGTGACAGCGTAATTTTTTTTTTTTTTTTTAGATATATACAAGAGTTGTTACATTATTGTACAACTACTAGTACGCGTAGCGTTTTGGGCAGGTCCTGGAATACGATCCCGCCGCGAAGAATCGTTTCAATTCCAACAAAACACCGTTCAAAAAAAAAAAAGGAAACAAATCAAATTAAATTTTGGTTAAATGCTGAGAACAAGCAGTTTCAACACCTCCAATTGCTGTATATTTTGGCCCGGCTGCTTGCTGCATAGACTTAACCGGTTGGGATCTTCTTTTGATAATTACTTGCCCAAACAGCTATTATCTCCTAACCCACTTACATCTATATATATATATATATATTATATATATATATATATATATATATATATATTATATATATATATATTATATATATAATATTAATATATATTATATATATTATATATATATATATATTATATATATATATATATATATATATATATATATATTTATATATATATATATATATATATATTTTAGATATATACAAGGGTTGTTACATTCTTGTACAGCACTAGTACGCGTAGCGTTTCGGGCAGCATTATCCTCACTTTAATAAGACTATCAAAATCCTCAGATTAGGCAAAATTGTAATTAATTTTGTCAATAAAGTTCTTAATAATAATGTCCCTGGAATACGATCCCCGCCGCGAAGAATCTTGTTACAACCAAGTACACATTTTACTGTTGAGTTAAACAGAGGCTACAACAGTTAAGCATTTGTGCCCAGTCAATCCTCCCCGGCCAGGATACGAACCCATGACAAAGCGCTCGTGGAACGCCAGGCGAGTGTTTTACCACTACGCCACGGAGACTAGTAATATATATCGTATTTCCATAAGAATAAACCCACCAGGGCCGTGATGTGGGTTCGAACTTATGCGTGGGATGATCCTAGACGCTGCCATAGTCGTCTAGGCTACGACATGGACAAGAATTCATTTGATGCATCACGCTATTGTGATTTCTGTGTGAATCGTATGTCCATAACTCAGGAAGAACTATGGAAATCGTCAACAGGTAAACCACAGGTAATATAAAGCAAGACATTAAACATATAAACATTGGAGCATGTGCCAAATGGTTTCTGAAGCCATATGTAGGCATTGCTGATAAAAGATTCAGGTCAACTTGTGGATTCTCTCTCATATAAGTCTCCCAAAACACCACGAATCTGAAGGCCTACCTTGCCTTGAGGTTACCTTGAGGTGCTTCCGGGGCTCAGCGTCCCCGCGGCCCGGTCGTCGACCAGGGCTCCTGGTTGCTGGACTGATCAACCAGGCTGTTGGACGCGGCTGCTCGCAGCCCGACGTATGAGTCACAGCCTGGCTGATCAGGTATCCTTTGGAGGGCTTATCCAGTTCTCTCTGGATAGGCCTAGTTAAACTTGCAGTGAATACTAGTAATATTAATAGTTTTAAAACGTAAATAGAATAAAACAATGTATATTTTATCACATAAGTTACCATATTAACTTGTAAGTCGGGACACCTGCTGAGCCTATTGATGTTAGTCAAGAGCCAGGCTGTCCGCACGGTCACCTTTCCAGTTGATGACCAGACCCAGTAGTGGTAACGTGACTAAGCGAGACACCATCCACGGCATCACGCTGGAATGTGGTTTGTGTGTGTGTGTAATGACTCTACTGCCCAGAGTTATAACTGTCTACTGACGGTCTTGTGTTGTGTCGTGGAGTTTTATGGTAGCGCAGTGGGGCCGAGGTGTGAGTACAGTAGACCAGTGTTGGGGAGAGGGGAGGGGTAGTAGAGGCTGGTCAGGGGGGGGGGGTTGTGGAGACTGGTCAGGGGGGAGGGGTAGTGGAGGCTGGTCAGGGGGGAGGGGTAGTGGGAGGAGGAATGATTATTTTAGATATCCAAATATTGCTCCAAAGTTAGCCTTTAGAAACCCACAATGCCCGCGGCCCGGTCTCTGACCAGACCTCCTAGTGCTGGTCTGATCAACCAGGCGAGGTATAAGTCACAAGCTGGTTGATCCGTATGGGTGAAAAAGCATCTCCACTTTTGTGTCCTGCATTGTGGCTAATTGAGCTTGAAGCTGTTGTTCTTGGGTGTGTTACACGCGGTCTACAAAGATGTGTTCTGGATTAAATTTTCTTAACGTGTAACTCAATGAGATATCCCTGTCATGTGTGGTTTAGGGTGATTGATTAAGATTAAGCCAACCAGGAGGTGGTAAGGGCATGAATAGCCCGTAGGGTTTAGGTGTTGTTAGCCTGGCCTTATATCCCTTCTTTGTGGCATATAGTCATGCTGGTTCACCACTTTTCCTCATAATTTCATTTCCGTTGCCTAACTAAAAGCACATGGTGGAGCAGTTCCGAGGCCCATGGCAAGCCTCTCACTCCACACCTACTCGATAAGTCTTGGGCTATGATAAAATAAACCAAATGATGAGTACATTGCCCAATTGGTATCGTATATAGCCCCTAATTTTTGTCTAGTATTTATACTTCAGAAACTCAACAATTTCCCAACACATCTTTAAGAGCTAAGAGATATTGAACAAATCCACAAGGGCCGTGACGAGCATTCGAACTTTCGTCCGAGAGCATCAGAGACGCTGCCTTAACCGACTGTGCTACGACATGGTCAAAAGAATTGCAACCAGAAGTTCTTCTGAGCTCACTTGGAACTTGCAGCCTCTCCGAGACACAAACAGGGGTTTACAAACTCCCCCCATGCACTCGAGATATGTCAATAGGCCGTTCTACCTCTTCGCCCATTTGATGCATCAGGCTATTGTGATTTCTGTCTAAGAGATATTGTTTGTGAAATCTTACTATTTTGAGGTTATCTTGAGATGATTTCGGGGCTTTTTAGTGTCCCCGCGGCCCGGTCCTCGACCAGGCCTCCACCCCCAGGAAGCA
>WNGS01169498.1:47444957-47458277 GCA_020271785.1 Procambarus virginalis
GCCCGTGACAGCTGACTAACACCCAGGTACCTATTTACTGCTAGGTAACAGGGGCATAGGGTGAAAGAAACTCTGCCCATTGTTTCTCTCCGGCGCCTGGGATCGAACCCAGGACCACAGATCACAAGTCCAGCGTGGTTTAGTTTTACCGAGTGGATTCTAGCAGTAAAGGATCTCGGCACGCTCTCCAGGTCAGCAATTTCACCCGCAGTGAAAGGGGCTGTCATTGTGCAGCAGTACTCCACTCTAGAGAGCACAAGCGTTTTGAAAAGTGTCATCATCGGTATAGCATCTCTAGTGTGAAAAGTTCTTGTTATCCAACCTGTCATTTTTCTTGCAGTTGTGACGGCTACTTTATTGTGTTCTTTAAAGTAAGGAAGTAGTGAAGGTAGTGAAGAGCAGGGGTGCCATAGGCACAATCAGAGAACACTGTTAAACATCAGAGGTCCGCGGTTGTTCAACGTCCTCCCAGCGAGCATAAGAAATATTGCCGGAACAACCGTGGACATCTTCAAGAGGAAACTAGATTTATTCCTCCAAGGAGTTCCGGACCAGCCGGGCTGTGGTGGGTATGGGGCCTGCGGGCCGCTCCAAGCAACAGCCTAGTGGACCAAAATCTCACAAGTCAAGCCTGGCCTCGGGCGGGCTTGGGGAGTAGAAGAACTCCCAGAACCCCATCAACCAGGTATCAACCAAGGTAAGGTCTTCCGACATGAGTACACCCAGATCCTTTACATTGCCTTTTCGTTCTATGTTATGATTTGCCTGAGTTTTGTACGTGGTTTCAGTTTTATATTTTCATTTTTTCCATAGCGCATGAGCTGGAACTTGTCTTCGTTAAACACCATATTATTTTCTGTAGCCCATAGAAAGACCTGATCTACATCTGACTGGAGGTTCGCCGTGTCCTCTATGTTGCCTACTCTCATGAAGATCCTAGTGTCATCTGCAAAGGATGATACAGTGCTATAGGTTGTGTTCTTGTCTATGTCCGATATAAGGATGAGAAAAAGTACTGGAGCAAGCACAGTACCCTGGGGGACTGAGCTCTTAACGGTTGACGGGTTGGATTTTATTTTGTTGACTATTACACATTGGGTTCTGTTGGTCAGGAAATTGTAGATCCATCTGCCTACTTTTCCGGTAATTCCTTTTGAGCGCATTTTATGGGCAATAACACCATGGTCACATTTATCAAAAGCTTTTGCAAAATCTGTGTAAATTACATCAGCGTTTTGTTTGTCTTCCATAGCATCTAATGCCATATCATAGTGGTCCAGCAACTGCGACAGGCAAGAGCGCCCTGTTCTGAAACCATGTTGTCCGGGGTTATGGAGATGCTGTGATTCCATGTATTTTGTGATCTTACTTCTTAGCACTCTCTCAAAAATTTTTATGATGTGCGATGTTAGTGCTATCGGTCTGTAATTTTTTGCCTCTGCCTTATTTCCTCCTTTATGAAGTGGTGCTATCTCTGCTGTTTTTAGTATATCAGGAATAACGCCAGTATCTAGGCTTTGTCTCCACAGAATGTGAAGGGCCTGCGATAGTGGTTTTTTACAGTTCTTGATGAATATGGAGTTCCAAGAATCCGGGCCTGGTGCGGAGTGCATAGGCATACTGTTTATGGCTTCTTCAAAATCCAGTGGGGATAGGGTGACGTCTGATATATGATTTGATGTTGGCATCATATCCATGAAAAATTCATTTGGGTTATCGATCTTTAGTGCGTTTAATGGCTCGCTGAAGACAGAGTCGTATTGCTTCCTCAGTAGCTCGCTCATTTCTTTGTTGTCATCGGTGAAAGTTCCATCTTCCTTTCGCAGGGGCCCGATACTAGATGTGGTTTTTGATCTTGATTTTGCATAGGAGAAAAATATTTCGGGTTTCTCTCTATTTCACTGATGGCCTTTTGCTCTCTTTCCCTCTCCTGCGTTTTGTATGAACACACACATTTTTATCTATATTTATCCTCTAAGCCATTTTATAACTACACAGTCTTTTCCTAACCCCAAATTACGATACAAATTATTCCCTAATTTGATGTAAAGGCCTCGCGTGTATACGACCCGCAATGTCTTCCAAGATGAAACTATCATCTTATGAGCATGCAAAGGTTCGCCTTTTCTTGGGAAGGTGGAGGGAGGGAGGGAATTATCAAGGAGAAAGCGCCAAGCCATTACGACTATATAGCACTTGGAAGGTGTCAGGATAAGGATTTGGGATGGGACGGGGGGGGGGGGGAAGTGAGGGGACTGGGAAGAAAAGAACCACTTGGATGGTCGGGGATTGAACGCCGACCTGCATGAAGCATGACCGACGCTCTACCGTCCAGCCCAAATGGTTGGGAAGGTGGGGGGGAGTGTGGGTGGTCCATGAACATGAAGCAAATAATAGTATGTCAGAATGACATATATATATATATATGTGATATATATATATATATATATATATATATATATATATATATATATATATATATATATGATATATATATATATATAGTGTGTGAAGCTATATATATATAGCTTCGGCTATCACTTTCTTATGTCCGGTCGTGATGGTCAAGCGGATTAAGGCGTCCTGTACATACCAGTTGCGTTGCTCGTGGCAGTATGGGTTCGAGTCACTTCTGGGGTGTGAGTTGTGGGTACTGATAGTACCAGGTACTTTACTCTTGGCAGTACTGATGGTACCAAACACCAATTACTGAGTGACGTGACATAATGCTCGCTAAGTGAGACTTTCGTGACTAATTCAATTTAAAACCTTTATTTTTGTTGAACATTATTTTTCTTCGTTAAAAAATATATTGATAATTTAGCAACACTGACTTTGGAATTATAAATTGTTTATTGTATTAAACAATGAGACGGCGTTGTGTCAGGACTGTTGAAGTGGACGAGAGTACAATTACTTAGACATAACTGATGTAAATGTTTTTGTTAATTATATTTTAACCCGTCGTTCAAAATATTATTGAAAATGTCGTCGTTAGCAACATCAATGAGCTTCATAATTAGCCTGTAATTGAAAAAATTAATCATTATTAATAATTATCATTATTATTATTGTTGTATGAGTGTTGCGTTCAATACAGTATTAACATCTGCAACAATATTGTTATAGGTTGTAACACAATACTGTCATTTACACTGTTAATACTCTTGTATCATCCGGTAGTACCCCAGGCTGCGAGCAACCGCATCGAACAGCCTGGTTGATCAGATCAGCAGCTAGGAAGCTTGGTCAGAGACCGGGCCTCTTTCAGCGTCAGAGTAGTTAACAGGTGGAATGCATTAGGCAGTGATGTGGTGGAGGCTGACTCCATACACAGTTTCAAGTGTAGATATGATAGAGCCCAATAGGCTCAGGAACCTGTACACCTGTTGATTGACAGTTGAGAGGCGGGACCAAAGAGCCAGAGCTCAACCCCCGCAAGCATAATGAGGCGAGTACACACACACACACACACACACACACACACTCACACTCACACTCACCACACACACACACACACACACACCACACACACACACACACACACACAGACCGTGACAGGAAGCCCAAATGATCACTGATGCTGAAACCTAGCACAGTCGACGGATGTTCTCTCTCCCTCATGATCACATCTCGTGTGTGTGTGTTGTGTGGAGTCACACCATTATACTGTAGTGAGGCGATGATGGCGAGGCGACTGTGTTAGGTAAAGACCCCACCACGCATCACCTTACAACCTGTTCACGGAACTTGTGCTCTCATTACCTCTTTCTCTCCCTCCCTTCCTTCCTTCCTTCCTTCCCCTTCCTTCCTCTCCTTCCCTTCCTTACCTACCTGTATGCCCGCCTGTCAACCTACTTACCTGCTGTCTTGCCTGCCTGCTTACCTGTCAATCTGCGTGTAAGTTTGCTTGTCTGCCGGCCTACCTGCCCGGATGTCTGCCAGGGTGGGTGCCTCCTTGCCTGCCCCTCTCGTCTCAAGACCAGTTCTAGCCCGTGTTGTATTGTAGTCTGTCCCTTGTCGTGGCCCTGGTCGTTTATCTCCGTCACTACACCACCGCTGCTGCTGCTGCTGCTGCTGCACCCTCCACCATCAACACCATCACTCCTCCCTCTCACCATCACCACCATACCCATTACTTGGTAAGTTTCCATCACCATTCTGGCAATCTTCAACCTGAACCCTTCCCTCTTTCCATTAATTGTTGCCCCTCACCTTCACCACAATTATTAATCCAGTCATTATCTTTCCCTGTCGTTAACTCCCAGACTGCGACAGTTCCATTTGAAGACAAAGTGCATAAATAGTTCATATACTTCTGTAGACTTTTGTTAATTATAACCAACTAAAATCGCATAACACGTGCTAAACATTCTCTCATTCATATATACAGCCTGGTAATATGTTGACACACTGCACGTTCTCTTCATATGCAACTACACAAAAAATCACATCTTTTACCCTAACAAGACACGAACCCAAGCAACCCACAAAACCTATTCAGTCCGACACATAGAAAACGTAGACTTGTGTCCTGTTACTTTTGTTTATATGTTGTATTTACATCTACGTGAACGTAAAAAGCGTGACTTATTAAGTTGAGATGAAGGGGAGATCTGAAGACTTTTCAGCAGCAAATGAGCTATTGTTTGCTTTTTTTGTCATGCTGGATGCGCAAAGTGACTTGACTTTACGGTAGACCCTTGTATCTGAATCGTCAAGTATGTCCCAGCCATAATGAATGGTGAATTCTTATGATCTGGTTTGGTATTGGGCTTAAAGCCTATCAACCTCTCGAGGGTTATCAAGGCCTATCAACCTCTGGAGGGTTGTTAAGGCCTATCAACCTCTGGAGGGTTATTAAGGCCTATCAACCTCTGGTGGGTTATTAAGGTCTATCAACCTCTGGAGGGTTATTAAGGCCTATCAACCTCTGGAGGGTTATTAAGGCCTATCAACCTCTGGAGGGTTATTAAGGCCTATCAACCTCTGGAGGGTTATTAAGGCCTATCAACCTCTGGAGGGTTATTAAAGCCTATCAACCTCTGGAGGGTTATTAAGCCTATCAACCTCTGGGGGTTATTAAGGCCTATCAACCTCTGGGGGGTTATTAAGGCCTATCAACCTCTGGAGGGTTATCAAGGCCTATCAACCTCTTTTTATGTTCAGAATGTAAGAACTCTTGTATATATTAATAAATTAATTCCGTCAAGAGATCGATTCCCGTTGCAGGACAGACGTTTGATCCATGTTTCCTTTCACCTGATATGTCTGTTTACCCGGGTATTTTGGGATGCATCCTGAGAAAGCTCAGTAATTGGTCTAGGGGGACTAACAGGCTTCCTGTCCTCGACAATTCGAGGACAATTTGTTTCGTTTCTGCCCGAAACGCTGCGCGTACTAGTGGCTTTACAAGACTGTAATTACCATTTGATGTATCCACACATTCCCAATGTACCTTCTTGTATATGCATAAATAAATAAAATAAATAAATAAACAATGGGAAATTTAAGAAAATATCTTAGTCTATAAAATATCATTGTTTACCCTAAATTCTTTTAAGTTTTCTCTATTGGACAGAAAACGTAAGGACTAACTAATGTAATCTTTTCTAACCAGTTATGCGTAAGTGTACTTTAGTCTAGGACATAGTCCAGACCTGAAGTAAACTCTGTGTATATATATACAATAAATGGGGTACACCTCTTGCTGTATGAACCCATTATCCTAATGCAACTCCTATAGCAATATTTATATAAATATATATATATGTTGATATATTCCGCACGAGGTTATATTAGTCGTTAAATAAATCATTCACATTATTTGTATTTCTGCTTAGATTAGGCTGCTTTGTCGAGCAGCTGAGGAAGTATGTCAGAGGATATATGAAGAGAGGTATACTCAGCCTCTCGGTGTGTATACTGAGTATACTTTAGCCCTGGACTATGTTGAGGGCTAGAGTATACTTGCTGGTTGGTCAGTCAGTTGTTGTGGTGGCCCAAGCAACCGTCCAGTGATTGATATAGACATTACGCTCAACACCAGAAATATTAAAGAACGCCTCATGTTGTATATGATAATACTATCGTTACATATGCAGGCGAGGAGTCACAATAGCGTAGCTGAAATATGTTGATCAATCCACACACTAGACAGTGAAGGGACGACGACGTTTCGGTCCGTCCTGGACCATTCTCAAGTAGACAATCGACTTGAGAATGGTCCAGGACGGACCGAAACGTCGCTTCCAGTAGATGAACTACATGTGAGATTCAGAAACAAGTAGTGTGTTGTGAGGACTAATAATAAACAGAAGCTCCCCTATGACTCTGTAATGTCCCCATTGGTCAAACTATTATGTATTAGCGATAGGGCGTCGTCCCTTCACCTTCTAGTGTGTGGTGTGGTCAACTATCGTTACCATGCTGTAGTGTAAAATAAAGTACTCCTAACCTATTAACACTCGCAAGGCTACCGTTAGAATGTATTGTATAGCTGTATCCTCATATAAACTACTGTATTGCGTGTTTGCATATAGTGATCATTCCAAACTACAATGACAAAGCTACAAGTGTTCTTCCCAAAACATAAATTAGACCATTAATAAACATTTTAGTTAAAAAAGTTATTTATATTTTAATGTAAATACTTTTAATTCAAAGACAAATCAAATTACTGTGATATACGAAAGAACAAATCCACGGGAGACTTAGTGAGGGTTTCGAACCCGTGTGTGAATGTCCCCAGACGCACTCTAGTCAACTGAACCAGGACATGCAACTCTTTTTTTTTTTTTTTTACCAAGTGGTGGTACAGTGGACTACAGCTCGTCTGGGAACACTCACCCACGGGTTCGAACCCTCAGCGAGGCTACTCTGGATTCTTTTTTAATACTTTAATAATATTTTGGTAATTATTTACTTGAGAATTTCTCTTTACAGGTGAGTGAGCGCCGGTACGAGTCAGCTGGTGCAGGTAAGGTGGGGGGGGGAGGGGTACTGTTGTTGTTGTTGTATTGTCAATGAAATACACGATTAATGTCCTGTATTTTCTTGATAATGCGATAATGTTGTGAGACACGAAAACGTTCGCAATTTTCCTTTCATTTTTCTAGTGGATATATATATATATATATATATATATATATATATATATATATATATATATATATATATATATATATATGACAGTGTCAGACCACGGAGGAAGAATTGAAACAGGAATTTCCTCAAGTACTTTCGTATATTAATACATCTTCAGAAGGAAACGTGAGATTGGATTCCTTCTGAAGATGTATTAATATACGAAAGTACGTAAGGAAATTCCTGTTTTAATTCTTCCTCCGTGGTCTGACACTGTCATATTTTTTCATTACGTGTTAATTTTCGTGATGTGCACACACACACACACACACACACACACACACACACACACACACACACACACACACACACACACATATGTGTGTGTATATGTATGCATACCTGTCATTCCTAAGCATGTATACCCATCATATGTATGAATACCATGCTCTCTTTTCACTGGCCTGCATACGCAATAAGCTAACCTGTATATCATATCCTTAAGCGTTCGTACCCAAAGGGAAGATTCACTAATTAAAAAACTTGATGGTTGGAGCAGCTTATAAGAGCGTTGCAACGCGACAATGACACTGAAACTGTTTTGCGGGAGTGTTGTACCGTGAGAGTCATGTTGGTCCAGTGAGATTGTCCAGTGTTCGCTTGACCGGCCACAGAAAACGTGAGGTTGGTATGTTGCCTTGAGGGATGAACTTGCAGGACTGTTGACCTCTGGGGTAGCGTCGTGGTCCCGCCTCACACAGGTGTACTGCACGGTCCTGCTTGATAGAGTTCTGGGAGTTCTTCTACTCCTCAAGCCCGGCCCGAGGCCATGCTTGACTTGTGAGAGTTTGGTCCACTAGGCTGTTGCTTGGAGCGGCCCGCAGGCCCACATACCCACCACAGCCCGGATATCTCACCACCCTCAACCCTTAACATTTGCCACCATTAGTAGCTTAATGCAATAACTGTTCACTCTTTTTGTTTAGCATATTTGTATTCGTAACTTTATTCAGTTAGCATCAACTTTTTAACCAATGTGATTTATTTACGACTCTGTTTTAATTTCCTTTTATCTCATTTCGTTCCGCTACTACTTGCTTTGAACCTTGATCATAGGCAACACACATTGACTGTTTCCAGGGTGATGCTCTTGTACCTGCCAGCATTATAGTACTCTGAAGCTGTAGATTGTTCTGCTGTAGATGTCTTAACAACCAATACCAAGCCACCACTGTCTCAACTCGCTCTGTAACTGCTTGCAGACATCTCTGGCACACATTTGTCTTAAAGCTCTCCTCCCCGTGCTTCTCCATCTTGCCTGTTTCTCGTCTAGTGTACAGAGTCGTGGTGGTGTGTGTAGTACTCCCCCATCCACCACCTGTCATGTCCTTCAAGCCGAAAGCTGGGCCGTTTGTTGGGTGGGTGGGGGGGGGAGGAGGGCGTCATAGGCCCAGACGGAGCACAAGTACCACAGGTACAGCGGATACAGTTTGGTTTCCCTCCGATTTCCAGAAGAGTTTGGAAACTTCTATTTTCTCATATCTTGAGTGGATTGTTCCTTGGCCAGACGAGCAAGGGAGGCGTGTTGGGTGAGGTGTCATCAGGAGGCCTCTGAGTAGGCATAGCGGCCACTGAGAGACTCCCATGTTGATGTGGAGGAGTGAGAGCCTGAGGCTTGGTTGGTAGCGGTCTCGTCTGCGCAGTAGGTCTGTTCCCGCCAGTGCTTCCAGGTGGCCATGGGCATCCCAAAGTGCCTTTAACAAGCGCCGATGGAAAAAATCCATCATGGTGAAGTCTCCTCCTTTAGTTCAGGTGGATCATTGGTGATTGTTCTGAGCCGGAGTGCCGGTAGAAATAGCAGGGCTTTCCTGAGCCAGGAGCGTGTGAGGAGTTAAGAACTGGTGGTGGTTGCTGAGGTTGTAGAAGGGAACCGCTTGAGCAAGGTTTACTGTGTGACTATAGCGATGGTCTCCCTTCATGCAGGTCGGCGTTCAATCCCCGACCGTCCAAGTGGTTGGCCACCATTCCTTCCCCCGTCCCATCCCAAATCCTTATCCTGACCCCTTCCAAGTGCTATATAGTCTTAATGACTTGGCGCTTTTCCTTGATAGTTCCCTTTCCTTCATTGATGATTGATGAAGATTAAGCACCGCAAAAGGTGGCACGGGCATGAATAGCCCGTAAGTGGTGGCCCTTTGGAGCCATTACCAGTATCAAGAGCTGATACTGGAGATCTGTGGAGGTGCAACTGCACCCTGAAGAGAGGTCATGACCTCTGCCTCTCCTTCCTTTTCACTGATATATATATATATATATATATATATATATATATATATATATATATATATTATATATATATAATATAGAGGCGTGTATTTGCACACGGAATTACGGGCTATTCATGCCCGTGCCACCTCTTGGGTGGCTTAATCTTCATCAATCAATCAGTAACCCAGAGGCTTCAGCCGCCAGGCCTCGGGTGAGAACATCTCGCTGATTACCATAGACAGAAGCGGCCATAACGATGGCCCACATGTCTGTATACCTACGAGGCCAAGCATATTACCCTCACTCATGACGGTGGAGACGACCGTCCTCCGTCAAGACGGTGGAGACGGCCGTCCTCCGTCAAGACGGTGGAGACGGCCGTCCTCCGTCAGACGGTGGAGACGGCCGTCCTCCTACAAGACAGTTTGGGAGGTACAAGGTGGTGTGCTGGAGGGCGGACGGCCGTCCTCCGGCGAGACAGTTTGGGAGGTACAAGGTGTGTGCTGGAGGCTGGCGGCTCTCACCAGCCCGAGGCCCCTACACCATAAGTGTCACACTGGTGGGTGCTCTCCACTGTGGGACCACGGGTGCACCTTCCCACAGGAAGGAAGCCGAAGCACCCTCTTAGACCATGGTGGGAGCTTCCTGCTCCATGTTCCCAGCAAGGGGGCCGAGTCCTCCTGTAATACCTCCTATACAAGTATGATATATTAAAATTACTTACAGATAAATGTTGTTATTACTTTTTTCTATTTCTATTTGTCTGGTAATTACTTGATTATTCCATAGAGTTTAAATTTAGCTTGTTATGCTGGTCATCTGTTGAGCATCTTCACGGCACAAGTGACTCCTCATCTAGTCCGGTCTATTTAAGTACGGCTCTTAAACTGAAGAACTTACTTCTTGCAACTGTGTAAATCATTTGTCTCCAGTTATAATTTGTGTTGTGTCTCTGCGGACTGATCAACCCGTCCTCTTAAAAATAACGTCACTTTTCGCTCGTATGCGCCGCTATGGCCAAATTTGGACGTAATTTGAAATGAAATCGACTCACAAAAGTGACGTACTGTCCCGTTTTCTGTTTGAATCGCCCGGCTTACTCGGTAAGGTTAGGAGAGGAAACTTTCCATTAACGTTTTTCATAACGTTTTGAAACTTTATGAGAATTTCCTGCCCACCTAACCTATCAGAGGACCCTTAACTTACTGTTGTTGAAAAAAATCCCAAATTTATTTTCATTTTTTTTCATTTTCAAATTACGTCCATATTCGGCCATACGGACAAACGGCCAAAAGCGACGTTCTTTTTAAGAGGACAAGTTGACCTGTAAACACTGTTTCTCTGTCTACTTAGTTCCCCGTAGAATGGTGTACGTCGGTATAATGTCTGTCCTCCTGCTTGTCCCTGGTTATAGTAAGCTCCAGTACCGTTGTTGTTGTTAAAGATTTAGCTACTCAGGACGAAGTGTCCATGTAGCACGGGCTATGGTGAGCCCGTAACTCCAGTACCCTCACACACTCTTTATATCCCAGGAACGAGACGTGTTGCATATCTCTGGACATTTCCTAGTTCACACACACACACACACACACACACACACACACACACACACNGACCAGCTGATTCTTTGTTCACATTCGATCAGCTGATTCTTTGTTTACATTCGATCAGCTGCTTCTTTGTTTACATTCGGTCAGCTGATTCTTTGTTTACATTCGATCAGCAGATTCTTTGTTTATATTCGATCAGCTGATTCTTTGTTTATATTCGATCAGCTGATTCTTTGTTTATATGCGATCAGCTGATTCTTTGTTTACATTCGATCAGCTGATTCTTTGTTTACATCCGATCAGCTGATTCTTTGTTTACATTCGATCAGCTGATTCTTTATTTACATTCGATCAGCTGATTCTTTATTTACATTCGATCAGCTGATTCTTTGTTTACATTCGATCAGCTGATTCTTTATTTACATTCGGTCAGCTGATTCTTCGTTTACCTTCTTGTTATTTAAAAGTAGTTACAGTGTTCACTTGATAATGTGACATTGTTTACGTTTATCAGCTGATAGTGTGAGACTTGTATTAACCAGCTGATAGAGATGGTTTCCTCTAAACAGTTGATTGTTTAATTTACATTAATCAGTTAATTGTGGGTTATTGTTTATGATAAGCAGCAAACTGTGTGGGATTATTTTCATTAATCAGCTGATTTTGCGGTAGTGCTCATTTAGGTATAATTAGTCAACTATTGCAGTGTGTGTATGTAGGACTGAGTATATTGCTGGGTGTAAGAGTGATTGTGGGGATGATGAAGGATTGTGGTGATAAGGGAGGTGAATGATTGTTGAGATGAGGTGAAAATTAATGGTGGGCAGGTTTTCTGAAAATTAATGGTGAGCAGGTTTTCAGAAAATTAACTGTGGGCAGGTTTTCTGAAAATTAATGGTGGGCAGGTTTTCTGAAAATTAATGGTGGGCAGGTTTTCTGAAAATTAATGGTAGGCAGGTTTTCTGAAAATTAATGGTGGGCAGGTTTTCTGAAAATTAATGGTGGGCAGGTTTTCTGAAAATTAATGGTGGGCAGGTTTTGTGAGCGTGTTAAGACCGCACGTTGTAATGTAACTGTTACTCATGGCAATATTTGTCTTCCTTCATGGCTTATATTTACATAGTAATTATTTATAGAATGTCTATTACCATGTGAGATTGGCTAGCGAGGTCGTCCATCAGTGGTGGTGGCGATGGTGGTGGTGTTAGTGGTGGCCATAGTGTGTGTGTGTGTTGGGATAGTTGTGGTAGTTGATGTTGATGGTTGATGGTGGGGCAGGTGAGGTAATTATGAGGATAAAGCACCAAGCCAGTATGACTATATAGCACTTATAGAGGGGACATGGTGCCAATCTAATTGGACCACTGGGGATCGAACGCCGATCTTGCAAGAAACGAGGCGGTTGCTCCACCGACCGCTAATCGTGTTTGGGCGGAGTGGAGGGGGGGGGGTTGTGGTGGACCGTGGCAGCTGTTGTGGCTTGCCAGGTGCATGCATAGTTTTTGCTCGACTGCTTCTTTATATGCAAACACTATATTGATTCATACTCTGAGTATGCTACCATGCTAGATAGTATACCCAACACCCCGTGTAGTGTTAGCTGGTATACTCCACCCCCCCCTGCCGCTGCCACCAGTAGCTCATAATAGGCACACATATGATAAGCCACACCTTCCACATACACCGTGTGTGCGTACTCACCTAATTGTGCTTGCGGGGGTTGAGCTTTGGCTCTTTGGTCCCGCCTCTCAACCGTCAATCAACTAACGTACAGGTTCCTGAGCCTACTGGGCTCTATCATATCTACACTTAAAGCTGTGTGTGGAGTCAGCCTCCACCACATCACTTCCTAATGCATTCCATTTGTGTGTGTGTGTGTGTGTGTGTGTGTGTGTGTGTGTGTGTGTGTGTGTCTAAATTTACCATGGGGGTGTGTGCATGCATTTTTTTAAACAAAAATCATTTCCATGATGATTGTAAATTTGGACTGGTTCATTTTATAAATTCGAGTCCCGGAATTGCAAAAGCAGCCTCGGACCAGAACCTGTTATCCAGTGGAGCTGCGTATGCCGTCACGGGGCACAGATGACAGTGTGTACCCGTCTCCCTTTCTCACGACCACAATCACGACCATCCCGCCGTCAGGCGAACCAGTCATTACGCAGATGTCTTTACTCCCTTCACGTGATCCGGCCAATTGAATCCGGTGGCCAGTCTGCCATTACGGCACACGACCAATCACGTTCCCCCACGCTCGACGCACCGACCAATCACACTCCTCAAGCTTGGGCACGAACCAATCATGTTACTGAAGCTGTAGCATGCAGGAACCGCCCCGCAAATTAACAACACAAAAGAAACAACATACATGGTTGATAAAGGATAATTGAACAAAGTGAATACACAGGAAAACAGG
>WNGS01169498.1:47459277-47476918 GCA_020271785.1 Procambarus virginalis
GTAGGTGTGGGTAGGTATAATGAAGAGGATGGACTGGATATATAGATATGGGTGGGAGAGTAGGGGGGATAGAAGATGGATAAATATGGGTAGGACTTAATGGATGCTCTCAACCCGTCCTCTCAACTAACAAGTGTTCTACGTCAAGGTAACCAGGCAATCCTCCCAGACCAGGACTCGAACCCAGACGAAATCGCTGGCTGGAGGGACTGTGTGTCTGATGGTGGACACTGTGCGTGGAGGTACCTTAATGTGGGTAGTTGAACCCCCACTATTTGCCAGGTCACGCCCCAGCGGGGTGGGCGCCTCCCCCGCCACCACGCACCTCAAGACAGTCTACCTCCAGTACCGTGTAGGGTCTGGTCTATCTGAATCAAGAACACAAAATTAACAAAACAAATAAGAAGATCCGTGACGGAAAATGTCCACTTCCAAAGCGCTCGTCCGTGGACAAGTGTTCTGGGCCAAATAGGAGAGGGTCTAGGCCAAGTGTCCCTGGCCAAGAAGGTGAGAGGTAGAGATGTGAGACAGGCGACAGTGTAAGTGTTGTGTTGAAGAGGAATATATTGGTTGTTTGGTTGACAGGTGAAGGCTCGACTCCTGCCTCGGGTCACCACCTTCCCTTCTGTATAATGCTTCACCCTCTTACCTAACAGTGAGGTCTAGCTCTTGTGCCCTGTCTACTACCTCCCTTTCCCCCTCAGTATGTCCTCATGTATGACATACTTTATGCTCTATAGTCATACTGGCTTAACAGTTTATCCTCATAATTGCCTTACATTAATTAAGACGTTCCCTTTCTCTTGTGACAACATGGATTAAAATAATCCTTTCTCCCCCCCCCTACTTCCTCTCTCTCACACCCCCATCCTTCCCTACCTCACTAGATACCTTCCATACCTAACAAAACTTTCTCTTGTGATTGTTTCAACACTTAATAACTTCGGGTTTAGTATAGGGTGGATGACCTTCCCTACCCCATTACCCCCACACGACAGTGAACCCCGCATGACAGGGAACTCTGCCCTCCGAAGGGGTCGGTTCTTGGACCCCAACTGTTGCTAATATGAGTGAATGACCTACACAGTAGTGAGTGCGAACGTGTTAATATATGCAGACGACGTAAAGATAATGAGAAATGAAAATGGAGGAGGACTGAAGAAAGTTAGAATGACCTCGACAAACTCTAGGAGTGGCCAAACAAATGGTTGCAGGAATTCAATCCTAACAAGTGTAAGGTAATGAAGATGGGAGAGAAAGGCAGGAGAGGAAAAGCAACTACAAAGAATAAAAAGTGAGAAATATTTGCGAGTTCGAGAAATATTTGTATTAAATCGAACACTATCTCCAGAGGTACATATAAACAGGGGTAACATCAGCAGCATATGGGACGCTGGCAAACATTAGAACATCGTATAGAAAACTATACCAGGGCTCCTTCCAGGCAATCTACAAAGCCTTTCTTAGACTAATACTGGAATATGTAGCAGTGGCCTGGAATCTACACCTTGTGAAACATAAAACCTAAACTGAAAAAGTACAAAGGCTTCCGACAAGACTGGTGCCAGAGCTAAAAGGACTAAGCTATGAGGATAGGTTAAGGGAACAAGACCTCACAACACTAGAAGAGAAATAACAGAGAGAACATGATTACAATATACAAGATATTGAGGGGGAATTGACAAGGTAGACATTGGCAACAGCTTTTGAGTGAGAGAAAGTAGAAAGAGAGAACATAGAGGAAGCTGGACATGCACAGGAGTCGAAGAGATGTAAGGACGTTTTCGTTGCCTGTACGGGTGGTCAGCAAGTGGAAGACTCTAGCTGAAAGAAGAAGTTGTGAGGGAGTGTTGCAGGCGTGGTGTGTTGTCACTTCACACCAAGACAGCAGTTTAATATTCGCACCACATGTTGGTCTGCGATAGGTACCACCTTGCCTCCTACGCCAACATGGCGCCTTCCACAAGTGTCTCACCCATTGCAACCTTCTCATGCACGATATTGCTAGACCTCCAACCCTTGTTGATACCTGGTTGTTGGGGTTCTGAGAGTTCTTCTACTCCCCAAGCCCGGCCTGACTTGTGAGAGTTTGGTCCACTAGGTCCTTAACAAGCATCCAACTACCAATCAATCGTTCCGCGAGATATATGATATATTACAAGTTCTTATACAACTCCAAAATCAAATAGAATACTAAAATACAAGTCTGAACCAATACGATAGTAAAAAGACTAATTTATCGCTACCTAAACATTCTCAAACAATCCATATTAGCACAATCTACATATTCCTTAACTAGAGATATCGACACAACTGTGGATATAGATTAGGTAAGTTTAAATCTAGGAAAAAGAGCTGGGTAAATATTGGTTTGGAAACAGGTTTGTTGATTTATGGAACAAACTACCGAGTAGTGTTATGGACGTGGTATCACATATTATTTAAATATGTGCTGCTTCGTATGGACCATTAGGAGGTGGTCCGTATGGACCAATAGGAGCTGCCTCGTATAGACCAATAGGGCTTCTGCAGTTTCTGTTATTATTAAATGATTATGTTGTTATGCAAGAGAACGTCGAGGCACTGGCTCTAACATCACAGTATCACTGTAACAAGTTCACCACACGTGTAAACTGTTTACCTTACACAACACAGCTGTACAGCTTCTGAACTCATTATGTGACTTCTGGTAATTATTTAGCCTTCTGATAATAAAGCTAAACTAACCAAAATTGTGAATGAATTGTTAATATAGTAACAAACTGTGTAACTAGTTCATCTTGATGTAACTTGCTTAGCTACACGAATATTGGGTGTTCAGTTCATGAGATATTACGTGCTTCCCTAGCCTATCCTCTACCGGTATGGAGTCCATCTAAATAAATTAAATTGGAATCCAGAAACTGTTGGACCCATTTACCCTCTTGTAAGCGCCAGGTACAGCAGTGATTCCCAGGTAGATTATCTATTCTAGCGGAGTAGATGACCCTCGCAGGGATCTGGATGCCGCGGTAAAAATGTAGACGTTTGGAGAGATAGTTTCTCTTGCCAACATCCAACGTCCGGCCAAGCGTAGAGCCGGAACCTCGCATTCCAAAATCGGGGGTTGGAGGATGTTGAATGGGTAACAATGACCTTCCACCATTTCCTCCATTCCTCGTCCTTCCTTCCCAATCACCGTTACCCTCCCCTCCTTCTCAGGTCAATGACCAATGAGCTTAGGTCAAAGTGTCAATGACATAACCACGGGAGTCTTTAATGTTAGTGTTTGTTCAAGACCAAACTAAAAAAGAGAAGAATCGAGACATATGAAAGCTATGGAGAGGGGTCTGAACAAATGACAATTAGGCTTTAATACCAGTAGTGTAAGGTGATAAGACACCTTCATATGGTGAACGGGAATAACCAACAAAATCTACAAAGAAAACGAATTGGGAAAGCATCAAGAGTAACAATAACACCAACAGCATAGGCGATACTGGCAACTTCAAGACAGCTTTCAGAAACCCAGTCAAGGCCACTACCTACGTGAGACCAGTCCAAGAGCACGCAGCCCCGGGGTGATGTTATTGATACCAGTATTGTGGAAGTACGTAGATATAGAGGAGGCAGAAACCACCTCTAGTTTCAGAATCACAGCATTTATGACAGCTAAGGCAAGACAGCCTAGTTACTGCATTATGTCACTGTCACAACCTGGCGGCGTGAGTACCCGCATAAACACTGGCGTGAGTACCCGCATAAACACTGGCGTGAGTACCGCAAAAACCGCGTGAGTACTCACATAAACATTGGCGTGAGTACTCACATAAACATGGCGTGAGTACTCACATAAACATTGGCGTGAGTACTCACAAATTCAACAACCAACTTCAAGAGAAAACAAGCCACGCAACATGAGGAAATGAATCATTTAACTCAGCACTAGCTAGATCGGTCGGCTCTTGTGAGGTTATGCTCCACCCACAAGTGCACTCACGTGAGTACGTACTCACCAGCACCTACTCACGCAGATCATGTGCACATAAACACCCACACAGGCCATGTGCACATAAACACCCACACAGGCCATGTGCACATAAACATTCACTAACACAAACACACTCACAGAGACGGCTATGACTAGCAGTGCCAATATACTTTAAGCAGGATACGAAGCGGCAGCCAATCACATATACTTATATCAATTGTACAAACGTTAAAAAAAATATATATTTTATATCCACCATGTTTTCATCTGATAAAAGTTTATTTGTTTACATTTTCCTTGCTTCATAACAATATATCTCAAGTGTCATCACAATAAACATACCAAACCCCGCACTGTCTTTGGTCAATCAAATACACTACTTAAAAAGGGCACTAATTACAATATCATCTTCAAGAGTCGTTAAATCAAATTATTAGGGGGGAAAAGTCATAGAAGAGAATGTGTGGGTGGGCGAGGGAGGACGGAGAGCACGACCCGCTCACTACACAAGCTGAGACCAAACTGAGGCGGAAGCAGCGACCAACCTTGCCCAGCCTCTCTTTCCCGCCAGATACCCCAGCCGACACACATTTTTTTCTCAGGATGAACACTGACAAATCAATAGTTAACAAATTTTGTAACTTAAATCATTTAATTTTACTTGCTTTAGCACCTTACTGGTTACTAAATTTATTATTTATAATTAGCACACAGGTTAGTATATATTAAGTTTTTGTCTATTGTTCAGTTGCTTGCGACGTTGGTGTTGTCGGTACTGGGAATAATATAATTGGTTGCCACTTGGGCATAGCACTTTGTCTTGTGGGAGCACACCTTTAAACTCTAGTCATGCGTGAAACCTCTTACTTATGCTTCTTCGTCTTGTCTTTTAACATTTCTTTGTTTAAATTTTATACTTCGTGTAAAGTACTTACATACGTACTCATTAGATTCTCCTTAACCTTCTGCTAGGTGAGTAGTGAGTGAGCCTAGTCAAGCACTTCTCTTTATTTTCCTCTGGAGAGCTAGTTTATTAGGCAGCGTCACTCATCCTGTGAATGGACGCACTGCCATAGTGACAGTATTGGGCAGCGTCACTCATACTGTGAGTGGACACACCCCATAGTGACAGTATTGGGCCGCGCCACTCATCCTGTGAGTGGACACACCACCATAGTGACAGTATTGGGCAGCGCCACTCATCCTGTGAGTGGACACACCGCCATAGTGACAGTATGGGCAGCGTCACTTATCCTGTGAGTGGACACACCGCCATAGTGACAGTATTGGGCAGCGCCACTTCCTGTGAGTGGACACACCGCCATAGTGACAGTATTGGGCAGCGCCCTCATCCTGTGAGTGGACACACCGCCATAGTGACAGTATTGGGCAGCGTCACTCTTACTGTGAGTGGACACACCGCCATAGTGACAGTATTGGGCAGCGCCGCTCTTACTGTGAGTGGACACACCGCCATAGTGACAGTATTGGGCAGCGTCACTCATCCTGTGAGTGGACACACCGCCATAGTGACAGTATTGGCAGCGCCACTCATCTGTGAGTGGACACACCGCCATAGTGACAGTACTGGGCAGCGCCACTCATCCTGTGAGTGGACACACGCCATAGTGACAGTACTGGGCAGCGCCACTCATCCTGTGAGTGGACACACCGCCATAGTGACAGTATTGGGCAGCGCCACTCTTTACTGTGAGTGGACACACCGCCATAGTGACAGTATTGGGCAGCGTCACTCATCCTGTGAGTGGACACACCGCCATAGTGACAGTATTGGGCAGCGCCACTCATCCTGTGAGTGGACACACCGCCATAGTGACAGTATTGGGCAGCGTTACTCATCCTGTGAGTGGACACCCGCCATAGTGACAGTATTGGGCAGCGCCACTCATCCTGTGAGTGGACACACCGCCATAGTGACAGTACTGGGCAGCGTCACTCATCCTGTGAGTGGACACACCGCCATAGTGACAGTACTGGGCAGCGTCACTCACTGGGTGCCAAGTCATGTGGGAATAATACGAAATGACATTGCAGACGAAGCTGCAAAACTTGCAACTAAGCGAAGAAATGTAGACATTTAAATACCACAGAGTCTATCATAGATTAAGCAAGCAATTAGAAACAGAGCAATGCAAAAGATGTACAGTGACCACAACACAGCAGTTGCAACATCAGGATCTGCGGGTTGGTACAAGAATTCAACCAACTACGAACCACTTATTTTGATGAAAGGGAGCAGTAGAGCAACAGAAGTACACTTACATCGCATCAGGCTTGGATACCCATGTGCATGGGAAATAGGCTTACAGGTTCCGGAAGATGAGAGGAAATGTCAGCACTGTGGAGAAATGCCAGAGAGACCACTGGAACATTATCTAACACAGTGCACAGTTATAAACCCAATAAGATTTCAACTTAGATTCAACAGAGCAGAGGAAGTTGTTAAACACGTGGGGAATAATCTTACTGATACGAACATACGAGTCATAAATACTCATACACCGCCTAAGTAAATATAAACGAGTAACAGTAAGCCAACCAGAGGCTTAGGGCCCGGGCAGGACATACCTGCAAAAAAAAGTTACATCCTGCAAGTGAGCAACACTACTATAGCAGCATACAACACCCAAAAAGACGAACCCATTCCTATTATCCAATCATGTTTCCTCATCTGTATGTTAACCAACAGTGGGGCAGGGGCCCACAGTATTAAGTAAATGTGATGATGTTTGTAGAGGAAACTGCCCGTTCCTGCCCGAAACGCTGCGCGTACTAGTGGCTTTACAAGATTGTAAATACTGTACTATTCAATGTATTCTCACAAACCCAATGTACTTCTTGTATATATATAAATAAAAAATAAATAATAAAAATAATAAATAAATAAATAAATAAATAAAAGGAGTGACCCTAGTCCGCCATGACCGCGGCAGGCGGGGGTACAAGAGACAAGCCTAGGGTGTCCACCGTCCTGTTCACCTCCATCACCTTGTGGTTGATTGTTCAATAAACCCGTGAACTATATGTTTAACACATCTCTAACCCTGTCCATGGAGGACAGAAGAAAATGTATATATGCTGGTTAGCATTGTAAATGTGTGGCCACGTCTGTGGTAGAAAATAATAATAAAAAAAAATCCATGTGTGGCATCCCATCAATATCACTAAAACTCTAAGATGTCAGACATAATTCCAGGAGGAAGGCCACAACATGGAAGGAAAATCCAATATAAAAGCAAGCATAGTTGAGGCACTCTTGGTGCCCTTGTATGAACAGGAATACATGAATACAGTCATCTTCAGAAAGCCTAATGACTCCTGCCAGGCATTGCTGGGGGATTGGTGCCCTGAAGCTACATAAACCACCCTATACCCCCCGTAGTGGCAAGGGAAGTTAAGAGGACAACAATAGCGTCATCAAGTTGTATATTGACTCATCCATTATTAGCTTTACTCCTCTTTATCTTTCATTCCTTACGCCTAACATTCGCTATCGATCTCTCTCCTCGCTCCACTTTTCCTCCATATCGTCCTTGTCTGATTTAAGTCTCTCTTGAAACATATTCATCAATCATCCGTCAACTACCTGATGCCATCAGCTAGTGCCATCTACCGCCTGACAATTGTCTGCCCGTTAACTAGTTTATGTGTGTGGTGTGTGGTAAGGGTTTAAGTTTATGACACCTTTTAGCGCATTCGAAAAATGTTTTTAAAACAATGGCGGTGTGAGGCTTCAAGTTTGGCCCATGTTGGTGTTGGCGGCGGGCGCCCGGGCCGTCCTCACACGGGCCGCTCGCACCCTACATGGTCCACTCCGGCCTTATTTGACCAGAGTTGTTAAGGTCCTCCAGCGTCCTTCTTGTTAAAATTGCAATATAAACAGTGAGTTTTAAAGCACCCTTCTTGGGTAGTCAACATTGCTTCCTCCTTCCCCATCCCCCCCCCCTTCTCTCTCTCTCTCTCTGTCTCTTGCACCATTCCTCTTATCTCCTTGTTCCCTCCCTTTATCATTTTTTCTCGTTCCTTTCCTCCTTATGGTGTTTATTGCCCTTGTGTTTATTTTCGACCTTTATTTTACAATTTGTAGCTATTGTTAAATTGCTCCACCATGGTAGTGCTCGTGTTATCGAGGCGCTGGAGTTTGTGTCGACAGTGTAAGACACAATATATGGTATATTACTGGTCGACAAAGTAAGGTTGTGGAGATACTGGTCGACAAAGTAAGGCTTGTGGAGATACTGGTCGACAAAGTAAGGCTTGTGGAGATACTGGTCGACAAAGTAAGGCTTTTGGAGATACTGGTCGACAAAGTGAGGCTTGTGGAGATACTGGTCGACAAAGTAAGGCTTGTGGAGATACTGGTCGACAAAGTAAGGCTTTGGAGATACTGGTCGACAAAGTGAGGCTTGTGGAGATACTGGTCGACAAAGTAAGGCTTGTGGAGATACTGGTCGACAAAGTAAGGCTTGTGGAGATACTGGTCGACAAAGTAAGGCTTGTGGAAATACTGGTCGACAAAGTAAGGCTTGTGGAGATACTGGTCGACAAAGTAAGGCTTGTGGAGATACTGGTCGACAAAGTAAGGCTTGTGGAGATACTGGTCGACAAAGTAAGGCTTGTGGAGATACTGGTCGACAAAGTAAGGTTTTAGTGAGTTTGATATCATCGTTTGCCCCCTCGTCTGTGTCTGGCTGTGGACAGCTCTTACTCCATCTTCGTCACAGCCGCCGCTGTTGTCACTTGTTCACTCCTTACACCAAACACCTCCAGTTCAACGTAAGCCACGGTGCTTATCTGTGTTTGGGTACACGGCACGTGTGTCTCAGGCCGTGCCTCTCAGGACACGTGTCTCCAGGGGCCAGATTCACAAAAGCACTTACGCAAGCACTTACGAACCTGTACATCTTTTCTCAATCTTTGGCGGCTTGTTTCCAATTATTAAACAGTTAATGAGCTCCGAAGCACCAGGCGGCTGTTTATAACAATAACAACAGTTGATTGGCAAGTTTCATGCTTGTAAACTGTTTAATAAATGTAACCAAAGACTTCAAAGATTGAGGAAAGATGTACACGTTCGTAAGTACTTGCGTAACTGCTTCGTGAATCTGGCGCCAGGTCTGCTAGGCTTCTTTACTAAGTGATTAAATCAAGAACCGGTCATAGTAACTCTCATGCTCACACACTTATACACATTTTCTTATACTCTGTCCAGCGTCGTGTTCACAACACCCAGCTTCATTACCTTGCACTTGCTTGAGTTAAACTCTGGCAGCCACTTTTGGGAGCCTTCTCTCAGATTGTTAAGGTTGTGGTGGGTGACCTCTTGCAGTCTTCCACTCTCTTAATCCTCCCCCACAATTTGTTTTCACCAGTAAACATTTTTTTCTACCACAGACGTGGCCACACATTTACAATGCTAACCAGCATATATACATTTTCTTCTGTCCTCCATGGACAGGGTTAGAGATGTGTTAAACATATAGTTCACAGATTTATTGAACAATCAACCACAGAAGGTGATTTGGTGCTTTTAAATGCTAAGCTAACCCCAGTAAACATTAAGAGGATGAGTCAATCCCTATGGAAGAGCACTTACATTATTTATATTATATATTACATTGTGTTACGGTTCACAGTACACACACAGGGCTACAAATATGAGCAGACGCCCTACCCGACCATGGTCACAATAAGCCAGTTCATCCTCCTAATGTTTCCCAGCGTAAAAAAAAAAACGGTCAATGTAAAGTGTCCCTCCCCAACCTGCCAGAGGACCCAAAACAGAAAACGAGATAGTACATCACTTTTGCGAGTCGCTTCCATTTTCCAGTACAGCAATTTTTGGCCTCGTGTAACGCCTACGATCGAAAAGCGCCGCTCTTTGTAGGTGGACAGGTTGGTAAGAGAGACACAGAGAGAGTATCTGCTCTACAAATGGTAACTAAACGGAATATACCCACACTCACTTGTTAACATGAGGGCGGACCAGTGGTGGTACTGGTGTGGTTGAGTACTTGTAGCTGAGGGGTGTGGTGGTGGTGTTGGTGGTGGTGGTGGTGGTGGTGGTGGTAGTGGTAGCGGGCGTGGTGGTGGTGGTGGTGGCGGCGTGGTGGTGGTGGTGGTAGTGGTAGCGGGCGTGGTGGTGGTGGTGGTGGTGGTAGTGGTAGCGGGCGTGGGGTGGTGGTTGGTGGTGGTGGTGTGGTAGCGGGCTCGTGGTGGTGGTGGTGGTGGTGGTAGTGGTAGCGGGCGGGTGGTGGGTGGTGGTTGTACTGGTATCTCCAGAAACTGGTAAACAGTCGAGATAAATGTGGTGCTTAGAGTGTTGGTGGTGATGGTGGGTGGCGGGTTGCCCACGTCCCACGGCCAGGTGGTGACCGTGGCGCACCTGGTGGGCAACAACAACAACAACACAAACAGACAAGTTCAAACACAGGAAAGTCAGGCTATAACAAAGGCATATTATACTAGAGTATAAACAAGAAGGTATATTATATCTCAGTATAACACAGGAAGATATATTATACCTCAGTATAACACAGCACAAAGCACCACAGCACAATACAACCGCCCTCAGCAAAGCACAGCACGGCAACACAGCATAACAACACAGTAAGGGGAGACATGATCACTACCTACAAAATTCTCAAAAGTAATTGACAGGGTAAATAAAGATAAACTGTTAACACTGGTGGTACGCGAACAAGGGGGTACAGGTGGAGATGAGTACCCACATGAGCCACAGGGATGTTAGAAAGAACTTTTTCAGTGTCAGTAGTTAACGGATGGAATGCATTAGGCAGTGATGTGGTGGAGGCTGACTCCATACACAGTTTCAAATGTAGATACGACAGAGCCCAATAGGCTCGGGAACCTGTACACCAGTTGATTGACAGTTGAGAAGCGGGACCAAGGAGCCAGAGCTTAACCCCCGCAAGCACAACTAGGTGAGTACATGGCACACAACGTAACAACACAGTGCCCCACAACACAGCCAAGCAGGAAGCAATAGAACACAGCATAACATATTACACAGCGCAGCTTAACACATCATCACAGCACAGGAGAGCTTACCACTACACAGCACATCAAAGACTCACACCACAGCAGTGGGGGCCATGAGGCAGGACAGTTCAAAACATAAAAACACAGCACAGGTGAGCACAGCACAAGAGACAACTGCGCAAGACTGCAAAACAATGAACAAGACAGCACAATGCAACACAAGACAAGAGCACAGCACAAAGCCGGTCCGCACCGTACACACGACCTAACACCTCCCACGCTCTTGTCTGTTCTGTCCCACCTGGCCCTGCTCCACCTGGCCCTGCCCCACCTTGGCCCTCCCTCACCTGGTCCTCCCTCACTTGGCCCACCTCACCTGGTCCACCCTCACCTGGCATCCCACCTATACTTACAACTTGAGCTTGTACAAGCAATTACCTGTGACTGAGTACCGTATAACCTGTTCTGTGAGTTAACAGCTCTCAAGCTTGTCCACGTAGGACAGACCAAAATGTATATATGCTGAGTAGCAGTGTTACCGAGTGTCCAAGTCTAAGGTAGAAAATAGACTAATTACCATCCTGTCTCAACGTGGCAAGCTAAACTCCAATCCAATATTGTCTCCCGCCCAATCCCCATCTTCAACCTAATCATGCACTCTACTCAATCACAACTTCTAGTTAATCTCACCCTACAATAAGCCTTTGACCAGTTAATGTGCACCCAATCATATTATTCTTTAAGTAAAGTCCTAAACTCCACGTGCTGGACACAATCACCTGCCGGATCACAACACACTCATCTCTCTCTCCGACCCCTCTAGCAATCTCTTCTTTTCAGTTTTCCCTAACCACCTTTTCTGTGTGGGTCGGAGTAAAGAAAACGGAGGGATGCAATTGAAAGAAAATGTATAAATGTGAAATATACAGCTAATTATGACAGCAGGCGGACTGTCCGCCTTGCTGACACGATGTTTGTGTGTTTGGTAGCTAAGCAATGCTCTCTTATGCCAGAAAGCTCTGTGTTTGCGAGTTTTTCCATGTAGTACAACATATGTGGGTGTCTGTAGATGAATACCGTGTAGCACTCACCCCACACGGTATTGTGGGGCTTGATTCTCCTCCAGTAGCTCCAAGCTCTTGGGCCAGCAGCTGTGGAGGTGAGGAGACTCATTTGGAGGTAGTTTTTGCTAGCACTGAATCTTCCAGCACAGTTCACTCGTGTTCCACACCCTGGTTGGTGGCTTGCTGTTGTACTCTAATGTTTAGTGGCTGTACTCCACGGCTCTATAGAGTTCAATACACTATAATAAAAACTTCCTTCCTCCACCGGTATCCTATTCCGCCAGCCACCCACGCCAGCCCCCCCCCCCAACATGCAGACCACCCCACACTACAGTTCCCCCCCCCTCACACTGACCACACCTTCACATGCAAACAGACAGACACGACGTGACACGAACCAGCGGAGAAGAGCAGAGGATCAATATTCATTTAAAAGGGAAAATAAAGGAATTATTAATAACAGACAAGGCAGAAAACAATAGGAATTATTCACACAAAAACGAGATGGCAATAATTACATGAAATACTTCATTTAAAACTATGCAAGAATGCATAACCAAGAACATTAATTGTAACATTTCATGAAGCTTGAGTGATATTTCTGAACTCTTCAAAATCAATTAAAGTGGCACTTAAGAAATTAATATTACAAAAATCAATGAATAAAATCCATATCTGTAGGAGGTGTTGTTGAGCCCGTGTTCTACCACAGACGTGACCATTCACTGACAACGCTAACCAACAGGACGTAAAAATATATATAAACTTACAACAAATTGTGTTGAACACACTGGTAATGCTCAGAGTGAGATAAAAGCATCACAATTATAACATATGGGACAGATGAAGATTATAATGCACTTTCTATTCGTGTAACATATTTAAACCATCCAACTGAAGGATTATTTATCAAAAGATTATTGTATGTAAATAATTTGAAAAATATAATTGAATCCATTTTTCTATAGTAAACAATAATTTAAGTATAAGCCTACGTCTGTTTAAATTAGTAAGTTTGGTAACTGACAATGTGAGAAATATCAAGTTTCAAGATCACAGGCTATTGGAGCAGTGTAAAAAAAACTCTAGTAGCACTCACCTAGAGAGAGAGAGAGAGAGAGAGAGAGAGAGAGAGAGAGAGAGAGGAGAGAGAGAGAGGAGAGAGAGAAGAGAGGAGAGAGAAAGAGAGAGAGAAAGGAAGAGAAGAAAGAAAGAGAGGAGAGAGAAAGAAGAGAGAGAGAGACAGACAGACAGACAGGACAGACAGACAGACAGACAGACAGACAGACAGGACAGACAGACAGAGAGAGCATGGAGGACAGGGTGGAGAGCATACTAAAGATCATTAGGTTAGGCGGTACAGCCTGTCGGACTATCAATGGGGAAGATCGAGATAGGAAGGAATGTGAAGGACAAATGCCAAAACTAGGAAAGAAAAGGAGAGAAACAAGTGAGGAAGGGTAAGAGGGATGAATAGTGGGGGTGGGGAGAAGAGATACATTAAAGAAGAAAGAAGATAAATATTAGAAAAAACAACAGAGGGAAGAATGTGATGGGTTGATGATAAAGATTTAGATGGGAAGGGAAATACAGAAGGTGATGGGAAGGGAATGTCAAGGAAAAGCACCAAGCCATTACGACTATATAGCACTGGGAAGGGATCAGGATAAGGATTTGGGATGAGACGGGTGGGGAAGGAATGGTGCCCAACCACTTGTGGACGGTCGGGGATTGAACACCGACCTGCATGACAACATACAAGCACCACATACTACAGCAAGAACCAGTGTGTAGAATACGATTGATAAACATGAAAAGATAACATTAGAACTGATCAAACTGAACAAGACCTGCTGACAGCCACTGCTCCTACCACTCAAACTCACTCATAATAATAATAATATATATAATAAGGAGAAAGCGCCAAGCCATTGCGATTTTGTTATTATTATTTTCTACCACAGACGTGGCCACACATTTACAATGCTAACCAGCATATATACATTTTCTTTGCAACTATATAGCAATGATAATAACAACATTTGTATACATAAACAGAGGAAGACACATAGGTAAGTACAAAGCATAAAGCCAATAGTGCAGAGTGCGTCTCAGGCAACAAAAGTGGTGTCTATCCTACGCTGGAAACAATCACGGCCGGGGCTCCTGCGTTTATTATATTACCAGGTAATCTGTTCCATCACTTAAAACCCCCAATTTTCATGTTCTATTTTGTGTTTAACATATTTACACGTTATTAATAGGCCCAGGTCTCCTAATTACGACTCACAACTGATGGCCCAAAAGCTTACGTCTACTCGAGGACAACCAAGACCCTCAATACATAATTCAAGGTAAGATGTATGTATAAACATTACCAACAAACTCTCCTGCAAGCAAATAAGCAAATGTGAAAGCACAAACAAACAATTAAACGTTAAAAAAACAAGACCCTACTGGAGGAACAGTAAAGCATGTATATATGCATCAGTGTGCATATATACATGTGCCAAAGTATGCATCTATGTATATCCATAAATACTGAAGTACTTCCGTAAACCCTCGCACTTGCCAGCAACTTCCATAAAGAACAAGCCAACTGTAGCTACCATACTTACATACATTCTTGGAGAAGAACAGGGGGGGATGGATGGGCAGAAAGAGAAGGGAAGGAATAGGAAAGGGGATAAGAATAGACTGAGCTAGAAGCAAATGGGGAGAAGAGGGAGTGTGATAATGAAGGCGATAGGAACGATGAGGCAGAGAGGGGGAGGGAGAGAAGGAAGGGAGGGGGAGAGGGGGAGGGAAGGTAGTGGAGAAGAGAGAAAATGGAGAGAAGGGAGGAGAGACAGGAAGGGGAAAAAGGACAGAGGGGATGAAGAAGGAAAGAGAGGGGGGGAGGTAAGAGGTGAAGGTCTTGGGCAAGTGGGAAGGCTCCTGCATACTTCACAATCATCATCTTTGTCTCCTTCATCACTCTCCTCCTTTGACATCACTATGTTTACCTATTTCTATCTTCGACTTTGGGTTTCCTTGCACTTATGTCCGTTTGGTTGTGTCCACTATGACGGGGCTAATGAGTTATTATTATTATTAACATCTTTATTGACAAAATTAATTACAATTTGCCTAATCTGAGGATGTTTTAACTTATTCCAAGTACCAGCCTTGTGTCAAGTGTCTGGTCCCAGCCTCGTGTCAAGTGTCTGGTCCCAGCCTCGTGTCAAGTGTCTGGTCCCAGCCTCGTGTCAAGTGTCTGGTCCCAGCCTCGTGTCAAGTGTCTGGTCCCAGCCTCGTGTCAAGTGTCTGGTCCCAGCCTCGTGTCAAGTGTCTGGTTCCAGCCTCGTGTCAAGTGTCTGGTCCCAGCCTCGTGTCAAGTGTCTGGTCCCAGCCTCGTGTCAAGTGTCTGGTCCCAGCCTCGTGTCAAGTGTCTGGTCCCAGCCTCGTGTCAAGTGTCTGGTTCCAGCCTCGTGTCAAGTGTCTGGTTCCAGCCTCGTGTCAAGTGTCTGGTCCCAGCCTCGTGTCAAGTGTCTGGTCCCAGCCTCGTGTCAAGTGTCTGGTCCCAGCCTCGTGTCAGTGTCTGGTCCAGCCTCGTGTCAAGTGTCTGGTCCCAGCCTCGTGTCAAGTGTCTGGTCCCAGCCTCGTGTCAAACCTCGAGAGATCGAAATGCTGAAGTTTAGACAAAAATTACAACGCATCTATGCTCCGTCATTCAGCAGACAATTCAAGGGCAAACTTCCATAAAAGCTGGAGGTACACGAAGACCTCACTTGCCTTATCTGCGGCCAATATACACTTGCTACACGCTATGTTCAGACTCCTGGCGGTCAGTGGGTGGCGGAGACAAGTTGTGTTTATAAATACTGGTTGCGTCAGACCCGCGCCAGATTGTTACCGAGCTACGGTGCTCACCACGATGGCCAAGAGCTGCAGGATCAGCATCAGTCGCAGTGACAGCAGCTGTAATTGCCTTCATTAGCAACAGCAGCGGTAGAAACATGCAGCACCATAATGGGTTATTTTATCACATCCAGCACAAACAAGGAGTTATCCGCAGCTGTTTCTGTATTCAGTACACACAGTGAGTGAGTCGAGAGAGGGAGCTTTACTTGCTCAATAAATCACTTGATGTTGCTACAAGTCAATGTTTGAGCTTGGTGTGGTGTGGGGTGTTCAGCCAGGCTGTGGTGTTTCCTCCCGACACCACACGTCCACCTCCCCTCTCTCTCTCTTTACACACGTGGGTACAGGCGTAGAGATCGTCTGCCTTAACATGCTAATAGCTTTCCCTTCCTATAATTTTGTCAATAAAGATGTTAATAATAATAATAATAATGTTCCCTACGAGATTTTCCTGGAATACGACCCGCCTGTAAGTGTACTTTCAGATCTCGAATTATTGTCGGGTGAACAGGGGCAGAGAATTATGCATTCAAGTTCAAGTATGTTTATTGAGACAAGAAAGAAATACATCTCAAAGGGATAGAGTAACTTAGGCTATTTCTACCCCCCAGAATTATGCATTGGTCTCCAGATAATGCTCCCGGGGATTTGTCACCCAGCGAGTGAGGACGATTATCCATCACGTTCTTTGATTTTTCCACTCCGTAAAAAAATCAACCTTTTTAGCTTAGCCAGCAACGTACGAACTCAAGCAACCGACCTAACCTATAGTCCGATGCATAGAAAATGTATATATTTTGTAAGCCGTTATTTAATAGGTTGTATTTATAACGTTGTGTTGTTTGTGTTAATAATCATATAAGAGATGTTTGTTTGTTTGAAATTAGCCGTAATATAAATAATTTTACCCGACAATAACAAGCTCACACCTCTCATTGTGTTTGTATTATTAACCTTAAGTGTTCAAGAGCCTTCTCTATGTGTATTTTGGGAATGAATCTTGTTTTCATTAGCTGCATTGCTTTACACTTTCTGGATATCCCGTGGTCATGTTATACGGGACTTGTGTTCTAAGTTGTGAACCAAGCACTAAAAGGAGTTGTTTTTTATGACAAAAAAAATTAACAATATAAAATTTGGTGGTGGAAGCAAATTCTTATTCCGAAAGTTCGGTCCAGAGGAAAAGTTTGGGAACCACAGGTCTGGTGGAAGGGTAACTGATACTTTGTTACGTGAAAAGTTGACTCATTTCCAACTGGTTCCTGCCCTAACCTAACTTATCCTAGCCTCACCCTTTTGTTTGTGTTGAGCCGAAGGCGGCTAGTTTATGTGCACCCCATACTCATCCTGTGAGCGGTAGCGCAAAAAAGCATTACAGAGGGCACAAAAGGTCTTTATCAGACCTCAACTTAGATATTACATAAACAATTTCATCTATCCTTCACACCTTATAACTACAATGACAGCTAGTTACAGAAAAAGTTCTATTTTAGCCTCACCCTAATCAAACCTTCCCTAACCTTACTCCTCCAGATATACTTGAGAGCCGGGATGAACGAGTTGGAAAATACATCGTAGATTGTAATTTGTTGCACTTTAAACATCTGTCTCTAGTTGCAACTGTATCTTGGTGCATATGCTCACGGGTCTCCATAGATGATTGTACGGGTTTCCGCTCTTG
>WNGS01169498.1:47487565-47504012 GCA_020271785.1 Procambarus virginalis
TTAATGCTGGCGGGTGCTATAATTTTTTACATTTCTTTTGTTGACCCTCCATAGTTTCACGTTTTCTGAAGCAAAAATTAACACCCATTTTCTGTTTTTTTAAGGAGACTGCTGGAGGTGGAGGCTTGTGCACATGTCCCCAATGGGAGGGGACGGCAGGCGGCCCACTGACGAGGACCACCTATCCCTCCCCAGCCCGTCCCTCCTCAGGCACTCCCAAGGGGCCTCCGCCAGGCAGGATAAGGATGTCGAGGTTCCCAGATACCAACGCCATTGCTACCGGCGCAGCATCAGCTTGGGGCAGATATTACAGGTATATCCTAGCGATGAATGCGACACGCACACACATCTTGGTGTGGTTGATTGATTGATGAAGGTTAAGTCACCCAAGAGGTGGCACGGGCATGAATAGCCCGTAAGTTGTAGCTCTTTGGAGCTATTACCTGTATCAAGAGGTGATACTGGAGATCTGTGGAGGTGCGACTGTACCCTGCGTGACGGGAGATTTTTCTGTGTTGGTGTGGTGTTGATTTTGAGGTTTTTCAGGCTCTGGAGGGTTATTAATGCCACCACAATAGCTTATTGATCAATCATCAAGTATACTAACGTAAACTCAGTGTATATACAGCGAGGAGGAGAGGGTGGGTTACATCTCGTATATATATCCATGTCGCGAATATCTTCTCATTGTATGTATCAGCCCACTCAGCCTCCCGGAGCTGCAGAATATACACGTCTCAATTTACAATGGGTTGGTGCACAAGTTCTTGATCCATTGTGCTGTCTTATTTACATGTGAACCGTGTATTGCATCTGCCACCACCTTGTCACTCTAGTTTATCCCAGTGACTTGCTAACTTGACGCTAAAGAAGTTCTTTTTTTACATGTCTGTGGCTCGTTCTGAGACTTAGTTTCTCCTGTGTTCATCACATTTCAAATATGTCTGGTCTGTCCTTGTCTGTCTTGTAATATATTCTCAGTACTTAGTATGTCGTGATGATGTCTCGCTTTCAGTGATGTTACATTTAATTACTTTAGTATTTCTTCGTAACTCAGTTCAAGGATTAGTTTGGTGTCATATTTCTGCATTCGCTTCAGTTTTGTTTTGTGTTTGAAGAGATATGCAGTTTATTTTGGCACCGAATATTCCACAATTGGTCTGAAATATGTGGTTTATCGAATCCTAAGTGATTCATTGTTTAATTACATGAAGACTGCTGTGATGTTCGCAGCCTTGCATATGCCATTGATGTTTCGAGAGACCGGGTTAGTGTGAGGTGTGAGATGTGAGGTCCTCTGGTATTTTTATCTGTCACACTCCTGGAGGGTTTTCCTCTCCCAGTCGGTACCTTGTACTCACCTAGTTGTGCTTGCGGGGGGTTGAGCTTTCGCTCTTTGGTCCCGCCTCTCAACTGTCAATCAACTGATGTGCAGGTTCCTGAGCCTACTGGGCTCTATCATATCTACATTTGAAATTGTGTATGGAGTCAGCCTCCACCACATCACTGCCTAGGATTCCTCCTTTGTATTCGGCCTTTGTTGCCAACATCTACCATCACCCATCATCATTACTTTGTTTTCGCTGAAGTTAAACAAAAGACGCCTCTTATAGGGGACATTGATTTAAAGGTGCCTGTTTCCACCGGGAAATTTAAGAAAAAATTTCACATTATTTAAGAATATGATCGTAATTAATCCTTGTGTGACCTCAGTACTGACGTCTCGCTGCTCTGATGACATCTCTTAACCAAACGCTTTTCTCCTGCTTAAATACTCCACAATAATCTTGAACATCTCCCCAGTTGCTCCAACTTGTGCACTTGTCATGTGGGTTACCGTGTTAAGTGCTCTCTACCATCATAGTACACGAGTACACACGAGACCAAGATCACTCCAGCATGTGAAACAACTGGGCACTTAAATTTGGGGTTTAGGTTTCATCGTCTTTAAGTCTTGTTCAATCCCCAAAGTGGTCCATGTGGATGACACTTTATTGATCACACAATATATATATATATATATATATATATATATATATATATATATATATATATATATATATATATATATAATGGCTTGGCTTGCTTTCCCTTGATAGTTCCATTCCATTCACTCACTGCTGAGGACACCGGAGTGAAGACAGCTGGGGGGACTTCACTCAATATTCACACCGACGGGGACCCCTGCTCGAGGGAGTTAGCCTCGACAACACCGGCACTTCCTTTGTGTTTTGTTACGTTACCCTCATGTTACCCTTTTTCCCCTGGCACTGTTGATCTGCTAAAACGTTGATTGCAAGTTGTGGTTGTGTTGCAGAGCTCTGACGGGTCTTGTAGCAGCGAGGGCGTGACCACCTCCAGTGCACCCTACTACTGCCGGCCTCAGGCTGCCGCTGACACCAACGGCCGCGCCTCCCCAGACTCCCTCAATGAAACCTACACTGACGGGTACGGCCGCGAACTGAGCGACTTCGAGAAAGAAACCTGCTCTTCCTGAAGGAACTGGACAACAGCTACCACAGGACGCTCTCTCAGTCTGAGCAACACCAGCCTGGGCTCCACCTTCTCCGAGGACTCTCTGGCAGGTGGGTTACACGCACGCACGCATACACACACACACTCACGGGATCCAAGAGTCAATGCTCGATCCTGCAGACACAACTAGGTGAGTACACACATCCCCAGGAAGCAGCCCGTAGCAGTTGTTTAACTCCCAGGTACCTATTTTCTCCTAGGTGAACAGAGGCATCCATCTGGGTGGAAAGAAATTGCCCATTTGTTTCCGTCTCCGTCGGGAATCGAACCCGGGCCATTAGGACTACGACACCCAAGCGCTGTCCACTCAGTCGCGAAGCCCCGTGTGTGTACCCACCTAATGTGTGTGTGTGTGTGTGTGTGTAATGGATATTTTACATTTTTTTTTTTTAATTTTGCCCCGAGGGGCGAGTTTATTGGGCAGCGCCACTCATCTTGTGAGTGGACACACCGCCATAGCAGCATGTACAACACTGCCCAATAGGAAGAAAACCCGCTGGGTTGTTCATCCTGTCACTTGTACCCAGACACAACTGGGACTTGCTTAACTGTCTCAAGTGAACAGCTCCTCAAACAAGAAGATTAACATCTATCAACCCTTAAAAGCTTACGTTATCTTGCGGGTGCAAAATGGGGAAATATTTTAAGAACAGTATCAATATTTGACAAATAATGTTTTCCTAACTCAAACAATGTGGGGTTTATTATTCTACACATGTTTCTAATGTCTCTCAGGTGTTCACATTCTGTAATGGATATGATAGGGAGAAAAGGGTCGGGAGTCAGTACAATAGACGGCCATTTGTTAGAAAGGCGGGTCCCAGAGCTAACAGCTCGATCCTGCAAGCACAAATAGTAAACACACATATGCAGCCTTGCTTTACCATAAAAGAACCACGGGCCAAAGTGACTGACAACTTTGTATAACGATTTGTACAAAGAAACATTCGAATGCAATATTCAACCTACGTGAGACATTTTTTTTTTAGTACGCAGCCTTACATACAAAACCCCAATTGTTAACACTAAAAAAAACTAAAATAGCTTCAAAAATATATAAAAAAGGCTGGTTCCTGAGTAGAAGAGACTGAACTACGAGGAAGGAGTGAGAGAACTGGACCTCACCACATTGGAGCAAAGGAGGAAGATGGAGACAACGATATAGAGTATGACATTCTGAGGGAACTAGGTAGAAGGGACTGAACTGTAGCAGTCATTATTTTCCCTCTCCTGACACTTGTCAAGGTCTTCCTGTGACTCTGGAGTGTTCTACTGTTTTACAGTTCTTCAACAGCTTTGCATCGTCTCGAGTCATTGACATACACAAGTTCACTCCCTGGGGTCATTTACATAAATTAAGAACGGCAGTGGTCGGAGAACCGAGCCTTGTAGGACCTCACTTGATACATGTCCCCGAGGCTGCAGAACTCTCCTCTGACTATGACTGTCTTTTGTCCTTCTAATACTGTCTTGCTTAATTCAGCGTCTTCCCAAATTAAAGCTTTTTTAAATTTTGTCCCGAGGGGCCAGTTTATTGGGCAGCGCCACTCATCCTCTGAGTGGACCCATCGCCATAGCAGCATATACAACACTCCCCAACAGGAAGAAAACCCAGTAATACCAGCTTCTGCATCTTGTACATCAGCCTTTTAAAGAAACACTTTATACTGGGGAACAGCCTCAAATATTGGTTGACAGTCTGGGAAAGTACAGTCTACACAGCGTTTTTCTCAATATATATTTTAGTAACTATCATAGAGCTCGATCAAGTTTGTCAGGAATGACTTTCCTCTTCTAAATTCACGTTGGGGGGTAGAAATAGCCTAAGCTACTCTATCCCTTTGGGATGTATTTCTTTCTTATCTCAATCAACATACTTGAACTTGGATTCATGTTGAGTGTTTGCAATGTATTTGATCTTTCTTGAAAGAGAAAGGTGGTCCAAAGAGAGCCACAATAACCTGTCATTGGTATAAATTGTCTCAATAGATCCTTATACTGTAGTGTAGTATATTACCACATGACTCATACATTCACGCCTCGCCAAGCCAGCTGGGCACTCGGGCAGCCGCGCCCACCAATTTTGACATTTATTTTACAGTGCCAGAGCGGTCATTTTGCGGCGCATCACTTTTCCCGTACGATAACTTCTGGCTGTGACTCGGCAGCTTGACATTAGTACCAGGTTCTCCATATATAATAATCATATGTTATATTTCTGAGTGTAATGGATTTAATGGATTAATTGCACCGTAAAACCAGCTATTGCAATCTTTGTTGATACCCCTTTGAGGCGAGATATTGTGAGGTGTTAGACCGTAAAGGAAGAGAGGAGCGTGAGTGTTGCCACCTCTTGCCCCCTCTGGTAGTACTTACTATCAAAAACTTTGATACGGGCTCTTTATTTCACTTTTTATAGCACACTTTCATACATATTCGTTTATTTTCGTAACCCTTCGGTTCGTGAGTAAGGCTGATGCTTTCCTTTTCCTTCGTCAATCAAAGAAAATCAGAAAATAAAGCGGTCTTAGCGCTAGGCTTGATAGGCTATAGACGGTTTGGGTGTCTTGGCTCGTATATATATTGGGGAATCGAGCAGAGATTTTGGGTTTGTTCGCTTGAGAGGTGATGGAATATATCGTCTCCTTCAGCCCCTTCCTGTACTGTTTGCCCCGAGGCGCCCACCATTAAGTGCCCATGTCTTATCTACTTCAAAAGTACACCAATACTTTTTCACAGATTAATTTTAATTTTTTTGCACCAGAGGGCGAATTTATTGGGCAGCGCCACTCTTGCTGGCAGCATGTTCAACCCTTGTATATATGCATGTATATATGTATATGTACGTATATATGTGTGTGTATGTATATGTATGTGTCTAAAGTACATATGGAAGCTGATCAGAATTGCATTTCACCTTTGTAAATGCACATTAATGACACTTCGATCACTTTATGTAGGGCATACGTAAATCTGTGTATCTATGTATTTACGTATGAAGCTTAGCTTAGCATTTTAAAAGCACCGAATCACCTTCTGTGGTCGATTGTTCAATAAATCCGTGAACTATATGTTTAACACATCTCTAACCCTGTCCACGGAGGACAGAAGAAAATGTATATATGCTGGTTAGCATTGTAAATGTCTGGCCACGTCTGTGGTAGAAAATAATAATAATAATAATAATAATAATAAAAGCTCACAGCAGAAGGAGTTTCACAGTTCACAGATCTTTGTTAATATAATTGATGTGTATATTTGATTGGCTTTGGAGATATTAAAGTTAAAGAATCTTGATGAAAATGATGGTTGGCAGTTTATTGTGCACCTCATACTTATCCTGTGAACGGTAGTTTATTGTGCACCCCATACTTATCCTGTGATCGGTAGTTTATTGCTCATTTGCTTCTCTGTATTACTGTAAGCGGCTCACAGGCTATAGGAGTCCTCGCTCATGTCGGGTGGTCGCTCCGGCTCCACTGTGAAGATAGCTGGCAATTTATGGTTTAGTGTGTGTTGTCTGAATTGAAATTATTTTATCATTAAGTTTCTCCCCATCAGGAGACTCCACCCCGAGAGGCGGAAGCCCATACCCTGGTCGTCGCGAGTACCCACGAACTGCCTACTCCCCCTCTAAGACCTCGCCCTCCAAAATCATCCGCTCCATCTCTAGGGAGGAGGACGAGGACGATCTCTCTGAGGACGAGGTCAGACGAGACTCAAGAGGAAAAAACCAGAGCAGTTTTAAACGGAAGATCTCTCTACCTATCTTCATGGGGCGAAGCAGCAACAGTGAGTATCTCACACGTACTTTTAATACAGCTTTCAGGTCTTTGGCCATTTCTTAGGTCTAAATCTGAATTAATTTCTTTAATATCAATGTTGTTAGTAATTGGATTAGATAGTCCAAAGTCATGTTTTCTTTCCCTGAAGCCTCATTGGCCAATCGATCGACAAAGTCATGATTTCATTGTGAAGTGTTATGATGCACTATTAAAAATTAACACACAAATATTACTAGAAATGTTGTGTTTATATCCCAGGAGCTAGAGATCAATGTGGTAATCAGTTAAGCCTCGAGGTAATGGGATCAGTTATCAGAAACCTTATATATAGAATGTGTGTTTGTGAGAACAAGAGCAGTAATTGGCTAAAAACCCGAATCGACATGCCAGTTATTGTGTGGGTGGCTATTCGTTGATGGTCTATCATTAATCATATTATTTCTATCTATCATTAACTGTCGATAGTAAATGGAAGGGGGGAAATTCTTGGGTTGAGATTGAGTAGAGTTTTGTAGTTAAGGGGACCGGGAGGAGATCCTGTGTGAAGGAGGGGGAATATGAGAAGGATAAATGTGTTCCAAAAATAATATGTATGTAATATGTACCGTTAATGTGTTAAGATGTTAATAGACTAACCAATAATGTTAATTTAGGCTGGTTTAGGGTCTTCTGTTGTGTTCTATTTTAGGCTATTGTAAAATGATAATTAGTCGCTGGCTGATGTTTGGTTTGTTGTGTTTGAGGTGACTCTTCAGCGCCGTCGAGCGTGTGTAGTCTGCCCAGTTCCTCTGCCTGGTGGACTAGTAGGCCGGCCCCACCCCCGCCACACAGGAAGCTCTCCTCCAATCACTCCACTCCATTCTCCTCTGCTAGCGAGGCCAAGATGCTCCTCTCCAATCGGAGCTTCTCCCCAATCAGCCAATCATCATCGAAGAACACAGCAGCCAATAAGAGCTCTTCGTCGTCACAGAAGAGGCCGTGGTCGAGGTCCTGGAACGCCTCGACCAATAGCGATGCTCTGCTGAATAATTGTAAAGGTAAGTGTGTATTGATTGTTGCCGTGTTGCAGTGGATAACTTAAGAACATAAGAACAAAGGTAACTGCAGAAGGCCTATTGGCCCATACGAGGCAGCTCCTATTTATAACCACCCAATTCCACTCATATCCCACTCACTCAAACGACATAACTTCAGCAAACTGAAAATTAAAGTTGAACTTTGCTGCTCAGGAGGATATCTCTAAGACCAGGTAACAGAGAGGAAATTTTGAGACAATAATGACGGGAAAACTCGCACATTTGGTGAATATTGATGAGCTGCTTCAGGAATAACAGCGTCAGGTGTTTCCTGGAAGGTATTCGTTTCTCTATTACGGTAAGTTGGATTTCTGATTATGTTGTTTACCATAACTGACACAGTGGTGCCCATCTCTGATATGACGACACACAGCGCTGAACGACTCCACAAACAGGTTGTTTCCCTCAGAGGTTCTTCCCTACACGGGCCAGACGAGGTCCAGCCTCAGAGGTTCTTCCCTACACGGGCCAGACGAGGTCCAGCCTCAGAGGTTCTTCCCTACACGGGCCAGACGAGGTCCAGCCTCAGAGGTTCTTCCCTACACGGGCCAGACGAGGTCCAGCCTCAGAGGTTCTTCCCTACACGGCCAGACGAGGTCCAGCCTCAGAGGTTCTTCCCTACACTGGCCAGACGAGGTCCAGCCTCAGAGGTTCTTCCCTACACGGGCCAGACGAGGTCCAGCCTCAGAGGTTCTTCCCTACACGGGCCAGACGAGGTCCAGCCTCAGAGGTTCTTCCCTACACGGGCCAGACGAGGTCCAGCCTCAGAGGTTCTTCCTTACACGGGCCAGACGAGGTCCAGCCTCAGAGGTTCTTTCCTACACGGGCCAGACGAGGTCCAGCCTCATAGTTTACTCCTCGTTAATATCTCATGATTCACCTTTATCTTCCTCGCCTCTCACCCATCATCCGACCTGCCTCAGCTGTCGCCCTCCCTGCTTTAATGGGGGTTTCATCCATCATGAGAGACTGGTGCGGCCGCTGCCGTACCACTTGCTGCTTCACAGCTGACTATCCCCACTGTCTTGCCTCTGCTGGCTCGCGTGTCAAGGTATCAGCCTCCCTCGTTACCACAGAGTAACGAGGGAGAATAGAGATGCAAAGATACAGTCATAAAAGTTAGATAAAAAGTAAATGAAGGTGATGGCGTCTGGGTTCGTCCTGGACCCTTATAAACTTATGACACAACAAGAGTGGAGGAATATTAGCCCTTGTGCAGTGGTCAGGACGGTCGAGTCTCAGTTGACAGGTCTTAGGTTCAGATCATGCATCAAGACCAAAACTTGTTGGTCTACGTTTCCTTTCGCCTCATGAACCTGTTCACCTATCATTAAATAGTCACCTGGGAGTTAAGTAATTATTGTGGGTTGCATCCTGGTGAAGGTCAGCTGGCCTAGGAGAACTCGATGAGTCTAACAGACTTGCTGTTGCTGGCTATTGGAAACAAGGTCCAGCTTTTACTAAACCAATCCAGTGACTCCTTTCCCCCAAATCTGTTACGTTATACAGTAGTGTAGTGTTTACCCGTCTGACCCTCGTAACACGCCACTCTCACAGTAATCTCTAGATAGCATCTTCCTTAACTACCCCCCACATTACGCTCATTTATCCTAACAGTAATTAGTAAAGTTTAATCACACCACCAACCTACGTCTATTGTTTCCCCCTCTCTCTCCCTCCTGTACATAAAGCTGTGTTCAGCTACTGTGGTTAGGCTACGAGCCCAGATCACAATACACTTTAGTATCATTCGTAGTTGAGGAAAAATATATGATACGAGTTTCCTTGAGAACACCGAAATATCAAAAGGTGAGGCCCAGGAGCTATAGCCCCTAAGCCAATCTACCACAGGCAAGTTTATCCATCCGGACGACGTCAGAAGTGTCCTCTCGGATATAAGTGACTACAAGTCTTGTGTAAGTCACCTTACACAAGTCATGTGTAAGTCACCTTACACAAGTCTTGCGTAAGTCATCTTACAAAAGACTGTTCCCCAGAGAGTTTAAAACCAACCCAAAGGTGCCCTGCCTACCTTGAGGTGATTCCGGGGCTCGGCGACCCCGCGGCCCGGTCGTCGACCAGGCCTAGCATAACCTAAATTAATACAGTACCTCCTAATCTAATAATATATACGGTTTTAGCGAACAGAAAACGAGCTTTGACCGTAAACTTTCACAGTTTCATGGTAATACCAGCAGGTAAAAATCAACATTCCTCCAGCCTGTGAATGGCTCCCACTTAACCTATAATCATTGTCTTGGAAGGAAATTTCACTGCTAGCTGGAAACACTAAAAAGAATTTTTTTTTCAACCTGAATTGTATAGTTCGAACCCTTCTGAATTGTATCTTTAACCTCAGTTTTTTTTATATTTTCTACTCTGTTAAAAAACTGAAACGGTTTTGCCTAACTAGAAACGTACTAACCCAAGCAACCCTACTTGTCTATCGAGGCCCATGTATAGAAAACGTCAGTTTTACTGTTTTTAATTTGTACTAATATGTCGCATTTTTAATGTTTTTGTATTGGGTTGGAGGCAGACTACCCTCGCTGGGCCGGTTTTAGTGGGTCCTCTCTTCATTTAATTTTGCCCCGAGGGGCGAGTTTATTGGGCAGCGCCACTCATCTTGTGAGTGTACACACCGAAATAGCAGCATGTACAACACTCCCCAATAGGAAGAAAACCCGCTGGGTTGTTCATCCTGTCAGTTGTACCCAGACACAGCTGGGACTTGCTTAACTGTCTCAAGTGAACAGCTTCTCAAACAAGAAGATTAACATTTGTCAACCCTTAAAATCTTACGTTATCTTACGGGTGCAAAATGGGGGAATCTTTTAAGAACAGTATCTATATTTGACAAATAGTATTTTCCTAACTCAAACAATGTGGGGTTTATTCTACACATATTTCTAATGTCTCTCAGATGTTCACATTCACGTAGATAGTGGTCAAGGCGGTGTCCATCACTCTCATCACAGATTCTGCAACTCCTCTGCTCAACTGTTGTTTCCATTGCAAATCTCCATTATTATTTGTATCAAAGACGAATCCTCGCTATTACTGATTCCCTCCCGCGGCCACTTCCTCTTCGTCCATAATGATTAGGATTGCCAGCTGCAACCGCATTGAACCAGCGTGTTACAGATTCACTGATTTGTTCTTCTATCCTCCTTTCCTCAGTTACCTTGTCACGGTGATGTTGCCTGACAATACCTCTAATTTGTAGAAAAGTCTTGGGTATGAAGTATTCAATATGGTCTCCTTCAGCAGCCAGCACATCTGCTCGTTCATTCCCACATATTCCAACATGGAATACGTGGGAATCCACAGAATCTTGACGACTCTTCCCTGGTTAGTTAGCACCCTCACAGCTCTCTTAATTTCAGCGACTATCTTCTTGAGGTTATCTTGAGATGATTTCGGGGCTTAGTGTCCCCGCGGCCCGGTCCTCGACCAGGCCTCCACCCCCAGGAAGTAACCCGTGACAGCTGACTAACACCCAGGTACCTATTTTACTGCTACGTAACAGGGGCATAGGGTGAAAGAAACTCTGCCCATTGTTTCTCGCCGGCGCCTGGGATCGAACCCAGGACCACAGGATCACAAGTCCAGCGTGCTGTCCGCTCGGCCGACCGGCTCCCCTATCTATCGCAAAGATTTATGTCCGTGTTTTACTATCAGGCTTTGTAGTAGTACTTTTGAATCAGTGCAGATCACTACAACGTTAGTATTTCGGGTCCTTTCTCCCTACTCTTGTTGTTCCTGTAATATGTTGCTTTCAGGAGTGTTATCTGCCTTATCTGCCATGTCTACCAGTTTTGTTCTCCAAGTCGCATCATTCCCGTGGGAGGTCCTTGTTTCCTCAATCTTTCCCTATGTTAAAGATCTTTGGTATTAGGATTTTGGCTCGTGTTCCCCATGCCTCTGTGCTGCCTTTTCTGTTCCCTTTAGGCAGTTGTCTTTGCATAGGTGGTATTGTTCCCTAGAGTTGTATTGTTTGGTGGGGAGATTGTAAGTCACCGCTCCACTCACTTCACGTCTTCCACTATTGTTAATCCTTGTATGTACACGAGCTGGGTGGATTCCTCTGACAATTTGACTTCTCTGAAGATCCAGAGTGTAGCGGTAAAGTTACACCACCACCCCCGCTGTCCATCCTCTCTGTGGTGTAAGTGTTGGTGGTGATGGTGTTGGTGGTGATGGTAGTGGTGGTGATATAAGTGTTGGTGGTGATGGTAGTGGTGGTGATGGTAGTGGTGCAGGTGGTGGTGGTGATGGTAGTGATATAAGTGTTGGTGGTGATGGTGTAGGTGTTGGTGGTGATGGTGTTGGTGGTGATGGTGTAGGTGTTGGTGGTGATGGTGTTGGTGGTGATGGTAGTAGTGGTGATATAAGTGTTGGTGGTGATGGTAGTGGTGCAGGTGGTGGTGGTGATGGTAGTGGTGCAGGTGGTGGTGGTGATGGTAGTGATATAACTGTTGGTGGTGATGGTAGTGGTGCAGGTGGTGGTGGTGGTGATATAAGTGTTGGTGGTAGTGATAGCGGTTGTGGTGGAGGGAGATGGGGGTTGGAAGGGGCAGCAGCGGCGGGGCGGGCGGGGGGTAATAGTTCGACGGCAGTCAGTAGGAAGGACCGCAGTGTGCACGTGACTCTAGTGAAGTGAACATTGCTTCTCGCTCCTCGTGCTCCTTCCTCCTCCACCGTCCTGTGCTGTCACCCCGTCATGACCTCCGCCTGTGGCTGACTGTCTAAGCCGGAGTTGTCTGTCTGTAAAGGCTTGACTATCTGTCTGGTCTTCTTAGTATCTTTTATCGGAGTTGTATCGATAACATTCTTCGACTCGCGTCGTTCCAACAGCTGCGTTTTAGTGCGTGTCTGCAATATTCGTAGCTGTCTGTGCGTGCGTGTGCGTGTGTGTGTGTGTGTGTGTGTGTGTGTGTGTGTGTGTGTGTGTGTGTGTGTGTGTGTGTGTGTGTGTGTGTCTGAGACTTAGACAGTCTCTGTCTTTCAGTGTTAGAATGATAGTTTGTTATACCTTATCACTTTGAATAAATGATAACGATATGAGGCGATAAAAGAGATGTGTTTGTCCTTCATCCTGTACGTTCGTATATGTTCCTAGATCAAATGTTTACTGTTGTGATGTGACGGTTGTGTGGTTGAGGTGTGTGTGTGTGAGGTCCATGTGTGTGTGGGATGATGAGGTGTGTGTTTGTGAGGTCCATGTGTGTGTGAGGTGTGTATGTTAGGGTGTGTATGTGAGCTGTAAGTTTGTAAGGATGTCTTTTAACGCCTGTAGAAGTGTATTGGTTCGTCCGGACTCCTGTTTGTGTATACACATACCAAGTTATACGTTATTTAAGGTATCGTGTCTTTATAAGTGAACAGTTTATAATTTCTATCAGAAGTGCAAACAAAGACATTATAAGTGAAAAACTAAGTGTCTTTTATCAAAGGCGCCCTTAACAAAGAGACTTAAGGTGTCTTAGCGTCGAAATGATCTTAAAGTTAAGCCTATATCAAAACAAGAACATTGTTTTTGCAAATTGGAATTTGAAAGAAAATTACATGATAACAGTTTCATATAAAGTGTGGTCTTGAAAGTTAGAAATTGTGTATTTTGGCTGTGATTATAAGTGTTTATAAGTGATTAGTAACAATCTGTAAATGGGACGAATATCAGCCACATAGGAAAGGTTAATAACATTATTCAGTTGGAAGCACATGTTAAATAGCTGAACTAGGCTGCAAAAGAGAGAGAGAGATTCCAAAGGAACAGGAAGTTTCAACATGTGCAGGAAAGTGTCAATAAACTTGTGTGGATAGAGATATATAGACCGTATTACATTGTAAACAAGCTCTTAGACGCAAAGAAACACCCGAAATGTTAAGCGTATTAGTGGCTTTAGGAATTAGCTCTATCTATAAATCCAAAATTATGTTTGTAAATCATCTATGTATGTACTTTTCCTGAATAAAAATTTGAATTTGAAAAACTGCAGAAGTGATATGTGTGCATTGTTTTTGTTGTGTTCGAACGGCTATGATGACGGAGGCGGTGTTCAGATATGTTCATAATTCGTACATTGGTGCTTGTACAATAATAATTACCACACTCGTGCCGATATATTACGACGGTAAACTAGGCTATGCATAAATCTGCACGTGTATTTTTGTTGCCAATTGCTTGGCGATGTATTTATAGAGAGCGAGGGATTGTTGTAGTTGACTGTGGGAACATATTAGGCTACGTGGCCGCGTTAGAATGGTGTGTCAGGGATAATATGGGTCATGCGGTCTGGATAGCTTCATCTCCCATAACTCAGGAGCCATACCATCACCTTTACTGTTTACCGCAGTAACCCGTCCTGTATCTTAGGCCTCTGTTATACACACACACACACACACACACACACACACACACACACACACACACACACACACACACACACACACACACACACACACACACACACACACTAAGTGACACACACACACACACACACACACACACACACACACACACACACACACACACACACACACACACACACACACACACTAAGTGACACACACACACATACACACACACACACACACACACACACACACACACACACACACACACACACACACACACACACACACACACACGCCCTGAGCTCACAACCAAGGGAATTGGGTTCAATACCCGGGCACGACAGAAAATGTTAGGTACATTTCTTTTAACCTGATGTTTACTTAGCAGTCAAATTTGTTTCTGGCAGTTGGGCAACTGTTGTGAGAGGCCTTCTGAGGAAGGTCAATAGTTGACCTATGGTGGGGGTAAGTTCCTAGATAAGCCTTAGACTTCCCCACCAGAGAACTGGGGTTCGAGGCGCGACCAGACAACCCTCTACGAACATCACAGGTTCGTCACTGAACCTTTTATCAACACAACATTGAAATATTACCGAAGCAAATCTTTGGTGTTGAAGAAGGGCTGCTATATGTAGCCTTAGCTGCTACTACAGCAAGTTCCTACAGCTAGGAGCTTGTGGGTGTGCTGGCCGCGGCCACAACAGCCTCGCTGATCAACGTATCACCAGGCTAAGAAGCCTAACCACGGGCCGGGATGCTATACAAACTATCGAAAGTGACCACAGGTATTTTGTGTCATATTTCATAAGGGAATTTGTGCGTGGCTGTTCCCTTGGGGCTATGAGTGGTCAAGGTTATGTTTTGGTGGCGTCACCATGGCGACCACGGCAGGGGAGCGTATACCACAGTACTGAATAGTGTCCTGTACTCCCCTAGTGCTGAGTACATCACTCTGGAGGGGGGGGAGGATGTACAAACGCGCACACACACACGTGTTTGGGGAGACATGATAACTACCTACAAAATTCTCAGGGGAATTGACAGGGTGGACAAAGACAAACTCTTCAGCATGGGTGGGACACGAACAAGGGGAAATAGGTGAAAACTGAGTGCCCAAATGAGCCACAGAAACATTAGAAATACTTTTTTCAGTGTCAAGAGTAGTTAGTAAATGGAATGCATTAGGCAGTGATGTGGTGGAGGCTGACTCCATACACAGTTTCAAGTGTAGATATGACAGAGTCCAATAGGCTCAGGAATCTGTACACCAGTTGATTGACAGTTGAGAGGCGGGACCAAAGAGCCAAAACTCAACCCCCGCAAGCACAAATAGGTGAGTACACGGAACAGAAAGTAACAATCAGTAAATACACTAATTACTTCATATAATAGAAATAATATAAAGTATTGTGAATAGAGTCGAAGCCATGATTTACCTTTAGGCCTATACTATGATTCATTCTCAGCGTGTACACAATAGGATTAAACTAAAGTAGTAATTTATAATACATTTCATCAACCGTTGATGACATTTGTTGACTGGGAACGTTAGTGATCAATTGCAAGTAATGTTTTAATTCAGCTCCTCGGAACAAGTTGCAAGTAGCACGGGCTATGGTGAGCCCGTAGTAGACTTACCTGGCACAGGAGCTGGGCTGTGCAATTACAAGAGAGAAGTGTTCATTTATAAACCCCAAGTGTCTCACACTGAACACTTCTACTACGGATAATCTACACTTAACTTGTTAATTTTATTAAGCGCAATTCCTAAAATATTTGATCGGAAAATCTTACCAGACATTTGCTGTCTTGATGCCTTCTTTGGATAATTACTCATGAGTCACAGCCCGGACCAACCGGGCTGTGGTGGGTATGTGGGCCTGCGGGCCGCTCCAAGCAACAGCCTGGTGCACCAAACTCTCACAAGTCAAGCCTGGCCTCGGGCCGGGCTTGGGGAGTAGAAGAACTCCAAGAACCCCATCAACCAGGTATCACCTGTTACAACCCTTAAGTCTTCTCTAAGACATTGTTACAACCACTTAAAACACCTGTTACAACCCTGAAGTGTTCTTCAAGACAATGTTATAATAACCAAGTTTAAGACATCCTGTGAGCGGTAGCGCAAAAAGAATTACAAGAATTACAGATGGCACAAAAATGTCTGTTATCAGATTTCAACGGAGACTATTACATTAACAATAACATATCTCTCCTGTACACCTTATAATGTCAGCTAGTTACAGAGGTTGTTCAATTTCAAAAGCTTTGTACTTACAATTAATCATTATACATTAATGGTTGATCTTTTCGCTAATACATAACTGTTTTAACTATAGAGGCATTACAGGGTCACAGTATTGCAACCTCTTCTGTTGTCACGTTATTGCAATATCTTCAGTGGCCAAGTTGCAATATCCTTAGTGATAACGTCACGTCATTTGAACATCTATAGGCTAGACACACAATTACAAATCGTCAGTCACAACATTGGTGGATCTTTGCTGACCTCAGCGCTGGAGAATGTAAAGTAGGCCTGCCCACAGTACAAGAACATGTTCAGTAGTCACAAAATGAACATCTTAACTTCCAATACTTGAACTGTGTGATAATGAGCCAGATATGAGGCCTAGCCTTGTGGCAGCTGGAAATGTGTGCCGGTTGTGTTAGGTTGGATAGTTAGTGGAGGTTAGG
>WNGS01169498.1:47504037-47561898 GCA_020271785.1 Procambarus virginalis
TCATGTTGGGTTGTGGCAGGGTTAGTTAGGGCGTGTAATTACCTAAGTGTAGTTACAGGATGAGAGAGAGAGCTATGCTCGTGGTGTCCCGTCTTCCCAGCACTCTTTGTCATATAATGCTTTGAAATTACTGTACTGACGGTTTTGGCCTCCACCACCTTCTCACTTAACTTGTTCCAACCGGTTGTGGCAGTGTTAGTTAGGCTGTGTTGGGTTGCAAGAGGGTTAGTTAGGCTGTGTTAGGTTGTGGCAGTGTTAGTTAATGTGGGCTACACTCTGAAATTTATCATATTGTTAACATGGCCTCCATCGGTTAGCTAACTTATGGTCTCCATACTGTCGCCTGGACCTCACCACTCAACAGTTTACATTGTCTACTGACTAGTTTACCCGCCAACTGTTGGTCAGCTGACTCCCAGTTTACATACCGGGTATCGATCACGTGACTCACTCCTAAACCCACACTCACCCCCACTCCTAAACCCACACTCACCCCACTCCTAAACCCACACTCCCCCACTCCTAAACCACACTCACCCCCACTCCTAACCCCACTCACCCCCACTCCTAACCCACACTCACCCATTCCTCACCCCCACTCTCCTAAACCCACACACACCCATCCTTACCCATCCCCCCTACCACACCCTCGACTCCACCAGCCAAGCCCCCCCCCCCCGTCCACTCCCCTTCTAGACGTCATCTCACCCATCCTCTGCCCTATTACCCAATATTTTAGTTATACTGTAGGCTATATGCGGCTGATTTTGGTTTCATTTTCAGAGTTTATGTAGGATACAGTACTGGGCTGAGCTTTGCTGAGCGCGTCCAATGAGGCAACGCGCTTTACACGAGTATTAAGTTTTAGTGTTTTTCCTGCCCGAAACGCTTTGCGTAATAGTGGCTTTAGGCATTCTATGTACTAGCTCTATCTATAAATCCATCAACGTTTTGTATCTATGTATGTACTTTACCTGAATAAATATTTGTATTTGAGTGACCAAATCGTGGTATTGGCCGCACCGTGACAAAACGGCAGCGTCTGCAGAACAAGCTGGTAACAAATGTTTTAGCATAGAATATGGGCGAGAGTTGATTGATGATTGATAAAGATTAAGCCACCCAAGAGGTGGCCCGGGCATGAATAGCCCGTAAGTGGTACACGAGAGTTGGACTTGTATTACCTTTTTGCTTGTAGAGACTTGTGTTCAGAGAACCTCATCAATGGTGAGGTGCAGCAGTCTATGAGGCGTACTTCCAGCGTGTTTACCAGCATGCCAAAAAATTCAGGAGACATCTCCCGTCCACGAGGCTAACCATAGCCCGTGCTTCTTGCCCCGCTCCTGTGCCAGAAAGTTACGGGCTCACCATGCCCGTGCTACTTGGAACTTGTTCCGAGTAGCTGAATCTATAACAACAACAACAGCATGCCAATTATTATATCGACTTGAGAATGGTCCAGGACGGACCGAAACGTCGTCGTCCTTCACCTTCTAGTGTGTGGTCTGGTCACGGCATACCAAGCTACACGGGTATTTATTGTTCTACTCAAGGCTGTATGATGGTTAATTGTTTGTCAAGAGCTGCTATGTGATGATAAAACACCATTTAGCGGTGGATATGTGGGCCTGCGGGGTGCTCCAAGCAACAATGAACAACCCAGCGGGTTTTCTTCCTATTGGGCAGTGTTGTACATGCTGCTATGGCGTATGTCCACTCACAAGATGAGTGGCGCTGCCCAATAAACTCGCCCCTCGGGGCAAAATTTAATTTAAAATTTAAAATTTAACCTGTTGGACCAAGCTCTCACATGTCAAGCCTGGCCTCGGGCCGGCTTGGAGTAGAACTCAAAGAACATCATCGAGCAGGTACCATCTCGCAGGATGTTAGACAACTAGGTGTCTAACAATATCTGGTTAGCCATCACAGGCATGTAATAAGTTGACTGTACTGGCATTTTGGGTGCATTAATGGAACCTGAAGCACATTGGAGTATAGAAAGTAATTACAAACCTGCAGGTACCTCATATACCGGCAGGTGTGAAGTGTCCAATACCTGTCATTCAGTAATGTAGTGTGAGATAATGTAATACCATTTCAGTGTTGGTGAAATAAAGTGTGTTACATTTCCGTAAGGGACAATGTTTTTGCGTGTCACCACATGTATAGTAAGGTCCTTGGAGCACGCACACTGTTGTGGTTGGCTTTATATAATGTCTAGAAGTTCGGTAGTGCACACTTAGACATGCTCATTGGTTACGAGTCCTTAAATCCTTGCGAGCCGGAGTTGACTGGGACGTTTGACTAATCTTCTACTTCCGGATTGACAGTCTTTCCGTTGGTGGTCAGATGTTGCTACTTGTGAAGTTTCAAATCATTGTTAGCCATGTACGAGTAATCGGTTAAATGTTCCCCGTTATGTTCTTTGTTTCGTCATATTTGTATTTTGTATAGAAACTTGGCGTTGTCTGTAACGTGTTCTATCTTTTTTCTTTTTCCAGATACGGAGTGTAAAGCAGGCATAAGTGACAAGCCCAAGAGAGAGACAGCCGTCATTGTCACCTCAGCGCCCATCAACTCCAGCGCCACCACTACTACCAACACTTCCACAAACGGCAGCCACCACAACACTCCCACAAACGGCAGCCACCACAACACTCCCACAAACGGCAGCCACCACAACACTTCCACAAACGGCAGCCACCACAACACTCCCAGCGGGGAAACCAAAGATGGGGTGGAGACGCAAGAGGTGAGCGCTACCTCAGAGGCTAAGAAGCCCTTGCCCATGGCCTTCACAGTGGAACTGGGTGGAGGAACAGGCGGAGGCGATCTCAGCACCACCAAGAAACTGGACATCACCGCCTCCATTAGCAAGTGGGCGCCTAAACACAGACGGAACCTGAGCTTGACCAAAGTTGACGAACACAAGGTAAGTTACCTGAATGGAGGGTAGAAATTACCATAAGCTACTCTGGTTTTGGGATATATTTTATAAGGTGGATTTATTTACCTGTGGTCAGCGTGCTGTGTGGGTGCGTGCCTGATGAGCTGAGCCCTTATATGCTCATGTAATTGAGCACCCTCATGTGCAGATAACCATGCCAGCCTCAGCTTAGGTCAAATGAAGACATGCGCATGCGATCTTGACATGAACGTGTTCAAGTTAGTCATTACAAGTTTTGTAATTTTGGTAACAAATATTGAAATGGTGAGTTATACCTGGGGGGGGGGGGGTGCTGCCATAAGAGGTCAAACAGACGGGTAATACTCAGTTTTTTTTCTTTTAACATTTACCCGAGGACGATCATTAATGGCCTCGGCGAGGACAAAGCCGACGGGTTGTCAAGGGTCTCCCATCTCTCAGTACCGCGCACAGGAAGCCATAACCTAGTAAACCTTATTAAAATGAGTGATGAAGATTAAGCCACCCAAAAGGTGGCACGGGCATGAATAGCCCGTAAGTGGTGGCCTTTTTGAGCCATTACCAGTATCAAGAGCTGATTCAGGAGATCTGTGGAGGTGCAACTGCACCCTGCGTGACGGGAGATGTCTCCCGTCCCGTATTAAAAGTTGTTGTTGTTGTTAAAGATTTAGCTACTCAGGACTAAGTGTCCATGTAGCACGAGCTATGGTGAGCCCGTAATGTATTAAAAGCTTTCAGATCGTATTTATATCTTATAAGGTCTGGTGAAGTGAGGTCCTTTGGTGACTTCTAGCGCTCACAGTTTACCTGTGGTTTGGGGAGAGAAAAGAGGGGTAAGAGAGAGAGAGAATCTAAGGAAAGGTTTAGCTAAATTAAACATCCTATTCTGAAGGTGATCTTTGACCTGACCCAAGTGCCGACGAGCCTAGTTTGGAATGTCTGGAGTTGCCAGGTCAAAAGTCAACTTGAGCAAGGGTGACGAGGGTGCAAGTTTACCAGACTGTGACTAACACAGTAAACCTTGATCTGAGCCGAAGAGAGATGATTTATGGGTGGTGTGATCTTGGCCAGAGTGGTATATAGATGAAGGTATAACTTGGGTCAGTACGGGCTCACCATAGCCCGTGCTACATGGACACTTCGTTCTGAGTAGCTAAATTTAAAACAACAACTCGGGTCAGTTTAGTCAAGTGCAAGGTGCCAACCGACGGACAATTCATCCTGCATATTGTAAACTGTGCACCCGTAAACTTCTTGTTATTGTTGCAATTTGTGTTAGTGTGGTTAGAGCAATAAGTGAGAGGTGGTAAAATATGCTGGGCATTGTTGGTATATGAGGTCTGACCAGGATATAAAGTGCCCACCTCAAGTAACTCAACAGGTATTTATTTCTGGTAGTTAATTATTCTAGACTATTAAACTAGTTTGACTTTGAAGCTTTGTGTGTATAATGTTTAATTTGTCGGAGCATTTTCTATAAAGATGCAAGAGTAGTGGAAGTGTAAGAGGGTGGTGAATGTTAGGTGTGGTAAGCACCTGGGACTAAGACGAGGCGTCAGGGGAGAGTATACGTCTCAAAGATGCAATGCTTCCGTACTTATCGTCTTGGTTACTAAATATCATTTCGTTATTTATAAGTCAAATACATTACTGATATATTTAGAAACAGTTCTGATAACCGATAAAGTCAACTTCTAATTACGCATGTTGCGCAAAATTATGGCTTGGACTATGTATAACAACTCGACATACCATTTGTAAATATGTAATCAGACTGGTGAAGCCTCCTTGGTGACGTGCAACTTGCAGCCAGGTGCTCGGTGTTTCTGTTCATAATCAAACATCATAATAGTAAAATACTGTTGTAAAGATGTGCATCTCTAACGCCAAGCTTTTCTCCTCCATTACTTACCTGGTTGATACCTGGTTGATGGGGTTCTGGAAGTTGTTCTACTCCCCAAGCCCGGCCCGAGGCCAGTCTTGACTTGTGAGAGTTTGGTCCATCAGGCTGTTGCTTGGAGCGGCCCGCAGGCCCACATTTACCTGGTTGATGGGGTTCTGGAAGTTGTTCTACTCGCCAAGCCCGGCCCGAGGCCAGGCTTGACTTGTGAGAGTTTGGTCCACCAGGCTGTTGCTTGGAGCGGCCCTCAGGCCCACATATCCACCACAGCCCGGTTACTGATGGGCTCCACACTCTTGCAAGTGTGTAACAAGTTTGTGATGACAAGTAAACCTTCTATAAGATGGTGTTGTGGAGACGAGACTTTATTAGGCTTTGTTGGAGCCTTCCTGACGCTTGGAGCCCGTCCTCTGAGCAAATCCATTACCATGAGAAACCACACTCCTCCACGAACTACCCAGCTGTTGTTGTTAAAGATTCGCTACCTGGAACAAAAAGTTCCAAGTAGCACGGGCTATGGTGAGCCCGCAGTTAAAACTACCTCGATTGAAGAGAGGCTGCACAATTTTATATAGTTCTGTCCGTCCTCTTAAGATTTCCCAACGTCAAAAAACTGTCGTAATAAAATCCCCCTCCTAACCTATCACAGGAAAAAAACAAAACGGGACAGTATGTAAATTTTTAGAGCCGCTACCATTTTTTAGTACGACACTTTTTTATCATAGAGTATTCGTCAAATTACGGCGTTCTATTAGGAGGACGGGTTGATTTGTGATGGTGTGAAAGCATTTTACGGTTCCAGTAATAGTCTCCATGTAAACTGGCAAGTGAAACTTTGTCCTAAAGAGAGTTTATTCTCGGGTTATAACCTTATTGCATTATAAATCGTTGATTTAAAATATAAAAAGTATATGCTGAAAATGTTTTCTTTGAAGAATTTGCGTTTCTGTAAATGGGTACACTGAAATAGTTGTCAAAATTCCATATACAGGTATCACATTATCGTCAATAATGCACAGTATTGATGAAACCTTAACCTAACCAAACCTTAACCTAAAGTAACCTTAACCTAACCATGGATAGAGAATAGATAATAGCTCTAATTATGTAGTTGTTCTCAATCCATTCTCGTGAGCGGATCTCCTCCCTGAGGACAGGTTGCTTGGTGACATCGTTCCCAAAGCATCTACACTTCTATTATAAACTAACATAGACAATCTACTAATGGTCAACTAACTAACTATTCATTTCTCTTCCCACTTCCGCCGCCTCCTCACCTCCCCTCCCCTCCTTCCCTTCCTGTCTATACAGGTGGTGGAAAATTTTTTTGACGAGAATGGGAACTCTCGCGCCAAACGCCGGAGCACCATCAGTCGTCTGGATGTGAGCAGCCTTTACTAACACTTGTGATTTACCCGCTTGTGTGGCAAATGTTGTGGTGGTGTGACTTGACTCTACAGTACCGTGTGTAGCGTGACCTGACTACAGTACTGTGTATCGTGCTGTAGCGTGACTTGACCCTACAGTACCGTGTGTGTCGTGTTATAGCGTGACCTGACTCTACAACACGTATAGCGTGCTGTAGTATAACAAGATAGCCATTCCTCTTGAACATCTGAATACAAGCCTTTCCTGTAGCATTGCTTACATATTAGCTATATTAGAACAAACTGGTGTTGGTGTACCTTGACCACACGGCCTTGTGTGCTCTGTCGCTCATAAGGGTCACACTTTAATACACGAGAAACAGCTTAATGAGTTCCCCCTCACACAACACAACACTTCAAACCTGATAGATATAGATATTGTTACTGTCAATGATCCAATGTAATGAGCGCTTCAAACATTCCCAAGCTGCGTGAGAATGATTTAATATTAAATTGTGACCCTGGTCAAATTCCCAGCCCGTTCTCTCGATTTGTCATTCAGAATAAAAATAATGTTTAGCCTATCCAGAAATCCACGAATTTCACGTAACTTATTGAGGTTGATGCATAAAAAACGTTAATACTACGGGGCTTTAATTTTTGACTAATAGGTCGCATTTTTAACGGATCGGTCGGTTCCTTAAACAATGTGACATACTAGGAGAGAGGATGGGTTGCTAGCCTGGTCTGTCATTGGTGGATTTTGATTTTCTTACTGTGCACAATGTTGTTTGTGATGTTCACTTGTACTTTAAGTTAACGGGCTGGCATAGTGTTTGTGGCAGGACGTGAGGCCTCTTCCTTCACTGTCTCCATATCAGTACTCTCACGACTGTAGCCTCACTCTAATATTTGTGATATGCAGAATAACCACATGTGACAAATAGAGAATGCTTAACGCGTTTTCGGCTAATTCGCCTTCATCAGAGCAAAGTAGAATGTGAAATATATATCAAATCAAATGTTTATTCAGATAAAAGTACATACATAGAGGATTAAACATAATCCCTTTGTGTGTATTTTACCTCGATAAACTTATTTCAATTTCAACATAATGTTGGATTTAAAGATAGAGCTAGTACATACTATACCTAAAGCCACTAGTACGCATAGCGTTTCGGGCAATATATTAATGATATATTAATGATAATGATTAATATACACATAGATGCCTTGCCCGTTAATTATAGTGTGTTTTTGTCGGTGTGTCTTTGTTTTGTGTAATGTTTTGTTGTTGTGAGCCGTGTGAGGTGTGAGTGAGCACACTGGTAATTGTGCCGGCCAGTAATTGCCTCGCATGAGTTGTTTCTAGTTTATTAAGAAACAGCATGTTCCTGTTATCCATTATTTGTTCCATGTATATACTACGTGCCTCTTTGTTTCTGCTATTTTTAGTGTATGTTAGCTCAGCCTGGTTATGGTGTATTAGTCTGTGCTTCACATATTTATTGTTTGCTGCTGCTATTTATAATGTCTCTGCTATACCCCAGTGTATAGTTTTATATGGGGTAGCACGTGACCCGGATCGATCCCAAATGGTTGTTCTATTAAAGTGTTCCGTGCCCCTGAATAATATAATGGACAAATTATAACACTATTGACTTGGTCCGTAACATTTCTTCTCCACCGACTTCATAAATGGGAGGGGAATTGGGGATGACCCCATATGTAGGGGGCATAGGGGAGGGGGGGGGCGACCCCGATCTGTTTATGACTGTCCCCAACACCTACCAGTCACCCTGCAATGTTTGGTGAGGCAAGTCCCCGAGTGTGTGGCTTCTAACCTTGGACAGTCATCTCTTTGTTAGATACATATGATACTTTTGCTTCACTTGTTTATGTATAATGTGCTTGTGTATTGATCTGATTATTTGGTCTGGTTTCCCGTTGTGTGATCAAGAAAACGTGCATTAAAGTCCCTGTAGCCAAGGGCCACACTGTGAGCACGGTCACCTAGCCAGTTGCTAGCCAGACCCCATTAGCGGGGTGTAAGGAACGGATTGAGTGACGCCGCGCTCAACAATAACTGCGCCGCCACGCTTATAAGTGTGTCAGTCTTTACTACGGCACTCTTTTTCTTTCTCTACACTTATCACATCAGACTTTGTTCTGCCTATTTACCCTACCAGCCTTTGTTCTGCCCACTTACCCTACCAGCCTTTGTTCTGCCCACTTACCCTACCAGCCTTTGTTCTGCCCACTTACCCTACCAGCCTTTGTTCTGCCCACTTACCCTACCAGCCTTTGTTCTGCCTATTTACCTTACCAGCCTTTGTTCTGCCTATTACCCTACCAGCCTTTGTTCTGCCCACTTACCCTACCAGCCTTTGTTCTGCCCACTTACCCTACCAGCCTTTGTTCTGCCCACTTACCCTACCAGCCTTTGTTCTGCCCACTTACCCTACCAGCCTTTGTTCTGCCTATTTACCTTACCAGCCTTTGTTCTGCCTATTTACCTTACCAGCCTTTGTTCTGCCTATTTACCTTACCAGCCTTTGTTCTGCCTATTTACCCTACCAGCCTTTGCTGATAGGGTAAATAGGGGGAGCTGTCAGTAGAGGGTGGTGCTGCACAAGACAGCCAAGTCGTGTACAGATCTCTGCTTCACTGACAGTCTCCTGCTTCACAGCGGGTGATAATCGCTATAATCTTCATATTTTTTCCTTGCCAGCCGCTGGGAGCACAGTCAAAGTAGCTCTGACACCATACATGCAGGTTTCTTGTATCCTACATGACCTAGCTATCGTTGTTCTATTACTAGTTCAAAAGGAAATATTTGATAATCGCAGAGAATGCAAGAACAGTTTCCCCACAAAAGTCAATTCTGATAAGTGCTCCTTTGACCAACTTTGTCTTTAATCGATAAGGCACTTAATCTGGCATAACTGATAAACATAATTTTGCAAGGCAGTCCATGTGAATTAGGCTTGATTTGAGTCAACATTTCACGATTAATTTTGAGTGGGTGGTTGTGGGTGGAAGTGTGGTGGGCGGCCAAGTGTTGGGGGGTGTAGAGATATATGATGGGTGTAGAGGGTGTGTGTGTGTACTCACCTAGTTGTACTCACCTAGTTGTACTCACCTAGTTGTGTTTGCAGGGGTTGAGCTCTGGCTCTTTGGTCCTGCCTCTCAACCGTCAATGAACTGGTGTACAGTTTCCTGAGCCTGTTGGGCTCTATCATATCTACACTTGAAACTGTGTATGGAGTCAGCCTCCACCACATCACTGCCTAATGCATTAATGCCAATGTGTGTGTGTGTGTGTGTGTGTGTGTTAGGGTTTGGGGGGAGGGAGACATGGCTGGGTATTGTTGGAGTGGATGGGGGGATGAGGTCGTGGTCTGGGAAGCAGGTGGTGGTGGGAAGGAAGGGGGGTGTGGGAGAGGGATTAGGGGAGGGGAGGGGAAAGTGAGTCAGACACCACGTGCTCTGCCACGTGGTGAGAGTTCTGCTGACGTCATCTTGTTTATGAAAGATAGTGAGCTTGCTGTGAGTGTGTTCACGTGACTTGCTCTTGCAAGGCACTGTTCATGCAGACTCCAGTGTTCACTATAGACTCCAGTGTGTCCATGCCTCACTGGCCGCCAGGTTACAGCTATAGCTCACCATCACGTATATTATAAATGTTTCCACACTACTTAGACACTCAAGACTGCCATGATATTTAATGGTAGTGGTTAGTAGTTAGAATGTTCTACATTCACCACCAACATTATAATGAATAAATACATCATATTTATTTTGCCCGAAACGCTATGCATGATATTGGCTTTACAAGAATGTAAAATCAATCAATGTACCTTCTTGTATATAACTAATAAATCAATCAATGAATATTCATTACTAACATATTGCTAGGAAGCTTTGTGGAACTTTGAGCACATTTGGGTAGCTTTGGGTAATTAGACACTCATTATAATGATAATGTTAGTCTTTGTTGGCCTCTTGGTGTGCCATAGTTAGGGAAAGTAAGTGTTTTAGGCTTATTGAGTTTTTCCTGGGCCAACTGCTGATCTTCATGCAGACCACAACAGTTGCCTAACTCCTACATATACTGCTAGGTTATTAAGAGGCATCATGTGGAAGGAAATTTGACCAACTGGCTCTGTCCCTCCTGAGGAATTGAACAGAGATCCTTAGAAGTACTGTAGTCATAATAATCATAACAATTTAAGACTGTAGCTTTAGCCCTAGTAGTGTCAATAATTAATTAATTTATTTATTTAGGTACAGTACCTGTATTATTAATTTATTATTTATTGATTTATATATTTAGTTATTTATTTAGTTATGTTTGCAAAAAAGTACATTGGGTTTTGAGAGTAAATTTACATACATTGGTCGTTACTAACGGTCCCAGTACAGTAGTACAGTTGGATTCGGTCTCAACGAACAATCCAGACAGAATTCTGGGTTCGAATCTCGGGCGGGACTGAAAAAGTTGGGGCACATTCCCTTCACCTAATGCATCTGTTCACCCAACAGCAAGTAGGTACTCAGGAGTTAGTCAGCTTGTTGTGGGTTGCATCCTGAGCGGGGTCAGTACTTGGCCTGGGGGAGGGGGGGGGGACCTCGATATATGCCTAACATGTATGAATGCCCTGGCTGCCTGTCCCTCGACACAATGAATTATTATTACAGTACTGTATTAGATTCTGGTAAAGCCACTAACACATACAGTGTTGCAGGCAACAATAAATGTAATAATTTATCTGAATTTACCTCGAGGCCACTAACATACTAGTGGCCTCGATTTGGACAAGAAGCCAACGGCTGTCAAATGTCCTGATTGCCTCGATTTTTTTCTAGTTGGATTTTAAAATTGAATAGTTTTGGGATTTACAGCTTTGTCAGGTAGGCAGTTCCACGGGTTTATAATCTTGTGGTTGAAAAAACATCTTGTGTTTTCAGCTCTACATTGTGTCCTGCTGAGCTAGAAACTTTTGCTCCTTGTTTTATATTTAACCTTTTGAAAAAATTGTCTAGATCAACATCCTCCAAATTGTTCAGGCTTTCAGTGAATGGGGAAACTGAGGTTGAAATTAGGTACTTTTTAGTTCTATTTATTAAAGTTGGAATTTTTTTTTAATTCATTAGGGAGTGAGTTTCATGTATTGGGTCCATTTATTTGCATGTGTGTGCACAGGTTAGTCTGACTAAGAATATAAATGGAAATTTATTTTTAGTGTTATGCCCATTCTTCTTATCTTGAGGTTATCTTGAGATGATTTCGGGGCTTATGTCCCCGCGGCCCGGTCCTCGACCAGGCCTCCACCTCCAGGAAGCAGCCCGTGACAGCTGACTAACACCCAGGTACCTATTTTACTGCTAGGTAACAGGGGCATAGGATGAAAGAAACTCTGCCCATTGTTTCTCGCCGGCGCCTGGGACGAACCCAGGACCACAGGANCTTTCTTTCACCTTCATTTTATATTTTAATAAATGTTTGGAGATATTTGGTGTGCACAATTCTTCAGTCTTCACTTACTGCACTATTTTTGTTTCTTTGGACAATTGTACTTTAAATTTCAAGACAGTAGACCGTCGTGGTAAAGAAAAAAATTATCACAGCTGACAAGTTTCTACTGGCCATGGGAGGTCGTCCACGCTATCCGACATTCCTGGTGCCAAGGAATACTGCATCACCTCCGATGACATTTTCTCGCTCCCTCACCCTCCTGGCAAAACTCTGCTGGTGGGAGCATCATACATTGCTCTCGAGTGTGCTGGCTTCCTGGAGGGGCTCGGCTACGACACTACAGTAATGGTAAATGGCTCGGCATATCTTTAATTTCAAGTAAAATTGTTCTTGATGTAAATCCAACTAAGAGCAGCTGGAAAATTTATGAAAAATGGATCTCCATTACGTATAATTGGATTCAAAGTCATTATTTAAGGTTGGTGTATATAGGGTAAGTAATATTTTTGCAATTCATTACAGGTGAGGTCGATTCTGCTGCGTGGATTTGACCAGCAAATGGCAGAATATATTGGAGCTTACATGTTGAAAAATGGTGTAACATTTATTCGGGGTGCTGTGCCGACTAAAGTAGAACAGGCAAGTGATATTACAATACAGTATTTACTACAGTTTTCTGTTATGTACTCCTGGGTAAGAGTTCTTTCAGTGGAGACATCCTACTTTGCTTAGCACACTAGTGTTCTGTTGTAGTTCCATTCTTAATTTTTTACAAAATTCAATTACAGGTATTTAAATTTTTATCCTTCCACTTACCCATATTTTACTCTTCACTTATAATGGTGAATTAATTGATGAGCTTAATATATACTTTATTTGAAAATATTATGTCCTAATGAGTTTATTTTAATAGACCTGATTCAGGAATGGTATACAATGTAGTGGCTTAAAAACCCAGTTGTATCAATATGGCTCGGTAGGCAAGTTTGTGTGAAAAAGGTTTATTATTAAGTGATGAAATATGTGTAGGAACATAAGAAAACAAAAAATGTCAAGTCAAACTTGAAGTTAGGGATATTTAGTCGTAAAACTTGTACTCTTCAGGCAAGGAACATTAGAATTGGAAATTAGTAATTTGGGGAGAGCAGGAGCAGGTTACTGGTGTAATTTTGTGACGTGTGTAAATTTGTTAAATTATTAAGATATAAATCATTTCTGAAGACATTGCAGCGGAGGAAAGTTTTATCCTTTTATATTTATGATGTTTTTTTTTTTTTTTTTTTTTAGCCATTAATTTTCCTGAAGTATATTTGATGTATAAAGTATGTGTAATGAAACAGATTGAGGAAGGTACACCAGGACTGCTGAAAGTGACGGCAGTGACCAATGATGGAGATGAAATAGTGGAAGAATATAACACAGTGGTGTTGCTGTCGGCAGAGACCCCTGCACCTCTAATATTGGCTTGGAAGACATTAATGTTGAGCTGGCCAAGTATGTTAATTTCTTATCTTTTACCTATTCTTAAGTGATACCAAATGTTTTAGTAAAGTAAAACTAAAAAAATGATGGGATAGCTTGAAAGATTGTATGCAAAAGCTACCCAGTGTGAATTAGAGACTTGCTGAGGATAATGCAATATTTCTGATACTGTTAACCTCCCAGGACAACTTTTCAAATGTACTTGATAAATAAATGGCAGATAAAATATACAGTAATGTCTAAGCACACAAATTTCTAACATATTCCAGTCTTGGTAAAGTGCAAAGCGAAGGCTGCAAGGTTCTGTATTTGCCCTATTACTCTAACGTGTCACCAATCTATACACTATCTATATAAATATTTAAAATATATATATATTATAATATAAATGTGTGTATGTGTGTCTTTTTATCTGTGTTTGTGATTGGTGACCAGAAGCTTAGGGCTAGCCTTCCAAGACTTTGCAGGGTGACAAGTGGTTGTTGGCGATGAGTCACAATAACGTGGCTAAAGTATGTTGACCAGACCACACACTAGAAGGTGAAGGGAAGACGACTTTTCGGTCCGTCCTGGACCATTCTCTGTGGTCCAGAACAGACTGCATTCGATTGTGCTGGATTCATCCATCACAATCGACTTGAGAATGGTCCAGGACGGACTGAAACGTCGTCGTCCCTTCACCTTCTAGTGTGGGGACTGGTCAACAAGTGGTTGTTGGAGGGATGGTCATGGTGGTCGAGGTTGACTACCTCCCCCAATGCCTTCACCTTTCTCCCTTGTATGAAATGGCAAATTACACCACATTCCAATCTCTCCAAATACCAGACTTCATCCTCACCATATTTTCTATATATTAAATTTTTGTCTCGTAGTTTATTGATGACTGTAATAAAGATGGTTATGGTGATGGGCATGTGTAGTGAAAGTGATGAGAGGCCATCCTCCAGTAACTATAGTACTTACAGGAATTATTTATTGATTCATACAGAAAATGAACTGTTGAACCCCTAAAAAGTTCACATTTTGTAGTGGTAAATTAGTCCAAATGGCATTCTATAAAAATGGAAACGTTACTAAAGAACCCTAGACAAATGTCTAAGCAATACTAGGACTAATATATGTTATCTTAGACCTAATATAGCACGTGTGTGCTTTACTAGACCTGTGTGTCTTATTTTATTTTGTTTCTTCGATAAAATAGAACAAAACGTGATCATTGGCTATAACAGTACATTTTTATACATTAACCAAAAAGTTGCTATAAGTACTATCATTTTAGGAAGATGGTGAATTGTTACTTTTCATAGTGTACTTTGTAATGTTATGTTGGGGACCATAATGTATAAAATGAGAAATGCAGTACGTACTGTTCTAGGTCAGAGGACAGGTTAGATGCAAGACAGTGTGTAGTGAAGGTGGGCTCTTTCTCTAACTACAGTGGGTACTGTACCCTTTTAATTTTATAATACTGTATTATTGTTAGAAATACTGACCATCTGCAAAGTGTTGGGAGGAATGAATATATTTTGAATATAGTGTATTTTACTGAGGATTGACATTTTACTTGTGACTGGTATTTGAAATTGTGATACTAATAATGTCCTGGTAGTAGTCGGGTTCTCACTCTCTACTCGCATTTAGGAATCCCGGGTTCGAATCCCAAGTAGGACAAAATGATTGGGCTTGTTTTCCTATCACCTAATGCCTCTGAGTACCCAGGAGTTACTTGGATTGTTGTGGGGTTGCATCCTGGGGAGGGGGCAGTAATTTGACCAGAGGGGGGGGGCTCAATACGTATAAGCCTAACGTACATACGTGTAGTTACCAAAATGTAATTACGTAAATGTAATTACCTAAGTGATGTATACACACCGGTTGCCTGTCCCCTGACATAATAAATTATTAATAAAAATTCTGCTTATTAATTTTTTATGTTAATATGTTTAAGAATTCATTTATTTGAATTTCAGGAATGGCAAGGTGATAGTAAATAATGAAGAGCAGTCATCTGTTCCTCACATCTATGCTGTGGTGACATCATGGAAGGAGGGCAGGAGCTGACTCCTGTGGCCATCCAGGCTGGCAGACTTCTGGCTCAGGTGAACCTTTCTATCACTTGCTACATTAAGCTTTTCATTATACTTTTTGCTTGCTTGACAATCATTCACTCAAATATACTTCAGCACTTCTCGGACTCGAGGCAGACTTTAGCACTCTACACACTTCCATTAGCATCTTGTATATTAAAACTTAAGTCAATTTTGCCAACTTTACAAAATTTTAATAGTTTTGTGAAATATAACTAGAATAAATACATAATTCTCGTTGCTCGAAAAGATTAAAGAATTTTGTTATTGTAAACCGAGGTCATAATGTATTTTTTATATCTTCAGCGCCTGTATGGTAATGGAAAACTACTAACTGATTACGTAAATGTACCTACGACCGTGTTTACTCCACTGGAGTATGGTTGTTGTGGCCTCTCTGAAGATACCGCCATTGACACCTACGGTGAGGATGACATTGAAGTGTATCATTCCTACTACCAACCCCTGGAGCATACTGTTCCTCACCGCCCAGAAAATGACTGCTATGCAAAACTTGTCTGTCTCAAGAGTGAAAATGTAAGTATTGATGCACAAAGAAACTGGATATAGACTTTTGAGTTCAGTCTTTGATATTTATTACAAAAGTAAAATAAAGCAATAAAGGTTTGGTTTTACAAACTAAAAAGCAAGGGTAGAGAAACAATTGTAGCTCACAAATGTTACAGTAGCTTAATCTTAACGTGTTGTGAATTTTTTATTCAAAATTAATGCAGCTTAATTGTGAATTAAGTAACAATAAATAATGTACATAATATTTGGTTTGCATGTACAACACTTATTTATCTTAAATTAGTGCATAAAGGAATAAAATGATTGGGGCTGCATTAATGAGATGCACATACACGCATGTGTGTGTACTTGGCTGGTTGTGCTTGCGGGGGTTGAGCTTTGGCTCTTTGGTCCCGCCTCTCAACTGTGTATGTGTGTATTATATGTATATATTCTTCATGTATACATGGTTTCTAAGTATCCACTAGTATGTGTATCGGACCGAAACAAAAATTCTGAAAGTTTTCTTGTTTCAGCACATTATGAAGGAGTACATACAGAAGACAATGGTTTGGGATTATATAGCCCACTGCACTTGAGTAAATAACAAATCCATAAGCCAAAATATTGATTAAATTTAATCGATTATTCTTGCATATACTGCCAACCACTTGGGCTGGGCGGTAGAGCGACGATCTCACTTCATGCAAGTTGGCGTTCAATCCCCGACCGTCCACAAGTGGTTAGGCACCATTCCTTCCCCCCGTCCCATCCCAAATGATTATCCTAATCCCTTCCAAGTGCTATAGTCATAATGGCCTGGCGCTTTCTCCTCATAGTTCCTTTTTTGCATACACTGCAGGAGCTCGGTTTTCTGAACCTGCTAAACTGAACATTTGGGCTATCTGGACATGGGGAGCTACAGATTGAAAAATCTATAGCTCCCCGTGTCAATGACGGGTACACTTGAATTCGTTATTGATGCCTTCATAGTTTTTTAAAGCTTTTCAAAATTACTATTCTATATCCATGCTTTTGGGAAACAATCTATAATGCCTTACGAGAGTTTAGTTTTCTGATTAAGCATTATTTACACTTTTATAAGGTATTAGTGACAGATGAGAGTTCACTTGCTTCACTACATCTTTTCGTTGTATAGAGAGCACTAAGATTTAAACAAATACATGTAATGTATGGTCCTTTTGGCAATGATATCCACAGGAGCGGGTTATAGGATTCCATGTGCTTGGACCTAATGCTGGCGAGATTACACAAGGCTTCAGTCTTGCCATCAAGCTTAAGGCCACTAAATCGGACTTCGACAACTTAATTGGCATCCATCCAACATGTGCTGAGGTAAGCTTAGTCAAAGTACAGGGTATAGTTTTGTAAATTACATATTACAGTATTTGATGATACAGAATTGTTGAGGCACTGTAATCCACCCTAACACCACACTTCTTTTGAGTCATGCTCGCTCATAACTAGGATGTAGGGCTGCCAGAGAACGTTTAATTTCATAGGCAGGCATTTGCTGTTTATACAGTGTCTTGAAAGATTCACTATACTGTACTTGTTATACACCCAGTTATAGCCAACTCATTATAGTACTTATATTCCTGTTCTTGCTACTCTCTTTACTGTACTCATCTTCTCAAATTAGCTTTATTGGTTTCCAATACACAATATAATACTGCTCGACCACATCTGGTATTGAAAATCATAAACCATTTTGTGGGTTATCTGAAACCTGACTACCTTTATCCCTTCCCTCTAGCACATTTATTCATAGGAATTAAATATTATAATGTATGAAATTGCATTAAATGGGCATATAATAACATTTTCTTACTCAAAAATTGTGTGTAATTCTGCAAACTTAATCAGTACTTGTAAAAAGTTACCTTAGTAGTTTTAATTATTTTCATGAGGTATTTGCACTAGGTAAAGAATTTGTGATCAGCACACGTTGCCAACCAATGGGGGTCCTGCTTTGAATCTTAGCTGCCATGTTTGCAGATTTAAGAAATTATTTTTTTGACATGAATGTGAAGTAAATGGCTTGGTTGTCAAGATCATAGTGATTTTAAAGATGTATTATTTTTATATTAAATATTTTTGAATACAGGAAGGAAATTCCAGATTGTTATTCATATAGGGTGAGTTATTGCATCTCAAAGGATATATCCATTGTTATTGGAAAATGGAACAAGAAAATAGCTATTAATAATTTTTGTTTTCCTCAGATCTTCACAACATTGAATATAACGAAGAGGTCGGGTAAGGACGTGAATGCTGCGGGTTGCTGAGGTTAAACTTAGCTGCTTTTTAGCTCAAGCCGACCAGGGGCAGAGCACACGTTAAAGCAAGATCTAATATATTGATCATGATTACCTTGTAGTTAGATCACACTTTTTGCATTGTCCAGGGTTGAAATGCAAACATTATTTATTCAGTAATTCCTTTTTAACATTATTAATTACATTAATCTCAACACTGGTTTCATAGTGCACAACTATTTCATCACTGCAGACATTTCATGGGATTTGTCCTACGCAAGGCTGGTATTTGTGTGGCCTTTCTGCCCTTGGTCGTTAACATAAAAGCAGCAAATTTCTAATCCTCCAAGGCAAAGACTGTTGCAGAGATTTGACACGTGGAGGTGTCGTGTAGGCATGTCAACATTTTGAATGTCTCGACTTTCTAACGTGTCAACTCGGCTATGTTATGAAGGTAGATTTTCAAAACCCAAGTTTTGGGCGAGGTCTACTGGAAGCATGTCTTTGGTGTGGAGGGACACTGGGCCTCACTTCTTCCCTTATTTGAAGGAGTTTGATTAAAAAATGACCGATGTAATCTATAATTCTTTCATTATATTATGGAGTGGTACTGGTATTTTTATACATCATTGTTAATTCCACTAAAATGTTTATGGGTTTGTATTATGAAATTTAATAAAATTACACCCCATTCTATTTGGCTGTATATTATATAAACGTGTCGCACTTTATATTGACAATTGTGAATGTGGTAAATAATGCTAAAAATTATTCTTTGAATATTACTGAAGACGACAAATGAATAATTTTATTTATTTATTTATATATATAAGTGAAACATTGTCACTGTATGCTGATGAAGAGAAAGAAAGCAAGCAAGATACGATTAAATAGGAATCTAGTGAAAATTATTGATCTTGATTGAAAGTAGCAATTGGTTCCCGACTGTGCTAGCAGCAAGTTGGCAAACTGGGACCATCTGTTATGTTGTCTTGATTTTGTTAAGTGTGGTGGCTAAAGAGAAGTTCCGGACCAGCCGGGCTGTGGTGGGTATGTGGGCCTGCGGGCCGCTCCAAGCAACAGCCTGGTGGACCAAGCTCTCACAAGTCGAGCCTGGCCTCGGGCCGGGCTTGGGGAGTAGAAGAACTCCCAGAACCCCATCAACCAGATTGATTTTCAGGTTGATTATGTTCCCAAACCCAATACTGTAAGTCTGTACTGCATGTCACTTGGTGTCCCAAGTACATGTCCCTCTAGCTCCTGAGGTCTGTCAACCTATTTTGGCATTCGCCAATAAGTCATGCAGTGCTAGATTTTTCAAGCAGCTGCTCAATCTGTCAAAGCGCACAATGAACAACACATATCATAGATAAGATATCACGATGGCGTGATTTTCTCATCATATATCCTATGTTAAATAAGGTCAATATCAAGACATTTGGAGTCAGTGTGCCTGTTCCTGGAGAAAATAGTTTTCCAGGGTGTGGGTTGACATCATCAAACCTAATGCTGGAAGAGTACATAAAAGTTGTTTGCAGCCTATGAAAAACTGACAAATGTCTTGTAGTCTTTCGGAACCTTATTCTTCTTGATAGTAGGTGCAGTTTGCATGAAGGGTTCGAACCTTGTTCAGAAAGCCTTCGGAATATTGTAAACATGCAAGACCTCTGTAGAATGCAGCCAAACGCCAGACACGCATTTTTTTTTTATTCTGAATAACCAGTCAGAAAATGGATACAAATCTATCAACTTCCCTGTGACCCCAGATGAGAGTTGCCTAACAAGTCGAATTTTCATGAAATATTAAATTTAAAGTTCATATGAAATGATGCTTTTAATTATATGACTACAATTTCTTTGAGTCAAAACTTAACAAATTTTATCAAACCTAGCCTATCGTATCCTAATATAATTAAGTTTCTAATAAATTAGTTATTTTCTATTATCTATCTGGAAAAAATATTTAAAACTAGAATCATTCGGCCTGTTAGACAAATCAGACCTTACATACTAGCCAGGTAATGCGGTTCTGGCTAATAGGGACGACATAAGCATCGCGACCGTTGGACTGCCTCACAGTAGTATAATCTTAACTAATTTAATACTGTTGATTATATCGAAAAAAAGATACTATAAGCCCAATTTTTGGTTTAACCATTATATCTTGCTGCGTTGTTAGTCGAGGTATCGGTGACCATGGGAGACATATGCATCTTGTCGATGCGGTTCCCTTGAGGCTATCCCGAAAAAAACGCCAAAATTAAAAAACTACCTCTCCTATAGATCCCTGGCACCTCTCGGCCAAGCCGCAAACCCGCACTCGACGCCCGAAGCGCAACCTGAAAACGCAAGAAAATCTAGCAAAGTCTTCTTTAATTAATAACTACATGATATATATACGCCAGGCATCGTAACCACCCAGGCAGTTGTATAAAAGGTACTTTACCCCAAAACGTAACCCAACGGGCATCAATGCAGCAAGTTTTCCAGCGAGCCCTGTAGGATGAGGAGGTGTTCGGTGTCAGAACAGCACCAAGATTGAACCAGGAATACCATCTTGTATGTATCATTCTCACATACCCAGTCCGTCCTCCAAACAAAGACCCAAGTGATTCCATGCACCCGCCAAACCCCCTGTTTATGAATTAAAAACGGTTTACACACAACCCGTCCTCGACTCAAGTCCATTACATTCAGCGGTCAACCCCACAGACGCATTCATAAATGTTAACATGCTGTTCATTCAAAACGGGAATTTTCTCAAGTATAAATTAATATTATAATATATTGGCATATTGTGTATATATAGGCATAGGATAGGTTAGGTCAGGTGTTTAGGTTCTGTTGGCGATTATTTGTATTTGTAGTACGTGGGTGAAGCATTTATAGCGTTGTGATTCGAACAAAATTCGTCAGTGAAGCACTTGTTCCGGATATGTTCGAACGTCATCAGTTGTGAGTCGTGTGTAAACCGCTTTTCATTCATAAACAGGGGGTTTGGCGGGTGCATGGAATCACTTTTGGATCTTTGTTTGGAGGACGGGCTGTACACACGACTCGCAACTGATTTTGTTCGAACACTTCCGGAACAAGTGCTTCACTGACGAATTTTGTTCGAACTACAACGCTATAAATGCTTCACCCACGTACTACAAATACAAATAATCGCCAACAGAACCTAAACACCTAACCTAACCCATGCCTATATTTGCACAATATTGTAATATATTATAATTTATATTTGAGAACATTCCCGTTTTGAATAAAGATCATGTAACAATTTATGAATGAGTCTGTGGGGTTTGTGTTCCTTTTTTTATTTACAAAACTTGGTCTTAGTTTTAGTAAATTTATCAGGCAAACTATGTGATATAAAACTACCTTCCTTTTACAATTGCAATTAATTGATTGATTTAAGTGTAGTTTTGGACATAGGTAGACAGTTCCTCCCGTTGCTTACATATGACTCAACTGATTACGATGGAGCATTTTTCGAACAGTGCTTCGTTGACTACCTGTGTTCGGATCGCAACTCCATTTAAGCTTCACCCACGTCAAGTGTGGTGGCCGAAGTGGAATTGAGATCAAAGACAGTTTACTGTACAGCATTTTTACCTGAGCGCTGCCTGGGAGGAGGGAGTGAATTCCATTTTGTCCTGACAGGCAAAAGTGGACCGCTCTACTTTGTCCTGCATAATTCTCTCTTAAGATAAGTCCTGTTGAGTTTTGTTACTAGCCACCCAGGTAACTATTGACTTTACGTGTTATTGCAACTTCCAGCTTGCTCCAGAATGTTATATTTGGTGGGAGTAACTAGGAAGTGGACATGATGTACTTTATTGTGGTTTTCCAAAGTGTTTACCATTTCTTGCATCAAATTTGAGGTTTTCCTAGAATATTGTGGTCGTAAATTTTTACTTCTGTCAAGAGGGAGTGTTGGATATGAACGGAAATGTCAAGAGGCAAGATCAATGGTTATGTTTGAGGGTTTTGTTAAATATTTGTTAATTATTGAACGTGTTCCCATCCGTGGATCTGGTGTAGTTAATCTACCAATTCAATTCAGAATTTTCTTTATTATGAACCCCATACCGTGGGCGGGGGGTGGAAAGGGTTACAGAGGCACATAATGTTTTTAGAAACTGAACCTCATAGTTAATTTAGCTTAGCAAGTAACAGTTTTTTGACGATAGTTACACCATTGTTAATGCTGTATACACATATATGTGTNCACAACTGTAATATATCGTGCTACATTATTTTTTTAAATCATTAAGTCTCGCTTTGTATTATCTAAACCGTTTTCTTTACGCAAGTGTTGGTAAGCGTCACCAGCGGGCTCTCGGGTAGAACATATTCAAATAAAATAAGCAAAGCGTTTATACTTATTTAGTTACCGGTTTGTTATCTTTTCCACGTGATTCGTAATGAATTCACTGTTAATACTAAAACTGATTCCGTAAACTACATGTTAAATTATCAGGTTGGGTTACTGTTACCTGTGGTAGGTGGCTACAGCTGACGCTGTTACCTGTGGCAGGTGGCTACAGGTGACGCCGTTACCTGTGGCAGGTGGCTACAGGTGACGCTGTTACCTGTGGCAGGTGGCTACAGGTGACGCCGTTACCTGTGGCAGGTGGCTACAGGTGACGCCGTTACCTGTGGCAGGTGGCTACAGGTGACGCTGTTACCTGTGGCAGGTGGCTACAGGTGACGCCGTTACCTGTGGCAGGTGGCTACAGGTGACGCCGTTACCTGTGACAGGTGGCTACAGGTGACGGATCTCCCAATCCTGAGCACTCCAGGTGCAAAACTGATCTCTCACACTACATCACCGAGTGACCAGTTATTAGACCATTCAGACCCATTGGCATGAGGTACCTGGAGCTTTGCAATTACTTTATTACCTCTCGTGTTCTTGAAGATATCCTCATAATGCACCCAAAGTCTGTCAGTACAGACTACTCATCACTTGCCTCTGTAAGACTAACCATCCTGTATGATGGGGATTTTTAGCATCACGTAGCTATACGTTTTTGACACACTGTAGTTCATACAGTCTAATATCGCTGCACAAATGTACCTAAATGTGTTAATACAAAAATATATTAACAAACATGCGTAAAAATCCATTAGTGGTCGACTTATCAACTGAATTTCAAGATGACCAGATAAGATAAGTGACTGACGAAGTTGTTTTTTAAGTACTTTAAGAGTAGGTGCGACCTACATACACTTTGTATGATAACTCCCGCTTCTATGATAACCATCCTGTTTGTATGATAAACTATCCTGCTTGTATGATAACTATCCTGCTTGTATGATAACCATCCTGTTTGTATGATAACAATGTTGCTTATATGATAACTATCCTGTTTGTATAACCATCCTGCTTGTATGATAACCATCCTGTTTGTATGATAACATTGTTGCTTGTATGATAACTATCTTGTTTGTATAACCATCCTGCTTGTATGATAACCATCCTGTGTTTATGAAACCATCCCGCTGTATGATAACCGTGGCGCGTCCTGTCACGAGGTCCCGCTTGCATGTATTCACTATATATATATTTTTAACTCATTTATTCCAATGCAAAATAAACGATTTGTTTTAGGCTGTTGTGTGTGTTGTGTAGGTGGGTGTGAGAGGTGAGGGAGAGGTGTGAGAGGTGAGGGAGAGGTGTGAGAGGTGAGGGAGAGGTGTGAGAGGTGAGGGAGAGGTGTGAGAGGTGAGGGAGAGGTGTGAGAGGTGAGGGAGAAGTGTGAGAGGGTTTTTTTATTATTATTTTCTACCACAAACGTGGCCAGACATTAACAATGCTAACCAGCATATATCCATTTTCTTCTGTCCTCCATGGACAGGGTTAGAGATCTGTTAAATATATAGTTCAGGGATTTATTGAACAATGAAGCACTGAAGGTGAGGGAGAGGGGTGAGGGAGTGAGAGGTGAGGTAAGAAGGAGTGAGAGGTGAGGTAAGAAGGAGTGAGAGGTGAGGTAAGAGGTAGTAGAGAGGGAGGAAGGTAGTGTAGGAGGAGCGGCAGGCATGAGCAGCTTGGTGGTGGCGGCCGCGACGCTACGTAGAGCAGTGTTCCAGCCACGCTGCTTCCTCTCCCACGCCTGCAGCACTCTCCAGGCCTCACACTGCAGCAGCAGCAGGAGCCTCACCACGCCGTGGAGTTGTGTCCCCGCCTGCAGGAGAGAAGGGAGAACCGTGGGGGCGTGTGGGAGTGTGTTCCCGGTGGGAGGCGCCAGGTCCCTGCTGGCGATGGCGCCCGTCCTCTCCTCCTCTGACCTGCCGGCGGCGCTCCTCGTCGACAACTACGTCAAGGAGAACAAGGTCATGGTCTTCAGCAAGTCCTACTGCCCCTTCTGTCATAAGGTCAGTCTTATACAGCTACTCTCTCATATAACTAAGTGTAAAGATATCTTGTTGGTCTGGTCTGCGTGTGTTTTATAGGTCAGGCATTCCTATAGCATCAATAATGCTATGATAGCTATCGTATTTGGCTATGGTTATTTTGGTGTGTGTAAGGCTATTGGGGAAATATATTGTTTCATAAGTGTTAGTATAGCAGGCCTATGGTTGTAAGAATGGGAATTGTAATGTTGTGACTAAGTCATTACTTAGGAATGTTGCCTCGTTATGGGGATGACCTTGAAGATTTGAACCACATTAGTGTATTATTTTTGTTTGGATTTGGTGAGATTAACCACTATATTGAGCAAGGAAGGTATTTTACATATACAGTTCTCTACTATACTTTTCAAAGTACCATTTAAAGGTGCAGTTTTATACCCTAAGTTGTATGCAAAACTTGCATGTATATGAGGTATGGTCAAGCTGTACACAGTATATTAGGTTAGCTTGGCTCTAAAATGCTTTGGTGAACTGTCTATAACCTGCATCCATGTAAATGGATGCAGGTTATAGAAGGTTAGGCTATAAGTTAAGTCAGTTAATCTTCGGCAATCCAGAAAATCTATCGAAACTGATGCTGATCTTTGCTCATGGGTACAAGATACTTATAACCTAGATGGTTTAATCGGGCTTTTGCATTTTGACCAAGCTAATTTTATTTTTATTTTAGCTTGTATGGGCTGCATAATAAATGAACTAAACTAACTAAATCTGCACAAAATGGGTTTATATTTTGCCTAGTTCTAATTGACCTTGGTAACTGCTGTTTATTTTTTATATAGCCTTTTTATATTTATTTTTTATCTTTATTTTTTTTATAGCCAGGGCATAATGGATGATCCACCTATTAACTGTGACTAATGTTATAAGTAAATAAATAAATAAATACAAAATTTTATTCAGGTAAGGTACATACATACAAAGTAAGATACAAAAGTTGATGAATTTATAGATAGAGCTAGTACATACAATGCCTAAAGCCACTATTACGCAAAGCGTTTCGGGCAGTACTTTTCAGTTCTTGTTTATCAGTTCAGTTCTTGTTTATTTATCAGTTCTTGTTTATCTTGGTTTAACCTCTATTTGCAGTAACTTTCCAACCAGTTAAAATATTTTAGTACATTAAATCAACTTTTTCATTTTTCAGGTGAAGGATCTCTTTAACCAGATAAATGTGACTTACACAGCACTGGAACTTGATCAAATAGGTGAGTTGAAAGCTATTATTTTTTTATCTTGCCTAGTACAGAAGCCAGTTACTGGAACCACTTAAGTTATTCGCTACCATATTTTCTGTGAGCATCTCCTCGGTAACTCCTCGAGCATAAGCACTTTGTAGCCAAGCTTTGGGAAAATCACACCTGGCCTACTGGGAGCCAGTACTGTACCTGAATCTAGCTCTTTAAGGTCAACCGAAGGATCGGATCTACTCAAAGCCATAAACAAAAATGCAAGAAAGGTAGTGGGCAGCAAAGAGTGATTGAAAGAAATTGATAACCCAGAGGTACAAAATACATACCATTATTGCCACAAGGAAACTACCCAACTTAACATGAGGTGACCTGGTAGCCTTGGTCACCTGGGGTTCTGGCCACCCACACATCTTTCTTACTCAGTTGGGCATACAACTATTTGGATAGTTTCCTAGTGTCAACAGTAGTTCATCTTGTTTATTTTTTTTTTTTGGGGGGGGGGGTGGCTTAACTTTGCTTGTGGGTGTTTTCTTTGTTTTGTTAAAATTCCAACCTTTAGGCTTCCCTCTCCTTATACAGAGAGTCAGATGTTTGCCTTGGCTCCAAGTTGGTTAGGGTGGGACTTGGCAGCCTGGTACAATATCCTAAAATTTGACTACAATATTTTGTATTTGTGCTGGAATAGTACCAAGAGCTCATGGGACCTATCAGTAGCTCGTGCAGCTATTGATAAACCCCTCCAGTAAAGGGCTTTTCATTATTCAACACTTGATTTGTTTCCCCGTGCACTATCTACCAATAGTTTTACATCCAGGTCCTCAGTTTCTGCTGGGTTCAATTACAGAAGCAAACAGAGTGAAGGTATATGTCACATGTATTCTATCCTCCCCAGGCATTTCTACCCAAATCATCATTATTACTTAATTTCCCCACTTTTGTGGGGGATGGGGAGACATAATTACCCGTCCCCCCACTTCAAAAGACCAGGTGTACAGTAGTCCGTATGAATTGTTGTGTATATGTTCTATATAACAAAATACATTTACTCACAAACTGCTTCCATCCAGCCTTGAGCCTTATATCCTGTGTTGTTCACAATTACTACTATATCCTCCTCTTATACTTGCTTGTCTGCCTGCTCTCTTCTTGGCCTTCTCCTAACTTTAAAAATCGCTGAAATACAATTTTCACTGAACTACCGTCATCCATTTCTTGAACATACCAAAAACATCTTGGTATGCTCTCCATAACCTTAAGCACCACATCTTTCTATGCTATATTCATTCCTTTCTCTATTCTCCTAACACCATACATGCTAAATAGATTATCCATTTTTACTGAACTAACTTTGTCTTGCTCATAATAGTGTCTTGTACTGTAACTGTAAAGGTTGACTACTACACTTTGTGCTAAATAATCTTCTGGACTTTAGTGCCTTTGAATAATTGCTTCATCATACAGCCTTCTGGTTTAATTTGTATTTGTGTTTATTTAACCAAGCTTTCATTGCAACAGCCATTTCTGTTGTACAAATTCCTATTATTTACACATACTAAATATTTAAACTTGATTGCCATTGATATATACTGTATTTCACTACATTTCCTTCTCTCCACCACCATAACTACTATTGTCTACATTTGAGTTAATTAGACCGCTCTCTCACACAGAATTTTCAATGGTCTGTAAATCTATTAGATTGTGCTAGACAAACTATCATCTGAATATATAAAATTGTACATACTTTAATTATACATTAGGTATTAGGCCTATACATTAGTTTATTGTTCTTTCCATTTCTCTCTCTCTCTCTCTTCTTTCTTCCTTTAGCTCTCCTTTTCCCATTAGTAATCAGTTGTGTAAGTTTTTAGTTTATAAAGTAAAATTGGTAATTGTAATCAGGTTTGTGGCCATGCATAATAAGACTTATGTTGAACTGTGTTTATTTAAATGAGTTCAGGATGTGTGTGTGAAGTCAGGCTCTGGAAAAAACTAGGCTAAACTTCCAGGAAATTCTTCTGTACAAAACACTGGGAATTCCACTCTGCTGAACTGTCGGCATGGAATTGTTTTATTTTATGGCATATTATTTGTGATCTTGATATATTCTTATTGTAAGTGAGCAAGTAAATTTAATAGTGTGAGAAATGTACAATCTTTTATTGATCATTACAACTGATGAATTGCATCTTAGGTTTAGCTTGTACTTTGTACAGAGTATATGTTCATAGACAATGAAGCATTATTCAAAATAGTGCATCTTTAATGCCAGGAATTAGGATAGAAAAATAAGTTATAGTACAGTTTAGTATATGAAAATGTGAAGGTGTGGTAGATGATGTGGCAGCCATGGACGGCACAAACACTTAATATATTCCAAGTCATGTAGGTTGGCTAACAAATAGTATTGTATGCTGTTGGAACAGTAGTTGTCCAACTAGACTGGGGCTTTGCGTGCCATGTGTCTTTAATAAATATAAATATTTTGCTTTACATGGTCCAATAATACCATTCTTTAGAGTTCATTTCAAAATATTTGTATAGAAAATTTGAATTATTATGAAGGCATCACTGAATGACAATAAATGTCATTCAGTGATGGGAAGGGGAGTAGGTATTTATCAGTTTCTAAGTCTTTGTCTGGTCTAACATGTTGACCAGACCACACACTAGAAGGTGAAGGGACGACGACGTTTCGGTCCATCCTGGACCATTCTCAAGTCGATTGTGTTTTTCTTAAATATCTCTATTAGATATTTGCCTGAAACGCGATGCGTGCTAGTGGCTGTACACGACTGTAAGAACTCTTTGTATATATAAATAAAAAAAATATATAAATTACAGTAGTACAGAAATTGATTAACTGGTAGTTTCTTAGAAAAGTTTCTACTAGTTAAAATTACAATGTTCTGACATTATTTACGGTAACTTGAGACAGGATGTAGGTAGTATCCAAAAAAATTTTTTAATACACTTGCACGTATATTGTCTTTCCTTCACCTTCATTTAAGCACTAAGGCGTTGTAGTAAGTTTCTCCAATTTGGACATTTTTACATTAGAGTGGACTTCTATTTTACAGCATTTAACTATAAGATGTGATGGTTAATGCTCTTACTGTCTTGATTTTGGTCGTGTGTATGCGAGAGCCTTTTTTTTTTTTTTTTTTCTTTTAGTCTTTCAGCACTAAAAATAAACTGTCCTTCTCTCTGTAGATAACGGTGCGGAGATCCAAGATGCACTAGCAGAAAAGTCTGGCCAGAGTACTGTACCCAATGTTTTCATTAATGGGCAACACGTTGGAGGTGCAGACAAGACCTTCGAGGCTCATGCAAATGGCACATTATTACCTTTAATTAATAAATCTGACCATGAATTTGATTACGACTTGGTAAGAGTTATTTTGTGTTGCACACAGTACATTTCCTAGAATTGCAATTCAGTTGCAATGAAAGACTTAATTTGACTAGCCACTTTGTGTATACAAATCAGATCAATATTTGTCAACAATTTAATACTCTACTGTATGTACATTAGGTTAACAAAGATAATGTATAAATTCTTGAAAATGTCATTCTCCATTACAGTAAGAATACATAAAATTACTTTATTGTAGTATTGTATTTATGTAGTATTTTAAGTAGAAATTAAGTTATATATAATGGTTTTGGTTTTTCAGTAATTTGTTTATAATTTGCTATTTATTTGTGGTACTTAAAAATAGAAATTAATTTTGTTTCTGAGGTTTGTTCAGTATTTTGTTAAATAGAAGTAATAAAATATTTATTTATACAGTACATGTATTTCTTGCAATATGTATCTTTTCCAACAGATAGTTATTGGTGGTGGCTCTGGTGGCTTGGCGGCTTCCAAGAGGGCGGCTGATCTGGGTGCCAAAGTGGCGGTGTGTGACTTTGTCACCCCAACCCCAAAGGGCACAACATGGGGCCTTGGTGGTACGTGCGTCAATGTTGGCTGCATCCCCAAAAAGTTAATGCATCAAGCAGCAATTTTTGGGCACGATTTGCAGGTTTGTTATTAACTATAGCACATGTCTGTGGCATAGTGCTTTAAGTCCAAGTAATAAAATATTATGGGTGTTATTGTCAAGATGTAGGTAGTATTGTTTGTTGATTCTTGAATTGCCTGTACATCTGTTGACTAGATCCTCCTTGGTATTAAACATTTTGACAGTAAGTTAATAATGTTGTTTGTATTTTCTTAAATGGGAGAATGTTGCATATCCTTCGGTACTCTGTTATTATATTGATATTGTAATGTAATTGCAGTTGCTTGTTTTTTAATTAAAAGTTAATGAAATGTCGGTCATTTCAATTTATTTGCTACTTGTGCCAACCTCCAGGATTCTCGAGACTTCGGATGGGACACCCCAGAGACAGTTGCTCACGACTGGAACAAGATGGTGGAAGGGGTTCAAAACCACATAGGATCTTTAAATTGGGGCTACCGTGTAGCTCTCAGAGATAAGAAGGTCAATTATCTCAATGCTTATGCCAAGTTCACCGACTCCCATACCATACAGGTATATAAATTCCCCTTGTAATTTTTTCCCCTTTCTTTGTAAGATTGATGGGGAACTTTGTGTTTGTATAAAAAAAAAATATTGAAAGATAACTGTTAACCAGACTAGCCTGACTTAGTCTTGGAGTGCACTAATTGTTCCATGAGGTCCGTTACAGTCGAGCTTCGGCTCTTTGGTCCCACCTCTTGACTGTCAATCAACTGGTTTAGGTTACATCCGTTATTGTTACTGTCAATAAGGGTTTGGGTTGCATCCGAAAATTTGGTTTTTGATACTTTAAACATAATTTGGGTCTTTCTTTCACCTTCATTTTATATTTTAATAAAATGTTTTGAGATATTTGGTGTGCACAATTCTTCAGTCTTCACTTACTGCACTATTTTTTGTTTCTTTGGACAATTGTACTTTAAATTTCCAGACAGTAGACCGTCGTGGTAAAGAAAAAATTATCACAGCTGACAAGTTTCTACTGGCCATGGGAGGTCGTCCACGCTATCCCGACATTCCTGGTGCCAAGGAATACTGCATCACCTCCGATGACATTTTCTCGCTCCCTCACCCTCCTGGCAAAACTCTGCTGGTTGGAGCATCATACATTGCTCTCGAGTGTGCTGGCTTCCTGGAGGGGCTCGGCTACGACACTACAGTAATGGTAAATGGCTCGGCATATCTTTAATTTCAAGTAAAATTTGTTCTTGATGTAAATCCAACTAAGAGCAGCTGGAAAATTTATGAAAAATGGATCTCCATTATTACGTATAATTGGATTCAAAGTCATTATTTAAGGTTGGTGTATATAGGGTAAGTAATATTTTTTGCAATTCATTACAGGTGAGGTCGATTCTGCTGCGTGGATTTGACCAGCAAATGGCAGAATATATTGGAGCTTACATGTTGAAAAATGGTGTAACATTTATTCGGGGTGCTGTGCCGACTAAAGTAGAACAGGCAAGTGATATTACAATACAGTATTTACTACAGTTTTCTGTTATGTACTCCTGAGGTAAGAGTTCTTTCAGTGGAGACATCCTACTTTGCTTAGCACACTAGTGTTCTGTTGTAGTTCCATTCTTAATTTTTTACAAAATTCAATTACAGGTATTTAAATTTTTATCCTTCCACTTACCCATATTTTACTCTTCACTTATAATGGTGAATTAATTGATGAGCTTAATATATACTTTATTTGAAAATATTATGTCCTAATGAGTTTATTTTAATAGACCTGATTCAGGAATGGTATACAATGTAGTGGCTTAAAAACCCAGTTGTATCAATATGGCTCGGTAGGCAAGTTTGGTGTGAAAAAGGTTTATTATTAAGTGATGAAATATGTGTAGGAACATAAGAAAACAAAAAATGTCAAGTCAAACTTGAAGTTAGGGATATTTAGTCGTAAAACTTGTACTCTTCAGGCAAGGAACATTAGAATTGGAAATTAGTAATTTGGGGAGAGCAGGAGCAGGTTACTGGTGTAATTTTGTGACGTGTGTAAATTTGTTAAATTATTAAGATATAAATCATTTCTGAAGACATTGCAGCGGAGGAAAGTTTTATCCTTTTATATTTATGATTTTTTTTTTTTTTTTTTTTTTTAGCCATTAATTTTCCTGAAGTATATTTGATGTATAAAGTATGTGTAATGAAACAGATTGAGGAAGGTACACCAGGACTGCTGAAAGTGACGGCAGTGACCAATGATGGAGATGAAATAGTGGAAGAATATAACACAGTGGTGTTTGCTGTCGGCAGAGACCCCTGCACCTCTAATATTGGCTTGGAAGACATTAATGTTGAGCTGGCCAAGTATGTTAATTTCTTATCTTTTACCTATGTCTTAAGTGATACCAAATGTTTTAGTAAAGTAAAACTAAAAAAAATGATGGGATAGCTTGAAAGATTGTATGCAAAAGCTACCCAGTGTGAATTAGAGACTTGCTGAGGATAATGCAATATTTCTGATACTGTTAACCTCCCAGGACAACTTTTCAAATGTACTTGATAAATAAATGGCAGATAAAATATACAGTAATGTCTAAGCACACAAATTTCTAACATATTCCAGTCTTGGTAAAGTGCAAAGCGAAGGCTGCAAGGTTCTGTATTTGCCCTATTACTCTAACGTGTCACCAATCTATACACTATCTATATAATATATTTAAAATATATATATATTATAATATAAATGTGTGTATGTGTGTCTTTTTATCTGTGTTTGTGATTGGTGACCAGAAGCTTAGGGCTAGCCTTCCAAGACTTTGCAGGGTGACAAGTGGTTGTTGGCGATGAGTCACAATAACGTGGCTAAAGTATGTTGACCAGACCACACACTAGAAGGTGAAGGGAAGACGACTTTTCGGTCCGTCCTGGACCATTCTCTGTGGTCCAGAACAGACTGCATTCGATTGTGCTGGATTCATCCATCACAATCGACTTGAGAATGGTCCAGGACGGACTGAAACGTCGTCGTCCCTTCACCTTCTAGTGTGGGGACTGGTCAACAAGTGGTTGTTGGAGGGATGGTCATGGTGGTCGAGGTTGACTACCTCCCCCAATGCCTTCACCTTTCTCCCTTTGTATGAAATGGCAAATTACACCACATTCCAATCTCTCCAAATACCAGACTTCATCCTCACCATATTTTCTATATAATTAAATTTTTGTCTCGTAGTTTATTGATGACTGTAATAAAGATGGTTATGGTGATGGGCATGTGTAGTGAAAGTGATGAGAGGCCATCCTCCAGTAACTATAGTACTTACAGGAATTATTTATTGATTCATACAGAAAATGAACTGTTGAACCCCCTAAAAAGTTCACATTTTGTAGTGGTAAATTAGTCCAAATGGCATTCTATAAAAATGGAAACGTTACTAAAGAACCCTAGACAAATGTCTAAGCAATACTAGGACTAATATATGTTATCTTAGACCTAATATAGCACGTGTGTGCTTTACTAGACCTGTGTGTCTTATTTTATTTTTGTTTCTTCGATAAAATAGAACAAAACGTGATCATTGGCTATAACAGTACATTTTTATACATTAACCAAAAAGTTGCTATAAGTACTATCATTTTAGGAAGATGGTTGGTGAATTGTTACTTTTCATAGTGTACTTTGTAATGTTATGTTGGGGACCATAATGTATAAAATGAGAAATGCAGTAGTACTGTTCTAGGTCAGAGGACAGGTTAGATGCAAGACAGTGTGTAGTGAAGGTGGGCTCTTTCTCTAACTACAGTGGGTACTGTACCCTTTTAATTTTATAATACTGTATTATTTGTTAGAAATACTGACCATCTGCAAAGTGTTGGGAGGAATGAATATATTTTGAATATAGTGTATTTTAACTGAGGATTGACATTTTACTTGTGACTGGTATTTGAAATTGTGATACTAATAATGTCCTGGTAGTAGTCGGGTTCTCACTCTCTACTCGCATTTAGGAATCCCGGGTTCGAATCCCAAGTAGGACAAAAATGATTGGGCTTGTTTTCCTATCACCTAATGCCTCTGAGTACCCAGGAGTTACTTGGATTGTTGTGGGGTTGCATCCTGGGGAGGGGGCAGTAATTTGACCAGAGGGGGGGGGCTCAATACGTATAAGCCTAACGTACATACGTGTAGTTACCAAAATGTAATTACGTAAATGTAATTACCTAAGTGATGTATACACACCGGTTGCCTGTCCCCTGACATAATAAATTATTATAAAAAATTCTTATTAAATTTTTATGTTAATATGTTTAAGAATTCATTTATTTGAATTTCAGGAATGGCAAGGTGATAGTAAATAATGAAGAGCAGTCATCTGTTCCTCACATCTATGCTGTGGGTGACATCATGGAAGGAGGGCAGGAGCTGACTCCTGTGGCCATCCAGGCTGGCAGACTTCTGGCTCAGGTGAACCTTTCTATCACTTGCTACATTAAGCTTTTCATTATACTTTTTGCTTGCTTGACAATCATTCACTCAAATATACTTCAGCACTTCTCGGACTCGAGGCAGACTTTAGCACTCTACACACTTCCATTAGCATCTTGTATATTAAAACTTAAGTCAATTTTGCCAACTTTACAAAATTTAAATAGTTTTGTGAAATATAACTAGAATAAATACATAATTCTCGTTGCTCGAAAAGATTAAAGAATTTTGTTATTGTAAACCGAGGTCATAATGTATTTTTTATATCTTCAGCGCCTGTATGGTAATGGAAAACTACTAACTGATTACGTAAATGTACCTACGACCGTGTTTACTCCACTGGAGTATGGTTGTTGTGGCCTCTCTGAAGATACCGCCATTGACACCTACGGTGAGGATGACATTGAAGTGTATCATTCCTACTACCAACCCCTGGAGCATACTGTTCCTCACCGCCCAGAAAATGACTGCTATGCAAAACTTGTCTGTCTCAAGAGTGAAAATGTAAGTATTGATGCACAAAGAAACTGGATATAGACTTTTGAGTTCAGTCTTCGATATTTATTACAAAAGTAAAATAAAGCAATAAAGGTTTGGTTTTACAAACTAAAAAGCAAGGGTAGAGAAACAATTGTAGCTCACAAATGTTACAGTAGCTTAATCTTAACGTGTTGTGAATTTTTTATTCAAAATTAATGCAGCTTAATTGTGAATTAAGTAACAATAAATAATGTACATAAATTTGGTTTGCATGTACAACACTTATTTATCTTAAATTAGTGCATAAAGGAATAAAATGATTGGGGCTGCATTAATGAGACGCACATACCGCATGTGTGTGTACTTGGCTGGTTGTGCTTGCGGGGGTTGAGCTTTGGCTCTTTGGTCCCGCCTCTCAACTGTGTATGTGTGTATTATATGTATATATTCTTCATGTATACATGGTTTCTAAGTATCCACTAGTATGTGTATCGGACCGAAACAAAAATTCTGAAAGTTTTCTTGTTTCAGCACATTATGAAGGAGTACATACAGAAGACAATGGTTTGTGATTATATAGCCCACTGCACTTGAGTAGATAACAAATCCATAAGCCAAAATATTGATTAAATTTAATCAATTATTCTTGCATATACTGCCAACCACTTGGGCTGGGCGGTAGAGCGACGATCTCACTTCATGCAAGTTGGCGTTCAATCCCCGACCGTCCACAAGTGGTTAGGCACCATTCCTTCCCCCCGTCCCATCCCAAATGATTATCCTAATCCCTTCCAAGTGCTATAGTCATAATGGCCTGGCGCTTTCTCCTCATAGTTCCTTTTTGCATACACTGAAGGAGCTCGGTTTTCTGAACCTGCTAAACTGAACATTTGGGCTATCTGGACATGGGGAGCTACAGATTGAAAAATCTATAGCTCCCCGTGTCAATGACGGGTACACTTGAATTCGTTATTGATGCATTCATAGTTTTTTAAAGCTTTTCAAAATTACTATTCTATATCCATGCTTTTGGGAAACAATCTATAATGCCTTACGAGAGTTTAGTTTTCTGATTAAGCATTATTTACACTTTTATAAGGTATTAGTGACAGATGAGAGTTCACTTGCTTCACTACATCTTTTCGTTGTATAGAGAGCACTAAGATTTAAACAAATACATGTAATGTATGGTCCTTTTGGCAATGATATCCACAGGAGCGGGTTATAGGATTCCATGTGCTTGGACCTAATGCTGGCGAGATTACACAAGGCTTCAGTCTTGCCATCAAGCTTAAGGCCACTAAATCGGACTTCGACAACTTAATTGGCATCCATCCAACATGTGCTGAGGTAAGCTTAGTCAAAGTACAGGGTATAGTTTTGTAAATTACATATTACAGTATTTGATGATACAGTATTGTTGAGGCACTGTAATCCACCCTAACACCACACTTCTTTTGAGTCATGCTCGCTCATAACTAGGATGTAGGGCTGCCAGAGAACGTTTAATTTCATAGGCACGCATTTGCTGTTTATACAGTGTCTTGAAAGATTCACTGTACTGTACTTGTTATACACCCAGTTATAGCCAACTCATTTTAGTACTTATATTCCTGTTCTTGCTACTCTCTTTACTGTACTCATCTTCTCAAATTAGCTTTATTGGTTTCCAATACACAATATAATACTGCTCGACCACATCTGGTATTGAAAATCATAAACCATTTTGTGGGTTATCTGAAACCTGACTACCTTTATCCCTTCCCTCTAGCACATTTATTCATAGGAATTAAATATTATAATGTATGAAATTGCATTAAATGGGCATATAATAACATTTTCTTACTCAAAAATTGTGTGTAATTCTGCAAACTTAATCAGTACTTGTAAAAAGTTACCTTAGTAGTTTTAATTATTTTCATGAGGTATTTGCACTAGGTAAAGAATTTGTGATCAGCACACGTTGCCAACCAATGGGGGTCCTGCTTTGAATCTTAGCTGCCATGTTTGCAGATTTAAGAAATTATTTTTTTGACATGAATGTGAAGTAAATGGCTTGGTTGTCAAGATCATAGTGATTTTAAAGATGTATTATTTTTATATTAAATATTTTTGAATACAGGAAGGAAATTCCAGATTGTTATTCATATAGGGTGAGTTATTGCATCTCAAAGGATATATCCATTGTTATTGGAAAATGGAACAAGAAAATAGCTATTAATAATTTTTGTTTTCCTCAGATCTTCACAACATTGAATATAACGAAGAGGTCGGGTAAGGACGTGAATGCTGCGGGTTGCTGAGGTTAAACTTAGCTGCTTTTTAGCTCAAGCCGACCAGGGGCAGAGCACACGTTAAAGCAAGATCTAATATATTGATCATGATTACCTTGTAGTTAGATCACACTTTTTGCATTGTCCAGGGTTGAAATGCAAACATTATTTATTCAGTAATTCCTTTTTAACATTATTAATTACATTAATCTCAACACTGGTTTCATAGTGCACAACTATTTCATCACTGCAGACATTTCATGGGATTTGTCCTACACAAGGCTGGTATTTGTGTGGCCTTTCTGCCCTTGGTCGTTAACATAAAAGCAGCAAGTTTCTAATCCTCCAAGGCAAAGACTGTTGCAGAGATTTGACACGTGGAGGTGTCGTGTAGGCATGTCAACATTTTGAATGTCTCGACTTCCTAACGTGTCAACTCGGCTATGTTATGAAGGTAGATTTTCAAAACCCAAGTTTTGGGCGAGGTCTACTGGAAGCATGTCTTTGGTGTGGAGGGACACTGGGCCTCACTTCTTCCCTTATTTGAAGGAGTTTGATTAAAAAATGACCGATGTAATCTATAATTCTTTCATTATATTATGGAGTGGTACTGGTATTTTTATACATCATTGTTAATTCCACTAAAATGTTTATGGGTTTGTATTATGAAATTTAATAAAATTACACCCCATTCTATTTGGCTGTATATTATATAAACGTGTCGCACTTTATATTGACAATTGTGAATGTGGTAAATAATGCTAAAAATTATTCTTTGAATATTACTGAAGACGACAAATGAATAATTTTATTTATTTATTTATATATATAAGTGAAACATTGTCACTGTATGCTGATGAAGAGAAAGAAAGCAAGCAAGATATGATTAAATAGGAATCTAGTGAAAATTATTGATCTTGATTGAAAGTAGCAATTGGTTCCCGACTGTGCTAGCAGCAAGTTGGCAAACTGGGACCATCTGTTATGTTGTCTTGATTTTGTTAAGTGTGGTGGCTAAAGAGAAGTTCCGGACCAGCCGGGCTGTGGTGGGTATGTGGACCTGCAGGCCGCTCCAAGCAACAGCCTGGTGGACCAAACTCTCACAAGTCGAGCCTGGCCTCGGGCCGGGCTTGGGGAGTAGAAGAACTCCCAGAACCCCATCAACCAGGTATCGACCAGATTGATTTTCAGGTTGATTATGTTCCCAAACCCAATACTGTAAGTCTGTACTGCATGTCACTTGGTGTCCCAAGTACATGTCCCTCTAGCTCTTGAGGTCTGTCAACCTATCTTGGCATTCGCCAATAAGTCGCCAGCAGTGAAGTCTTGGGATAACTGGAGAGAGAGAGAGAGAGAGAGAGAGACACTTGGGTGTACTCTGACTGCAGCAGAGGTAGGTACCTGAGGTGGTTGTAGTATTTTGGATGGAAGACTTGGTCAACCTTTCAGAAGGGTTCTGAAATTGTTTTACCCTTGATATGCTAGACACCATCACAGGAGTTTCAACATAGGCCATGCCAGCCTTCTTTTCTTGGGTTGTCTACCTTGCCTAACTTATGGTGATTCAGAAAATCAACATAACTGTGGCCCGATCTCTGATCAGGTCTCCGGGTTGTTAATCTGCTCAGTTAGACTGTTAGATGCAGCTGTTTGCAGCCTGGTTGATCAAGCCTCCTTTTGGGGGGTTTCTGAAGTTCTCGCGAACACTTGGAGAAGATAGCCAGTTGTGCCCCTTATGTGTAGACTGTAGAGAGTTGAAAAGTCTGGCCCTTTAATGTTGGTAGTTTTCTCTCGGCATACCTATTGCACCTCTGCTTTTCAATGGGACTATTTTGCACATCCTGCCATGCTCCTTGGTCTCTGGTGATTTTATTTCCATGTGCAATTTTGGAACCAACCCCTCTAATATTTAAATAGTTTAAGTTATTATGTATTTTGCCTGCACTCTGGAAAATACAGATTTTAAAATGTTAATGTCCTAATAATTTAGACGTTTTATTGAGTGGATTCTAGCAGTAAAGGATATTTGCATGCTCTCCAGGTCAACAATTTTTCCAACAGATGTTGGCTACCTTGCTGTAGTATACCTTGACAGTTATGGGTGGTTTGAATGTAATTTGGCTTACAGAACCTCAGTTGGTCAGGGTACCAGATTCGGTTATTAGATGTTGATTGATATCAGTGCTCACGTACACTAACCCTGTTGGGCAACTAATGTGTTTTTCCTAAAGATGTCTTTCCATGAGAGTATCTAATACAGCAGCTGAAAATTTGAAAGGGAGCATTCCACATATCCTACACCAACCCGTCCTCGCAAATTCGTATAGTCAATATTGACTTATTAAATACGTGCATAGGTGACATACTAAACATAATAGATAGATACCCTTAAAAAGATTCATAGAAAACACCGACCTTACCTAACCTTGTTAGTATATTAAGCATCTTATAGCTTCGTAATTACAATTGTTACTTAACCTATTATAGGTATAGGTTAAGTAATAATTGTAATTACGAAGCAATAAGATGCTTATCTTAACATACTAACAAGGTTAGGTAAGGTAGGTGTTTTCTATGAATCTTTTTAAGGGTATCTATTATGTTTAGTATGTCACCTATGCACGTATTTAATAAGTCAATGTTGACTATACGAATTTGCGAGGACGGGTTGCCTACACGGAGTGCTCAATTCCTGGTTGGTTTCAGTGATCATAGAGGAAAGCTAGTTTTGCCGACATGTCTGTCTATCTTTTTTTTGCAACTAGTCTCTGTGGGCCCTTCTCTCTGTTGGCATCCATTTATATGTTGTTGTTAAAGATTCGCTACCTGAAACAAAAAGTTCCAGGTAACACGGGCTATGGTGAGCCCGTAGTGCCTCTCTATCCATTTATAGCTTGAGTAAACTTTTGTTTATTATGAGACTTCGGGATAGTACTGTAAATTGCACCAGTTAAGAGATGGGTAGGAATCAAAAGTTTATTGCTTCATGCAGTGCTAGATTTTTCAAGCAGCTGCTCAATCTGTCAAAGCGCACAATGAACAACACATATCATAGATAATATATCACGATGGCGTGATTTTCTCATCATATATCCTATGTTAAATAAGGTCAATATCAAGACATTTGGAGTCAGTGTGCCTGTTCCTGGAGAAAAATAGTTTTCCAGGGTGTGGGTTGACATCATCAAACCTAATGCTGGAATAGTACATAAAAGTTGTTTGCAGCCTATGAAAAACTGACAAATGTCTTGTAGTCTTTCGGAACCTTATTCTTCTTGATAGTAGGTGCAGTTTGCATGAAGGGTTCGAACCTTGTTCAGAAAGCCTTCGGAATATTGTAAACATGCAAGACCTCTGTAGAATGCAGCCAAACGCCAGACACGCATTTTTTTTTTATTCTGAATAACCAGTCAGAAAATGGATACAAATCTATCAACTTCCCTGTGACCCCAGATGAGAGTTGCCTAACAAGTCGAATTTTCGTGAAATATTAAATTTAAAGTTCATATGAAATGATGCTTTTAATTATATGACTACAATTTCTTTGAGTCAAAACTTAAATTTTATCAAACCTAGCCTATCGTATCCTAATATAATTAAATTAAGTTTCTAATATAATTAGTTATTTTCTATTATCTATCTGGAAAAAATATTTAAAACTAGAATCATTCGGCCTGTTAGACAAATCAGACCTTACATACTAGGCCAGGTAATGCGGTTCTGGCTAATAGGGACGACATAAGCATCGCGACCGTTGGACTGCCTCACAGTAGTATAATCTTAACTAATTTAATACTGTTGACTATTATCGAAAAAAAGATACTATAAGCCCAATTTTTGGTTTAACCATTATATCTTGCTGCGTTGTTAGTCGAGGTATCGGTGACCATGGGAGACATGCATCTTGTCGATGCGGTTCCCTTGAGGCTATCCCGAAAAAAACGCCAAAATTAAAAAACTACCTCCTATAGATCCCTGGCACCTCTCGGCCAAGCCGGCAAACCCGCACTCGACGCCCGAAGCGCAACCTGAAAACGCAAGAAAATCTAGCAAAGTCTTCTTTAATTAATAACTACATGATATATATACGCCAGGCATCGTAACCACCCAGGCAGTTGTATAAAAGGTACTTTACCCCAAAACGTAACCCAACGGGCATCAAATGCAGCAAGTTTTCCAGCGAGCCCTGTAGGATGAGGAGGTGTTCGGTGTCAGAACAGCACCAAGATTGAACCAGGAATACCATCTTGTATGTATCATTCTCACATACCCAGTCCGTCCTCCAAACAAAGACCCAAGTGATTCCATGCACCCGCCAAACCCCCTGTTTATGAATTAAAAACGGTTTACACACAACCCGTCCTCGACTCAAGTCCATTACATTCAGCGGTCAACCCCACAGACGCATTCATAAATGTTAACATGCTGTTCATTCAAACGGGAATTTTCTCAAGTATAAATTAATATTATAATATATTGGCATATTGTGTATATATAGGCATAGGATAGGTTAGGTCAGGTGTTTAGGTTCTGTTGGCGATTATTTGTATTTCAACCATCCTCGACCCAAGTCATTACATTCAGCGGTCAACCCACAGACGCATTCATAAATTTTAACATGCTGTTCATTCAAACGGGAATTTTCTCAAGTATAAATTAATATTATAATATATTAGCATATTGTGTATAAATAGGCATAGGTTAGGTTAGGTCAGGTGTTTAGGTTCTGCTGGCGATTATTTGTATTTGTAGTACGGGGGTGAAGCATTTACAGCGTTGTGGTTCGAATAAAATTCGTCAGTGAAGCACTTGTTCCGGATATGTTCGAACGTCAGCAGTTGTGAGTCGTGTGTAAACCGCTTTTCATTCATAAACAGGGGGTTTGGCGGGTATATGGAATCACTTTTGGATCTTTGTTTGGAGGACGGGCTGTGTATTTGTAGTACGTGGGTGAAGCATTTATAGCGTTGTGATTCGAACAAAATTCGTCAGTGAAGCACTTGTTCCGGATATGTTCGAACGTCATCAGTTGTGAGTCGTGTGTAAACCGCTTTTCATTCATAAACAGGGGGTTTGGCGGGTGCATGGAATCACTTTTGGATCTTTGTTTGGAGGACGGGCTGTACACACGACTCGCAACTGATTTTGTTCGAACACTTCCGGAACAAGTGCTTCACTGACGAATTTTGTTCGAACTACAACGCTATAAATGCTTCACCCACGTACTACAAATACAAATAATCGCCAACAGAACCTAAACACCTAACCTAACCCATGCCTATATTTGCACAATATTCTAATATATTATAATTTATATTTGAGAACATTCCCGTTTTGAATAAAGATCATGTAACAATTTATGAATGAGTCTGTGGGGTTTTGTGTTCCTTTTTTTATTTACAAAACTTGGTCTTAGTTTTAGTAAATTTATCAGGCAAACTATGTGATATAAAACTACCTTCCTTTTACAAATTGCAATTAATTGATTGATTTAAGTGTAGTTTTGGACATAGGTAAACAGTTCCTCCCGTTGCTTACATATGACTCAACTGATTACGATGGAGCATTTTTCGAACAGTGCTTCGTTGACTACCTGTGTTCGGATCGCAACTCCATTTAAGCTTCACCCACGTCAAGTGTGGTGGCCGAAGTGGAATTGAGATCAAAGACAGTTTACTGTACAGCATTTTTACCTGAGCGCTGCCTGGGAGGAGGGAGTGAATTCCATTTTGTCCTGACAGGCAAAAGTGGACCGCTCTACTTTGTCCTGCATAATTCTCTCTTAAGATAAGTCCTGTTGAGTTTTGTTACTAGCCACCCAGGTAACTATTGACTTTACGTGTTATTGCAACTTCCAGTTTGCTCCAGAATGTTATATTTGGTGGGAGTAACTAGGAAGTGGACATGATGTACTTTATTGTGGTTTTCCAAAGTGTTTACCATTTCTTGCATCAAATTTGAGGTTTTCCTAGAATATTGTGGTCGTAAATCTTTACTTCTGTCAAGAGGGAGTGTTGGATATGAACGGAAATGTCAAGAGGCAAGATCAATGGTTATGTTTTGAGGGTTTTGTTAAATATATTGTTAATTATTGAACGTGTTCCATTCCCGTGGATCTGGTGTGGAGTTAATCTACCAATTCAATTCAGAATTTCTTTATTATGAACCCCATACCGTGGGCGGGGGGTGGAAAGGGTTACAGAGGCACATAATGGGTTTAGAAACTGAACCTCATAGTTAATTTAGCTTAGCAAGTAACAGTTTTTTGACGATAGTTACACCATTGTTAATGCTGTATACACATATATGTGTGTGTGTGTGATTATATATATATATATATATATATATATATATATATATATATATATATATATATATATATATATATATATATATACAATTACTTACACAAATACACATATCAATAATTATTACCATTAAACTTAGGGAGGTTCTTCCCTGGGGCCCTGGCCTAGCTCCCGTGCCAGGTTGGATTTGTTATAATAAATTGTATTACTTGAACTAGGCCGTTCCACATGGGTTCGTGGGTAACTTACTGAAATTAATGATAGCATTCTTCTGAATAAAATAACCCATTTATCTCTCGCCCATAAGAGGTAACACTTGTGTATTGGGAAATTCTTGCCTTCAATAATGAGACTTATAGTGAAAGTGATGAATCATTAGGAGTCATCACACCATGAACTAACCGGCTCAAAATGTCTCCTAAATGTCTACTACCAGTGTCTCTAAACTTATGTGAGCTGACAAAGTTTACATTTACTCAGATCTGCTTCATGCGTGTATATTATCTGGGCCTTGCTTCAGACACAAGCACATTAGTTATGTCTCGTGGAGTTAAGGTCAATCAAGGATGACAGTCAATTACAATTAGCGTGTCAACTTTGGATACATATAGTGGTTGAGTGTAAGGTGTATGGTAAACAATTCTGTGTGAGGAGTGGAGGCTCGGTTATTTATACAAGCGCCCTGCTCGTAGGCGGCGTCGCTCGCTGTCACACCAACTGCACTTCCGGCGGCATCAGTGGCCTGGTGTAGGGAACCATCAGTATAAATAGTATGTGCGAAGGAGTACTCTGAACGGGCTCACCATAGCCCGTGCTACTTGGAACTTTTTGTTCCAAGTAGCAAATCTTGAACAACAACAATAGCGGAGTACTCTGTCACCAGAGCATCAGTTTGGCTTAGGGCATTGTACTTTGCTTAAAGTCGAGGCGCAGGTTGTGCATTAATCTTGTGAGGTTGGGATAGTCATTTGAAAAGGGGGGTGATCTCCCATGGTGCAGGAAGATGCCATTGTTGTCTCTTGGCAGAGATCACGAACCTAATACATTTGCAGGTTTTTTAATTCACTTTCAAGGATGCTAACCTTCGATAAAGAAGGCATGGAGAGCATTAGGGTGGGTTAGCCTAAGCATCTTCGTACCAATTAAGACGTTAGATGCTCACACATGGGATACTGGGTTCCTTCCTCTTGTTTAATAATTTAGATTATCCGAGGATGATTCTCACATCGTGTACCCGGTAACCCATTATTAGAATTGTTTAATGCCAGTTATGTCACTGGGCAGTTGCCAGTATCATGGACCACCAGTCTTACGGTACCTGTACCGAAGCCTGGCCAACCTGATGCTTTCCGTCCCATCTCACTGACCAGTTGCATGTGCAAAACCTTTGAGAGAATGGTGCTTAATAGATTATTGTATAGAGTTAAAGAGCACATGTCACCTGATATCAATGGTTTCACACATGGTAAAAGTGTACACAATTGTATCACAACCTTTCTCACTGTTCATGGAGATAAAAGGCACAAGTACACAACATTTCTTGATTTAAAAAATGCCTTTGATATTGCTAATAGAGAAGTGATTATGTACGAATTAGCGAGAATGGATATAGGGGGACATTTATTACAATGGATACGAGGCTATCTTACCAACCGGAAGTCCTCTGCACTGTTCCAAGGCTACAAGAGTGAAACTAAAGTAATGCAACTAGGCACCCCACAAGGAGGAGTACTCAGTCCTACCTTGTTTAATGTTCTAATTAATGCTTTACTAAAATCAATTCCAGCTAGTCCGGCAAACATCACTATCAGCTATGCAGATGACATCCTTGTACATACTAAAACCCACCGTGAAATGCAAACAGTCTTAAATTGTATACATACAGCGTGTCAGAGCCTTGGTCTTGTAATCAACGCTGCTAAAACTAAGGTATTTAACAGACAAATTGGCAACCGCAAAAGTGGACCACGAAAACTCAAGATAGATAATATACCAATAGACTATGTCTCTTCTTTCAAATACCTTGGAGTCTATGTCCCTTGTACCTCAACTGCAGTCAATAAGTTACATCAACAATGTAGAGACAGACTCAAGGCTCTCAGAACTGTAGTGGGGTACAGCCCGAAATATGGTGTTAATATTAGAATAGCAAGAATGATGTATTTAGCGTACATAAGGTCTCTGATAGACTATCATGCACCAGCTTTGGTCCTGCAAAATGGCAAAAGTATTGATAGACTTGAAAAAATGCAAAATGAAGCACTCAGAATTATACTTGGCTGTCCAATAACTACCAAAGTTCTCAACATGCGGAAAGAATTAAATATACTTAGCATTAGAGATAGAATATTTGAAATTAATCTTATGATGGGACTAAAGCTTCTGCGTGATAACAAAAACAACATTGTGTCAGTTGCTCTGTTAGAACACATACGAAATGGAACTAGCGAGTCTAAGTGGATTCAAAGAACAGCCACTCATATTAAAATGATGGGACTGCATGATGTATATACAGATGAAAGAGTTCAGCACTTCCTTCCACCCTGGCAGATAGTACCTTTTGACATCCTGACCCCTGCATACCCCACCAAGAAACTAATCACAAACAACCCTCATGCTCAGCTTGCTGCTAAATTAAGCACCATAGAACACATTCACAATATACAAGCTGAAAACAACATTGCACAGACAATATACACTGACGGATCACTCAATACAGCTACAGGGAGGGCAGGAAGTGCTGTTATTGCTCATCAGCCCGATGGCAGCACAATTGAGAGGAATATCCGAATTAGTAACTGGGCGTCCACTATGCAAGCCGAGTTGGTAGCGATACTGGTAGCACTCGAAATTATTGACAACACTGAAGTAGACAGCTTAATTATTTCTGACTCCCTTTCCTCACTACGAGCAATAAACAGTTTGCAATCAAGTAATAACGTGCTTGTCTTGGAAGCTAGACGTAGATATATAAGAATACTTAGCAAGAGGGTAAATATAAAAATGTTGTGGATTCCTTCTCACATTGGCCTGCAGGAACATGACAAAGTTGACGCCCTTGCTAAGGCTGCAGTAAATAAAGACAGTGTTGAACGGAATCTTGAGTTATCAAATAGGTCCCTTAAAAGTGTCATTAGACGAGAACTCCTGGATGGATTTGAAGAAAGTAGAACTGTGCAAACTGGAATTAGCAGGTCCATTGTTCATCACATTGAAATGTGTGAAGTAAAACATGTGTATGGGGCAAGTAACAAAGTCAGTAGACTAACAGATGTTGTCACAGCTCGTATAAGACTTGGCTACAAGTATCTCTGGCAGTTCGGCTTGTATAGGGATCTAGATGAAGTAAAGTGTAAAGTGTGTGGACAAAGACAGGGACACACACTAGAACACTATATCTTGGATTGTAGTAAAATTGAGCCATTTAGAGATAGATCTAAACTCACTCTGTATGATATGGCAACCTATCTTATTACCATGGGAAAATTACCTGAAATACTTGCACTGTATCCACATTTCGCTTCCAGTAGATGAACGACATACGAGATTCAGAAACAAGTAGTGTATTTTTGAAGACTAACAAGAAACAGAAGCTCCCCTATGACTCTGTAATGTCCCCATTGGTCAAACTATTATGTATTAGCGATAAGACCTACCATTAATGTATGATGACTTACTGTAAATATGTAGCTCTTGAAATAGCACTTTCTCTGTAACTAGCTGACATTGTAACTATAAGGTGTGAAGGATAGATGAAATTGTTTATGTAATAATCTAAGATGAGGTCTGATAAAGACCTTTTGTGCCCTCTGTAATGCTTTTGCGCTACCGCTCACAGGATGAGTATGGGGTGCACAATAAACTAGCCGCCTTCGGCGGCAACAATCAATCAAAATCTTAGTCCTGCATCTTTCCAGCCTTCCAAGGATTCTTCGGGTACTAGAGCAAGCAGGACTTCAGTATAATAAATTAACTAATATATGAGGTATCGTGACTATCCTCGCAGGTATAAGGATAAGGTATCGTAATCATCCTCGATGGTACAGCAACTTCTGAATTCGAAAATAACGCCCATGGGCCAAAAAGAGACTTAAGAAGGTGCATTAAAGGCATTTTGACTTAAATTGTCAAGGGGGAGTTGTTGAGCCTTAGTGTAGAGCATCTTAGAGGTCATACTGCAGTGATTTTTGCCAATAGGTATAAGAGAATGTTGCCTTAGCGGAGACATGGCGCACTGCAGTGGTGAAGTCCATTGTTTTTATTTCTTACACACACACCACACACACACACACACACACACACACACACAACACACACACCCACACACACACACACACACACACACACAGCCAGAGCTCAAACCCCGCAAGCACAAATAGGCGAGTACACACACTCTCTCTCTCTCTCTCTCTCTCTCTCTCTCTCTCACACACATGTGCGTGCATGTACTCACCTAGTTGTGCTTCCGGGGATTGAGCTTCGGCTTTGGTCCCGCCTCTCAACTATCAACCAACTGGTATAAAAATTCCTGAGCCTACTAAGCTCATCATATCTGCATTTGAAACTGTGTATGGAGTCAGCCTCCACCACATCACGTCCTAATTCATTCTATTTCTTAACTACTCTTGACACTGAAGAAATTCTTTCTAATGTCTCTGGCTTATTTGAATAATAATTTTCCACTTGTATCCCCTTGTTCGTGTACTACTCGTGCTAACTAGCTTGTATTTATCTACCTTTTCAATTCCTCCGTGAATTTTGTAGGTGGTAATCATGTCCCCCCCTAACTTTTATTTATATATTTTTTGTTTATATATAAGAGTTCTTACATTCTTGTACAGCCACTAGTACGCGTAGCGTTTCGGGCAAAAAAATGAAGTTATTAAGTTAAGATGTTAAGATGAACTCTTCTGTCTTCTAATGAAGTGAGATTTGATTCCGGTAGTTTTTCCTCGTAGTTCATGCCTCTCAGCTCGGGGACTAATCTGGTGGCATACCTCTGAACGTTTTCTAACTTCGTCTTTTGCTTGACTAGATATGGACTTGACACATACACCTCCAGGATTGGTGTGACATACGTGGTATACGAAGGTATACAAGGTCCTCAATGATTCCTTACACAATTTTCTAAGGAAGTTATGATGTTGGCCAGCCTTGCATACGCCACTGATGATATCCTATTGTTACAAATTCCCTTGTCTCCAGTGTGGTGATGCCCAAAGTGTCCAGCCTTGCAGGGTAACAGCTGATGTAGTTAAATCGTTATAATATAAGTAACTGTTTAATATATCTAGAATTACTTGTTCATTATATGATCCTAATAACGGTTCATTTATGTTGTAATGTTATCTTCATTAATTACCGCACATTAGGATCAGTCCTTTCGTGAGACATTTCAAGTGCTCTTACATAAGTTATGTCATTCTGTCATCAAACAGCACAGCCCCATGACCTCCCTGCGTCAGTGTCGTACATTCTCTGGTGAAGCTAACGTCATCCCTATTGTTGACTTGTGGCGGAGGAGGAGGAGGAGGGGTTAGGTGCTCGCTGGGAGAGGCTGTGAGCCTTGGGATGTCCAATAGGCTCCCTTGCCCGCCCGTCCTCCCATCTTGGCTGTGGGCGTTGGGGAGTCTGGGTGGGAAGGGGGCGAGGAGAGTGTAGCAGGTGAGTTACACTCCTACACCCCCCTACGCCCCTCCAAACGTTGGACCGGCCTGACGTATGCTCGCCGCTATATTCAACTTGTCTCAACGGGGCATCTCCGCCTGGCTCTTTGACTGGCATTTATCGGCTTTTACCACTGAGGTTTTATAGCTAAGAACGCCTCGTGAAGCGGGTAGCGTGCATGAAGATATTGGAAATAATTTGTTCAATGTCTGGAAAGTGAATAATCAGAATGCGCTAAAATGTGAAGTAGCAGAAGCCAACTCCATACGCAACTTTAAATGGATATAACAGCCCAATAAGCTCTGGAATATATACAACTTTCGATTAAGGGTTGAGAGACGGGACCCAAGAGCTCACCTCCCGCAAATAAAACTATACAAATTAGTGTTTGTGAGGTTGGTGAAGAGGCCGGGTACATTATGAAGATCAAAACGCACGATGCTACTGTACCTGGGGGTCACACTGCTGGTACCCGCTGCCAGACGCCCACCGCCAGATCTAACCACTCTGGCTTTCCAGGGTAATAAGAGAGAGTAACTGGGCTGTTATCATCTTGCTCGATTTGTTCAAAACTTTAAAGCGATAATTGTTTGGTACTAGAGTCGTAGCCAACCAGGTAACCGTCAGGGATAAGAGACGCTTACTGAGAACATTATCGTACTGTCGTAAAGTGTAAAATGTGGCCGCCCATGTATCTGGCAGCAACATGGGGAGAAACCATTCTATAGCTTACTTAATGTCTATTCAGCAAATGTTGATGATTTTCGATTGTTTATTTATCCCTTTATACAGAAATAAACTTTTAAGTTGCTTTATAATTTTCCATGTATTTTAGTTTCGATTTTTGAATCTCCAAAACGAAAAATCATCCATCGCATGATCGGACACTCTGCCAGATGGCAGGATGACATGCAAGTAGCGTGTCAGCATATGTCAGTAGAGATTAGCAGATCCAGCCCTAGCATCTCGCAAGACCTATTTCTGTACACGGAAGACCAACCAGTCCATTCTCTCTATCGCCAGGACTCTATTGCCTGGTCGGCGGACCCGAAGACTCTTAAAGAACATTCTACAAGAGCCATCCGACTGTGAGGCGCCCATTTGAGTTCGGGATATTAATGCCTGACTACGAGTGGGCAGAGATAGCTTAATGGACCCGACATCTTGCACTCTTATCACTAGTTTGTTTACAATAGGAGACCTGAATGTTGCTAATTGTTGCCAGGTAATGTTCTGGCTCGGCTTGAAGACTGATCTATCTTACTGTTCTTGCCGTTTCTCTCTGTTTTGTTCTCTCGGTACTATTGTGGTTACTTAATTAAGTAACAGTAATGTCTTCTCACAGACATAATAACATAGGATAAAAATCCACACTTGTGTGCTTCTGAAGTTTATGTAAAGAATTTACACCAAGTCTTTCGCACTCTCAGATTCAGTTTATTCAGGTTAAGGTACATCCATTGATTTACAGACATAATGGATTTAAAGATAGAGATAGTACATACAGTACCTAAAGCCACTAGTACGCATAGCGTTTCGGACATTGAAAGTGTCCTGAGTGCATTGTCGAGGTGATTTGCTTTATATGTGATTAGGACGAGATTTACATCTCGACGTCTAATCACGTTGATTAGACGTTGATATGTAAGTCTCGTCCTAACCTCAAACTCAGACCTTGACAAAGCACTCAGGAGAGTGCGAAAGACTTGATGTAAATTCTTTACATAAATTTCACAAACAAAGTGTGGGGATTTTTATCCCATACTGCGGTTACTGTTACAGTTAGTTGCTGGCACTGCTGTTATTGCTACAGTTACAGGTATTGATGGTGTTGGTGGATTTTGCGGTTACTGTTGCTGTTCCAGCTGTTTCAGCAACATGGATAAACATGGTTATCATCAGCAGGAATGGATTTGCATGCAGTAGGAGTAAGGAGCGATAATGGCGTGGGTGAAGCGAGTCGGGACCTTGCAACTTATCTTTGTCTAAATTTTATATATTCTTTTGACTCTGTGATTGTTTTTATTGTTTTATATCGGACTGTAAGCATGAACTGTCTGGTTGATAAGGCCGTGAATCAGGAGACTGAGCCAGAAACTGGTCCTGGGGGGTTGGAGGGAGCGTTTTGTTAACTCAGGAAGCGTTTCAAGGCAGATTGGTGACCTCGAGTGGAAGGGTGGAGACTGAAGTTGGCGGAAATGACGTGAGAATCGGGAAACTAAAAATAAAAGCAGATGTTGATGATCTTGCTGTAGAAGAGCAATACGCTTCTTCTTGAATGTTTTTGGGCGGGCATATATTGTTTTTACCAGAGGTAGAGTTACACCGCCGGTTATAAACAGAGTGACTGGACGGGGAGGACTGAAGTGTGTGTGTGTGTAGTTCAGATCAGATCAAGGGGTAAGAATAAGACGGATGTGTTGGTAGAGATAACACACACGCACGCAAAGTCCAAACCCAAGCTGCTCCGTGGCCGCATTAGGAGGAAAACAACACGTGATGAAACTGAGAAGAGGGATGGAAGGTTGGGATTGGGCGTTGCACAAGCACAGAGAAGAATAAGGAAATGTGTGAGGAACTCATCAGACAGTTCCCAAGAGGCCTTTAAGATGAAGCTTGCACAGGAAATGTGCAGCATTGAGGGACTTCAAAAGTACCAAAGGTCATGGGGTCTGACACACTCACAGAAGATGCTACAAGCGGTAGTTGAAGCGTTCTTGTTAGCCATTTACAAAGATAAACAAGTTAATAGATCACGAGCTATTAAAATGCTCAATCATTTATGAATAAAGTTTTTTTTACTTTGATTACCACCACAATTACTATTTTGTTTACACAAGGGAACTAGAGAAGATGGCTTCTGACTCCTGTTAGCAGGCTGGGAGCGTTCCCCTCTCAGCTCCTGGTAAGACTTGAGAATGGTGCAGGACGGACCGAAACGTCGTCGTCTCTTCACTTTTAGTGTGTGGTCTGGTCAACTTACCCTACTAGTTTTTCACCTGGAACACGACCTACCAATCGATATCCTCCCATGTTATCTATTGTTGCTGATTGAACAGTTAAGTATTGGTTCCTAGGTAATCTTCCCCTGATTTTTTCATAGGACACGTGTGTGTGTGTGTGTGTGTGTGTGTGTGTGTGTGTGTGTGTCTGTGTGTGTGTGTGTGTGGTGTGTGTGTGTGTGTGTGTGGTGTCGAACTACTGTTCCAACAGCTGACCTTTCTAAGGATGTAACCCACAACAGTTGTCAAATTCCCAGGTACCTATTTACTGCCAGGTGGAGAGGTAAGGTAGTAATGAGGGTAAAGCGCTAAGCCAGTATGACTTTAGCAGGCAGGCATGAGCTGAGGAATCCCTGCAAATTTCTTTCTGCCCCGGCCAGGATTCGAACCTAGGACTTATGACTTTGAATCGAAGTCGTTCACCGCTAGACCATGGAAACCCTCTCTCTCTCTCTCTCTCTCTCTCTCTCTCTCTCTCTCTCTCTCTCTCTCTCTCTCTCTCTCTCTCTCTCTCTCTCTCTCTCTCTCTCTCTCTCTCTCCCCCCCCTCCCCCGCTCTCCCTCTCCCCCTCTCCACACGCCAGACATCAGGGCGTGGCGGGGCGGGTCTGGGAGTGTCTGGGACGAACGCAAGAAACGGATGCGAAGTCAATTTTGATCATAACTTGTGTTGTTTAGTAATAATGCTCATGATTTACCCAAGAAAATAACCTCAACAATTAAGTCACAATACAATAAGTTGTACTAACTAATCAGGATTGTATACATAATTGAATACTGTGAAATAAGGATAGGTTTCGGAGATATAGGTGTTAAAATAATACCATTCCGTTAATACAAAAACTTAATTGAAATCATTAAATGGGGCGGGCCACAGGAGGAAAATGTGTATATGCAAGTTAGCATTGTAAATGTGTGGCCACGTCTGTGGTAGAAAATAATAATAATAATAATAATAAACTCAAAATGATGTAGTGTAAGCTGTAGCCTATTCCCGTACCTCTAAAATAGCTCATGGGTCTACCTATTATTTACATGGATTCTGCCTACGTGTCCTGCCGACCTCCGATTCGTCAAACTGTTGTTGCTTTCTTTGCGCACGTCTCTATGTTAATTTGCATACGACCAGAATATTCGTATTAGGCTGTAGTGCTCCGTCAGTGTCTACCATTATGGCGAGTCGGAACTTAAATCTAAAACCAAATTGAGAAATGCAATTTGGAATATTAGTAACTCATTGTTCTGTTAGTACTGCGATTTAGAACTGACAAGCGAATTAAGTATACATAAATCTTAATTCAGGCCGAATTATTTGACGAACTCCAAGGCGCTGAAATTTGAATTCAAAATTGCGGCCATGAATATTTTTTGGAACTAAATACTTAGAGTAAAGTGGTATATATGCTGGAGACAAGGGCGAGGGCGTCTCTTGAGATGTTTGTCAAGGGCGGGGTCAAGGCGCTGCTCCACGGACTTAACAAATGTTAACTCAAGTCAGAAATGATGAAACACAAATTTGAATCGGAAAAAATCTTAGGTCAACATTCATTTTAACTCGAGTTAGTAGCTGGCGATTTCATTTGTTATATAATATTATTATAGACATTATTGTTTATTACTTGTTTATTATTATTATTGAGATTATTATTATGCTATTGTTATCACACAGGAGCTGACTGCTGACGGTACACAGAGCATAATCACTGAATTAAATAATAATTTCCAATAAAAAATTGATGAGATTAAATTAAGCCGGGAATTTCTTACGGATATTTTTAATATATATGGAACAAAAATACCAATACATTTTGTTTACTTTTTCAGTTTATTACTGTAAAAATGTACATTAGCAAGAGCGGAAACCCGTACAATCATCTATGGAGACCCGTGAGCATATGCACCAAGATACAGTTGCAACTAGAGACAGATGTTTAAAGTGCAACAAATTACAATCTACGATGTATTTTCCAACTCGTTCATCCCGGCTCTCAAGTATATCTGGAGGAGTAAGGTTAGGGAAGGTTTGATTAGGGTGAGGCTAAAATAGAACTTTTTCTGTAACTAGCTGTCATTGTAGTTATAAGGTGTGAAGGATAGATGAAATTGTTTATGTAATAATCTAAGTTGAGGTCTGATAAAGACCTTTTGTGCCCTCTGTAATGCTTTTTTGCGCTACCGCTCACAGGATGAGTATGGGGTGCACAATAAACTAGCCGCCTTCGGCTCAACAACAAACAAAAGGGTGAGGCTAGGATAAGTTAGGTTAGGGCAGGAACCAGTTGGAAATGAGTCAACTTTTCACGTAACAAAGTATCAGTTACCCTTCCACCAGACCTGTGGTTCCCAAACTTTTCCTCTGGACCGAACTTTCGGAATAAGAATTTGCTTCCACCACCAAATTTTATATTGTTAATTTTTTTTGTCATAAAAAACAACTCCTTTTAGTGCTTGGTTCACAACTTAGAACACAAGTCCCGTATAACATGACCACGGGATATCCAGAAAGTGTAAAGCAATGCAGCTAATGAAAACAAGATTCATTCCCAAAATACACATAGAGAAGGCTCTTGAACACTTAAGGTTAATAATACAAACACAATGAGAGGTGTGAGCTTGTTATTGTCGGGTAAAATTATTTATATTACGGCTAATTTCAAACAAACAAACATCTCTTATATGATTATTAACACAAACAACACAACGTTATAAATACAACCTATTAAATAACGGCTTACAAAATATATACATTTTCTATGCATCGGACTATAGGTTAGGTCGGTTGCTTGAGTTCGTACGTTTCTGGCTAAGCTAAAAAGGTTGATTTTTTTACGGAGTGGAAAAATCAAAGAACGTGATGGATAATCGTCCTCACTCGCTGGGTGACAAATCTCCGGGGAGCATTATCTGGAGACCAATGCATAATTCTGGGGGGTAGAAATAGCCTAAGTTACTCTATCCCTTTGAGATGTATTTCTTTCTTGTCTCAATAAACATACTTGAACGTGAATGCATAATTCTCTGCCCCTGTTCACCCGACAATAATTCGAGATCTGAAAGTACACTTACAGGCGGGTCGTATTCCAGGAAAAATCTTGTAGGGAACATTATTATTATTATTATTAACATCTTTATTGACAAAATTATAGGAAGGGAAAGCTATTAGCATGTTAAGGCAGACGATCTCTACGCCTGTACCCACGTGTGTAAAGAGAGAGAGAGGGGAGGTGGACGTGTGGTGTCGGGAGGAAACACCACAGCCTGGCTGAACACCCCACACCACACCAAGCTCAAACATTGACTTGTAGCAACATCAAGTGATTTATTGAGCAAGTAAAGCTCCCTCTCTCGACTCACTCACTGTGTGTACTGAATACAGAAACAGCTGCGGATAACTCCTTGTTTGTGCTGGATGTGATAAAATAACCCATTATGGTGCTGCATGTTTCTACCGCTGCTGTTGCTAATGAAGGCAATTACAGCTGCTGTCACTGCGACTGATGCTGATCCTGCAGCTCTTGGCCATCGTGGTGAGCACCGTAGCTCGGTAACAATCTGGCGCGGGTCTGACGCAACCAGTATTTATAAACACAACTTGTCTCCGCCACCCACTGACCGCCAGGAGTCTGAACATAGCGTGTAGCAAGTGTATATTGGCCGCAGATAAGGCAAGTGAGGTCTTCGTGTACCTCCAGCTTTTATGGAAGTTTGCCCTTGAATTGTCTGCTGAATGACGGAGCATAGATGCGTTGTAATTTTTGTCTAAACTTCAGCATTTCGATCTCTCGGAGGTTTGACACGAGGCTGGGACCAGACACTTGACACGAGGCTGGAACCAGACACTTGACACGAGGCTGGGACCAGACACTTGACACGAGGCTGGGACCAGACACTTGACACGAGGCTGGGACCAGACACTTGACACGAGGCTGGAACCAGACACTTGACACGAGGCTGGGACCAGACACTTGACACGAGGCTGGGACCAGACACTTGACACGAGGCTGGGACCAGACACTTGACACGAGGCTGGAACCAGACACTTGACACGAGGCTGGGACCAGACACTTGACACGAGGCTGGGACCAGACACTTGACACGAGGCTGGGACCAGACACTTGACACGAGGCTGGGACCAGACACTTGACACGAGGCTGGGACCAGACACTTGACACGAGGCTGGTACTTGGAATAAGTTAAAACATCCTCAGATTAGGCAAAATTGTAATTAATTTTGTCAATAAAGATGTTAATAATAATAATAACTCATTAGCCCCGTCATAGTGGACACAACCAAACAGACATAAGTGCAAGGAAACCCAAAGTCGAAGATAGAAATAGGTAAACATAGTGATGTCAAAGGAGGAGAGTGATGAAGGAGACAAAGATGATGATTGTGAAGTATGCAGGAGCCTTCCTACTTGCTCAAGACCTTCACCTCTTACCTCCCCCCCTCTCTTTCCTTCTCCTTCATCCCCTCTGTCCTTTTTTCCCTTCCTGTCTCTCCTCCCTTCTCTCCATTTTCTCTCTTCTCCACTACCTTCCCTTCCCCTCTCCCCCTCCCTTTCCTTCTCTCCCTCCCCCTCTCTGCCTCATCGTTCCTATCGCCTTCATTATCACACTCCCTCTTCTCCCCATTTGCTTCTAGCTCAGTCTATTCTTATCCCCTTTCCTATTCCTTCCCTTCTCTTTCTGCCCATCCATCCCCCCTGTTCTTCTCCAAGAATGTATGTAAGTATGGTAGCTACAGTTGGCTTGTTCTTTATGGAAGTTGCTGGCAAGTGCGAGGGTTTACGGAAGTACTTCAGTATTTATGGATATATATAGATGCATACTTTGGCACATGTATATATGCACACTGATGCATATATACATGCTTTACTGTTCCTCCAGTAGGGTCTTGTTTTTTTAACGTTTAATTGTTTTGTTTGTGCTTTCACATTTGCTTGCTTGCTTGCAGGAGAGTTTGTTGGTAATGTTTATACATACATCTTACCTTGGAATTATGTATTGAGGGTCTTGGTTGTCCTCGAGTAGACGTAAGCTTTTGGGCCATCAGTTGTGAGTCGTAATTAGGAGACCTGGGCCTATTAATAACGTGTAAATATGTTAAACACAAAATAGAACATGAAAATTGGGGGTTTTAAGTGATGGAACAGATTACCTGGTAATATAATAAACGCAGGAGCCCCGGCCGTGATTGTTTCCAGCGTAGGATAGACACCACTTTTGTTGCCTGAGACGCACTCTGCACTATTGGCTTTATGCTTTGTACTTACCTATGTGTCTTCCTCTGTTTATGTATACAAATGTTGTTATTATCATTGCTATATAGTTGCAAAGAAAATGTATATATGCTGGTTAGCATTGTAAATGTGTGGCCACGTCTGTGGTAGAAAATAATAATAACAAAATCGCAATGGCTTGGCGCTTTCTCCTTATTTATATATATTATTATATTATGAGTGAGTTTGAGTGGTAGGAGCAGTGGCTGTCAGCAGGTCTTGTTCAGTTTGATCAGTTCTAATGTTATCTTTTCATGTTTATCAATCGTATTCTACACACTGGTTCTTGCTGTAGTATGTGGTGCTTGTATGTTGTCATGCAGGTCGGTGTTCAATCCCCGACCGTCCACAAGTGGTTGGGCACCATTCCTTCCCCCCGTCTCATCCCAAATCCTTATCCTGATCCCTCCCAGTGCTATATAGTCGTAATGGCTTGGTGCTTTTCCTTGACAATTCCCTTCCCATCACCTTCTGTATTTCCCTTCCCATCTAAATCTTTATCATCAACCCATCACATTCTTCCCTCTGTTGTTTTTTCTAATATTTATCTTCTTTCTTCTTTAATGTATCTCTTCTCCCACCCCCACTATTCATCCCTCTTACCCTTCCTCACTTGTTTCTCTCCTTTTCTTTCCTAGTTTTGGCATTTGTCCTTCACATTCCTTCCTATCTCGATCTTCCCCATTGATATTCCAGACAGGCTGTACCGCCTAACCTAATGATCTTTAGTATGCTCTC
>WNGS01169498.1:47584872-47603090 GCA_020271785.1 Procambarus virginalis
ATAGGCAAAAAATCCTCGTTATACCTGCGGGGCGCCACTGAGGGCAGCGCCCCCACCCTGGTGCTCAGGGCAGCGCCCCCACCCTGGTGCTGAGGGCAGCGCCCCCACCCTGGTGCTGAGGGCAGCGCCCCCACCCTGGTGCTGAGGGCAGCGCCCCACCCTGGTGCTGAGGGCAGCGCCCCCACCCTGGTGCTCAGGGCAGCGCCCCCACCCTGGTGCTCAGGGCAGCGCCCCCACCCTGGTGCTCAGGGCAGCGCCCCCACCCTGGTGCTGAGGGCAGCGCCCCCACCCTGGTGCTGAGGGCAGCGCCCCCACCCTTGGTGCTGAGGGCAGCGCCCCCACCCTGGTGCTCAGGGCAGCGCCCCCACCCTGGTGCTGAGGGCAGCGCCCCCACCCTTGGTGCTGAGGGCAGCGCCCCCACCCTGGTGCTGAGGGCAGCGCCCCCACCCCTGGTGCTGAGGGCAGCGCCCCCACCCTGGTGCTGAGGGCAGCGCCCCCACCCTGGTGCTGAGGGCAGCGCCGGACGAGGATATCCGGAGCACCGTGACTCAACGCACCAGGACCTCACCACGCGGGAAACAACGTAACATGATGAACGCCTGAGGCAACGCCATCAGGGCAACGCAATGAGGAACAGGTCGGGGGAAATCTATGTCAGAACAATCTGTTCAAACTATCTATGTCAAAACAATCCAGTAAATGGTGAGAGAGGTAATATAGTGAGCGTTGTTACGGCAGGGGGGGAGGAGGAGGAGGTAGTAGGCGTTGGGAGGCGGGTTATTAGAGGCCACTTGTAATGAGAGAGTTTGTGTGAGAGTGAACATTAATGACAACACCACCAGCTTACGCGCCTCGACAAAGACTTTGCTATGGAAAGAGTCGTAGACAGACACAGAAAGGTATAGACACAGACTGAGGAAAATATAGACAGATGGAAGGATGGACGGATGAAGACAAAAGGAAGAGCAAGGACAGTGGTCACCAAGTATTCTACGGGAGATCAAATACCTGGAGAATGTCTGCGGTTTGGTCCAGTTAGCCGCAGCCTCCTGCGCCGCACCGGAATGTAAACAGGTGGAGTTTATGACCACACCGCACACACACCTGCTTAGTGGGCGGGGCCGCCGGTTCCGGTGGGTGGGAATGATTCCTGTAGGTTGAAGTTCTGGTGTGGTTCCAGTGGTTGTTCAGTGGGCGGGGTTGTGTAAGAAAATCATGCGTCTCAAAGAAGGGGAGTTGACAATGGTTCGCTTACGTTGTTATATGACGTTCAAGCATGTCATATAATCAATTTGATTATATGACAGATCCAAGCCACTTGCTCCAGATCCATACAGCACAGCTCCTGTGCCAGGCAAGTCCACTTGGGGCTCACCATAGCCCGTGCTACTTGCAACTTTTTCTTCCCAATAGCTGACTCTAAACCAACCACCACCACCACTGGCTGGGATGGTCACTGCACGGTGCGGGGAGCAGTGAAGATGGACTTGGAGATATAGATTCATAATTACACACATACGAATAAATATATCCATTGAAAAACCAAGATTAAGGCCATAAAAATGTCATGACCGTCTTTAGACTGTGACCTTAGACCCTCTTTATATTGACTATATTTAAGGTGAAGGAAGTGTATTGAGATAATAATATTCCCCCAAGAACACCAACTGCTTGTACCCCGTGTGGGGGCGTCTGCCCCCCCCCCCCCACATCATTTCCTACACTCTGGTCTGGTGTTGCGGGTCCTCGTCTTGCTACCCCTCCCCCCCCCCCCCCCCGCACCACCACCACCATTTTTGGATTTATTTGATACATTTATGACAAGTATGCGGGTGTCGTAGCCAAGACTTGTACCTGTAGCACGTCCTCGACACATTGCGTGACCGTAATGACTTCCGTGGCATGATAATTACATTATAATCATATGTAATTATACATAAATGTAAAGTATTTAACTTAAAGAACATAGTGTCCAGTTTCCGAACTCTTGGTGACGCCAGTCTTTCCACCTCACCCACACACTGGGTGTGGGGCCCTCCACCACCCACACACTGGGTGTGGGGCCCTCCACCACCCACACACTGGGTGTGGGCCCCTCCACCACCCCACACTGGGTGTAGGGCCCTCCACCACCCACACACTGGGTGTGGGGCCCTCCACCACCCACACACAGGGTGTGGGGCCCTCCACCACCCACACACTGGTGTGGGGCCCTCCACCTCACCCACACACTGGGTGTGGGGCCCTCCACCACCCACACACTGGGTGTGGGGCCCTCCACCACCCACACACTGGGTGTAGGGCCCTCCACCACCCACACACTGGGTGTGGGGCCCTCCACCACCCACACACTGGGTGTGGGGCCCTCCACCACCCACACACTGGGTGTAGGGCCCTCCACCACCCCACACTGGGTGTGGGGCCCTCCACCACCCACACACTGGGTGTGGGCCCTCCACCACCCACACACAGGGTGTGGGGCCCTCCACCACCCACACTGGGTGTGGGGCCCTCCACCACCCACACACAGGGTGTGGGCCCTCCACCACCCACCACAGGGTGAAGCGTCCACCACCGCCCACACTATATACTACTACTAATTAATAATAATAATAATAATAATAATGTCAGTAATAATTAGTGAGAAGAGAGGAGGGGAGGGGCAGAGAGCGGCCGCCGAGAATGTGGGTCAAGAGAGCCACAAGCTGGTGTTGTTTAAATGTATATTGCTCCTGAGGCCTCCTCTCTTGGCCAGGCCCGCTTTCCCTTGTGCAAGTTTACCTCACCTCTCTTCTTCCACTCATCTCTCCTCATTACCATCATCACTTCCCTTCCACCTCCCATACTTCTTTTATTTAACTGTCTTCTTTACCTTTTTCTATGCCTCTCATCTCTCTCTCTCTCTCTGCCTCTCCTTTCCTCACCTACGTATCCATACTTTCCTCTGCTTCATCTCTTTGCCTCCCTCCCTCCGTTTCTCTTCCTCCACTCGCTGCTCCTCTTCTCAACGTGTTCTCCAACACGTTCTTCATAGTTGCTTTGTCTCATTTGTGTTGACGGTCGGTTGTTGACAGATGGCGGGGATCAGACCCGCTTTCCCTTGTGAGTCAGAATCGTTAAATGTCCCATGGAGCAACGTTGTTTAACTTCGTTCCCTCCTCTACATTTCTCTTCACTAAAGATTGGTACTTTTTTCAGGTTAGTGACATTATCTGCCGTTGGTGCGTATGTGCAGTCCAGGGTGTGGGGCCTTGGTGCGGCGTCCAGTACATAAGTTACCTTCCTTGGGGCAAATGCTGGAAATATTCCGAATATACGGACTCTCAATTATCTTACCATAACGACATCCATAATATACTGTATTGTTATGAATTGGTCTTTTGTTTAGTATTTGCCAGTATATTATTGCAAAACAATGATGCACAACTTTTGTATATCAGTAGCTTGGTGAAACGTCATATAATGAAAAAAATATAATTTTATATTTTTATTTCTAAAAGCGATATACTTCCTACTACAGTACTTACATTTCCACCTGCTTGCAACTAGAGTAGTGAATGTTTGGCGCCAAGGGTGCTTCCAGGGCAGACGTATTGTTGTGCCAGTGTTAGCCTACTGGATGACACCCGTAACTTTGCTTACACCTTATTTCACGCGTATTTTATTCTCCATAAACTAAATGAAGTAGATTCTTTCATAAAGTCAACCGTAATGGCTAGTTCAGCCAGTGTGGAGACGGGAGCACCTGGTGCTCGCGGTGACGAGGACTGGCTCTCCTGGGAGGGTAGGAAGATGTTTGTTTATACCATGTTTGGTGTGGGTTATGGCCAGGTAACTTGTCTAGTCGCTCCCCAGCGATCACAACACGCGCTACGGTCCTCAGGTAGGGCACTATAACACGCTCCAGTCATGTTTCTCTGTGAGGTTTCATCCACTCTCCCCAGACAGCCGCTGGTGATGATAACGGTGATGATCTTTCAGGGCTTGGTAATGGCGTGGGCGTGGGGTGTATCGTGGCCGGCGACTACGCCCCACCCCGCCAAGCCTACGTCGTGGTGCCGGCAGGACCCAGTAAGCAGCACAAGTGGGTGGTACGGTTACTCCGACTACCTTCCTCTCGCCGTACCCAAGCCCTACATTATACCCCAATGGATACCCTACATGGATCCTACCTACACCGCCTACTGGTTATCCCACACAGCAGGCACCCATCAGGGGCTTCTCACATGGTCGCACCAGGCTTCCTGACCCCAACCCTACACAAGGCTTCGGCTCTCCTGACGGGAACTCTGTGGCATCGTCCGGTGGCTACGACAGGAGCCAGAAGCCGGCGCCCTATCACGCCACAGATCCTGTAGGAGGAAGCGTGCCACAACCTTCCCTACGACAAGCACCGCTGCTGCAGGTCCCCGCTCCTCAGGTCTCCCTACCCCTTGCTGCTCTCCCTACGTCGTCTCCAAGCTACTCCCGCGCCACCTACCTACCGGCGCCCATTGGTGTGGCGTCTGTCCTCCCAGCATCACGCCCCGCCACTCACCCCGTCCTTTGAGCAGTCCTTCCTGTCTCCTAAGGCCACCGGCATGCTTCAGGACATTCTTCGCTAGAGTGAAGTGACCACTAATTCTTTGCGCCTGATAAGTGTTAAGGACTCATAGCCAACTGCAGTGCCTCGTTGCTTCCCTCAACTAGTGCATACACATAGATTAACAGACCTACACACATGCATAGCTGCATGTAACACCCAATGTGCATGTTGCTTCACAACCAGGGCCGGTGCAATCACTCAGCAAACTATAAAGCTCCAGGGGCGACAAATTAAAGAAGGCGGCAATTATTTTTTTAATATAAAACCTTTTTTGTCATACAAAGTTTGCCTATTGTACCAAATACCTTTTCACCGTCCTGGTGACAATTGTGTATGTGGTGCTTCATTAACCCGCCTGCCTGCACTAACTACACGCTGTCCACTAACTACAACTCCTTCTTAATTGCAGGTGGTTTTTAAATTGGTGGTCTGTACCCTAGTAACTATGGACCTAACTGTGGCGAGCTACAGTAACAACTATGTCAACCTGATCATTCGTCCCGCGGGCCACAGTCGCTCCTTCAAGTGGCAGGGTCGAGGTGACATTGACAACATGCCCCTCCACGTGCCCCGTCCGCTCTACATACCCCGCTGGTTACCCAAATCAAAGCCCGAGTACGTGGCCAAGTGGGTGCCCACCATGCCATTTCTCATGCCCACCAGCCTCATGCCCAGCAACCTTACACCCCAAAGTATTACGCCCCCAAGCCTTACGCTCCAAAGTCTTATGCCTCCAAGCCTTACGCTTACCAGCCTGCCACGAAGTGTCAGAGTTTGGTGGACCTAAGATTAACTCTGTAGTGCAGCGACCAAACTCTCCAAGCTACGGCATGGTGCCCCCCGTCTGTGATCAGCGCTGCGTTTCCACTTGCAAGTTCTCACTCCACCGGCTATGCCCCTCCCCACCCAGGCGACATTATCTCTGGGACGCCCCTCGGCAGTACCTTCCCTGCCACTGTGGGCGCCTCGCTTACTGTAGGGGAGCCTTCGCCCAGAGAATATAATCCTCCACGACAATATCTTGTGGTTCCCGAGACGGGTATTAGAAGCCAGACCAGTGGGGCACACGCGGCGCCTTCCTTCGAAGATTTGGTACACGGCGCAGCCACTGTACACTTCAGTGAATTTAGTGCCCCTCAACCCAACAGTGTCATTACTCTCGAGAACCCATCAGACAGTGTGAAAACTGTTGCCGACTATGGCGGTAAGAGTGCCTTGACTGGTGGAACACTGAGTGTTGCCGACTATGGCGGTAAGAGTGCCTTGACTGGTGGAAACACTGGTGTTGCCGACTATGGCGGTAAGAGTGCCTTGACTGGTGGAACACTGAGTGTTGCCGACTATGGCGGTAAGAGTGCCTTGACTGGTGGAACACTGAGTGTTGCCGATATGGAAGTAACAGTGCCTTGACTGGTGGAAATACTGAGTGTTGCCGAGCCACCATCACCCACCATCACAACCATCCTGTATGGTGACAGGGAGAAAGGTGTTGTGCCACAGACGCTCAGCTCAACAACATCACCTCTGTCGGGGAAGACACTGCTCTAGTGTCCAGCAAGGAGCCTAGCATCACCACTCTTAATGCCAACTTCCACCCCCGACAACGCCACAAATCCTGGATGGGAAATAAATATCTTGAGACATGGCAGGAGAGCCCGGGCTCACCCCGGGCATCTGCTACTGTCGTCTCTCTTCCGCTGGAATACCTTCAGCGAGATGTTTTTGCTCGGGAAAACGACGTGGTGTTTTGTCGACGTTTCGCAGTCACTTAATTTTGAACCAAATCCGGGACCTGACCAGGATACAGAACTCTCAGTTTATCTGCAGGTTAACCAAGACTTCCGGCCTAGCCAGCTTTTTGACAGTGAAGGCTTTCGCCCGAATCCGAAATTCAATTCAAGTGTCATTTCTCAACCGACTCTTGAGGTTGTGTCATATAAAAATAGTCAAACCAATCCTGAATCTGTGTTTGGTGAAAATGCCGACTACAGTCTGGAATATGATGAAAACTCTCAATTCACTTCCGAATTAGATTCTGATGACAATTTCCAACTCAGCGAGAACACAGGCAAAGACAATCAGTATACTAATAGCCTTAAAACCAACCCAAAATTCCTATCTAATGAAGGAGAGATTCCAGTGAATTCGACGGCCGTAGCCACATCCCGTGTGGACATGGCAAAGTCAGGTCTGTTAGCGCCGCCAGTATTGCCGCCAGTGGCGGAGGATCGCTCGTTCTCCCACACAGCATACTTCCCTTCACCGGGTTCATCCCACAACCTGTATCCGTTCCCCTCGCTCCCTCAGCCCTCACTCTCAACCGGCCTGGGAGGACCTCTGAGGGGCGACAAGCCCGTGGCTTCACTGCAGGACGGCCTTCTCGCACCTAATACCAGAGGCTTCCCGACTTCTTCCCTTGGGTGCCCGCGTCCAGTTCCGACCAAGCCGACGCCACTACCCCAGACCCGTGTTCCTTGGATGAAGGAGGAACACCCCAGCCGCGCCCTCTTGTAAAGGGCGACACACGGATCTTAGATATAGGCACATTATCTCTTGTATGTAAAGTTATTTATGATGTTTCAACACATTCGAATGTGTACATTCGAATGCATTTAGCAGTAGCCCCAGTCAGGGCAGTATTTTAGTTTCATATTCTCCTTCCTGTCAGGGCCCTGGTGTTACCCACCTGGGCACAAGAACCCTGTTAGCGTCTTACATATTATCATCGTTATTCATCAACCATCATGAAGTGTCAATCAGCTGTCCGGAGACAGTTTTCACCCACTTTTCACTATTTTACTCCAGTAGTTAAAGTAATTTATTATGGGCCCCATACCCATCCTCTTACTGGTAGTGGGGTCCCATACCCATCCTGCGAGCAGTAGTAGTCCCCATACCCATTGTGTGAGTGGTAGTGGGAAACGTTAGGGTATATAATGGGCTCAGAAACTAAGCCCATTACTCCAGTACCACTGTTAAACCTGACCCTCAACTCCCTCTCAGCATAGAGTACGATATATTCTTGGCCTGTTATAAGAATCTAATACTGTGGTTCATTTACAGTGTTGTGTAGGTCTGATAGAAAGACCCTATGCGATAGATGTCTCTTATGTTATATTTAATGAAATATAAAGTCAGTATGACATTGTATACATTTTCCAAATGTTTTTCCTAATTATGTAACCATGTAGAGATCTACATGATTACGATGTAGGTCTCCATACCTTCTATGTAGGGAGGGTCTTACTCCGTCTCCATCCCTCCCTCCTTCTCACTCCATCTTCCATCCCACTGTGTCAGTAAATTATGTTTAATTATATAGTTACATTATATATATATCTGTATTATTGCCCTACAAATAATAATGGTGCTATTCCCGCCTTGAGTGACCTGTAGAACAACCCGTCCTCAGAGCAGGTCCATTCTATCCAGCTGTCGACCCCAAAGACGCATTCATCAATTTTAACATTCTGTTCATTCAAAACAGGAATTTCTCAAATATAAATTAATATTGTTATACATTATTGTTATAAATCTACAATATATTTGACATTTTTATTTTTCTGGAGGCAGTTAATAAAGAGACAATTCATTAATTAAATGAAATTATACTAATGGCTCTCGTAATCCGACTAATAATGGGTTTGGAGTTAGATATATGGTAATTTTAAATAATTCCAAAATGGAAATGAAAGAAAAGCATGAGTTAAAAATCAAGTCCTCACAATGCGTTAATTGTCATTCTTACACTAAGAAGGACATAAAGGAAAGAGCCTGTTCCTTAGACCAAGTTCATTACCACCAGAAACCACACCCCGTTTCAAACACCTGGATAGTTATCTACATTTGTGATGGTCTGAGAGCATATTATGGTTCCAGTAACAGTCTACTTGTAAATTGGCAAGTGAACCCTTGTCATAAACAAACAATATTCCCAAATTATAACTTTAATGTATTATGAATTATTCGTTTAAAATATTAGAAGTATGCTGAAAACGTTTTCTTTGAAGAATTTGGCTTCTGTAAACTGAATTCTTGGACACACTTTAAATTTTTTTAATTCTATATTTCACATTATCGTCAATAATACACAATATTAATGAAATCTAGCCAAACTTTAACCCCAAAATAACCTTAACCTAACCTAACCATGGATAAAGAGTAGATATACTACCACTAATTATGTAGTTGTTTTCCAATCCATTCCCTTGAGCGGACTCCTCCCTGAGGACAGGTTGAAAGGTTGAAAGCAGCTCTCACGATCACTCACTCTTCTGTCTTAGAAAGGTCAGGCAGAAAACATTCGTTGAAATCAAGAGAGATAATAAAATATAACCAATATGCCATCACGGTCCTGTGGATCTTTTTCATGCTGAAATTTATATGACTATGACCGTGCGCGGTTGGTAGCTTGCGTAGACTTGCTCTTCCGATTTACAAAAATACAAATACAAATATTTATTCAGGTAAAGTACATACATACAAGGTGAGATACAAAACGTTGATGGATTTATAGATAGAGCTAGTACATACAATGCCTAAAGCCACTATACGCAAAGCGTTTCGGGCAGTTGATTGATAAAGATTAAGCCACCCCAAGAGGTGGCACGGGCATGAATAGCCCGTAAATTCCTCTCCTGGCCATGGCCATCAAATAGCAATGACACGGTTGCCAAAGGCAATTTATATCCAGTTTCGTGTGTAAATAATAAACACAACTTAAATTACGACCAAGAATTCATAAATTAAAAATATCATAAAAAGCCTCGGTAAAATTTGTAATGTAGGAATTAAGATAATCTGCTATTAGACCAAACATGTTCCAATCAGTTTTTTTAATTAGCAAAATTAGATATACACCGGCGTACTGTCCTACTACCTATTCTATAGATTATTACACAGTGTAGATCAAGAACTAGCCATATAGGTTCAACTATTAATCCCATCTCACGGGAAGGTTAGTCATACATGGCATTATGGGAGACAATACCTGCTGGCTTGTATGATAACCATCAGTGATGCAAGGACACCTTCCAGGGGATTCCAACCTTAAGGAAGTGCATTCATGGTNGATGATACCCGCCTCACCCATCAGGTAATCAGTAATACCCTGCCTCACCCATCAGGTAATCACTAATACCCCGCCCCACCCATCAGGTAATCACTAATACCCCGCCTCACCCATCAGGTAATCAGTAATACCCGCCCCACCCATCAGGTAATCACTAATACCCCGCCTCACCCATCAGGTAATCAGTAATACCCCGCCTCACCCATAGGTAATCAGTAATACCCGCCTCACCATCAGGTAATCACTAATACCCGCCTCACCATCAGGTAATCAGTAATACCCGCCCCACCCATCAGGTAATCAGTAATACCGCGCTCACCCATCAGGTAATCACTATACCCCGCCCCACCCATCAGGTAATCAGTAATACCCGCCTCACCCATCAGGTAATCACTAATACCCCGCCCACCCATCAGGTAATCAGTAATACCCCGCCCCACCATCAGGTAATCACTAATACCCTGCCTCACCCATCAGGTAATCAGTAATACCCCGCCCAACCACCACTCATATAGGTATATTGATATTGCATCACAATTACCGAAATGTTGACTACACAAGTCCATCTCAATTGATCCTGGGTGTAGATGGCGTCTGTGTGTAAATTACTCATGAGAAATTTTGTGTATTAATAACTTCATTGTCTTTTGTAGACCATTGCAATTATAAATACGCGAGGAGGTATTTTGCAAGGAAGTTGCATAATGAGCCAAAATGATTGTGGGGCTGGTGATAAGATTGCAGCTATCGCAGGCGATGAGTCAAATAACGTGGCTAAAGTATGTTGACCAGACCACACACTAGAAGGTGAAGGGACGACGACGTTCAGTTCACTTAACGTCGTCGTCCCTTCACCTTCTTTGTAACTATGTCATGAGCACTGTAGCAGTGAAGGCTAACCATAGTCGGCGGGGCACCAGACCTCAATAACAAACAGACCATAAATACTCACGCAGGAATTGGTGGTAGTTTTCTCTAGATAAAAATATTGCGTCCAGCTTCTCCTGGTGTTCCTGGGCTCCCTGCGGCTCCTTGCGGCTCCTGCGGCTCCTTGCGGCTTCCTGAGACTTGCCCGGTTAATATCTGGCGTTACGACGGACTCTGGCGTGCAGAATGATTTTGCGTAAAGAATTTACGTCGCAAAGAAGAACTATGGGAATTTGAATGACAAATACTTCCAGCAAGTATTTGTCATTCAAATACAAGTACAATTACTTAGTGATGGCTCAGCATGGTGGAGGACAAACACAGTACTTGTCTTCCAGGATAATATATGAATTTTATGTTGACAAATTTGTTTACTAAATATATCAGTGGTGATCTTGCTAATTGTAGTTTTACACCTTAAATGTTGACGCAATCAATGACAAATTCTGACACTCCAAGAGTATTGTTATCTTGTGGTATGTAACTTGGTACTATAGGTACCAGCACTACTGGGTGTAGTGTGACCACAGTACTGGGTGTAGTGTGTCCACAGTATGGGGGTAGTGTGACCAGAGTACTGGGTGTAGTGTGACCACAGTACTGGGTGTAGTGTGTCACAGTACTGGGTGTAGTGGACCACAGTACTGGGTGTAGTGTGACCACAGTACTGGGTGTAGTGTGACCACAGTACTGGGTGTAGTGTGTCCACAGTACTGGGGGTAGTGTGACCACAGTACTGGTGTAGTGTGACCAGAGTACTGGGGTGTAGTGTGTCACAGTAGGTGTAGTGTGTCCACAGTACTGGGTGTAGTGTGACCACAGTACTGGGTGTAGTGTGACCAGAGTACTGGGTGTAGTGTGTCCACAGTACTGGGGTAGTGGTCCACAGTACTGGGTAGTGTGACCACAGTACTGGGTGTAGTGTGACCAGAGTACTGGGTGTAGTGTGTCCACAGTACTGGGTGTAGTGTGACCAGAGTACTGGGGTAGTGTCCACAGTACTGGATGTAGTGTGACACAGTATGGTGTAGTGTGTCCACAGTACTGGGTGTAGTGTGACCACAGTACTGGGTGTAGTGTGACACAGTACTGGGTGTAGTGACCACAGTACTGGGTGTAGTGTGACCACAGTACTGGGTGTAGTGGACCACAGTACTGGGTGTAGTGTGACAGAGTACTGGGTGTAGTGTGACCACAGTACTGGGTNAGAGAGAGAGAGAGAGAGAGAGAGAGAGAGAGAGAGAGAGAGAGAGAGAGCGAGCATATGAAACTACACATTAAAAGTTCAAAACTTATGATATATTGTTCAGAAATATCTAGCTCACTGCCGCTGTGCTCGACTGCAGCATCAGATTCCAACAGAATATTCTTTAGAGTCAGTGAGAGAGTCGCATGTTAGTTGGCTGCTGTAGCACTGTGACCGGGGACCCCAGGCTACCTGGTGGTGCTGTAAGGCGGGGCCGGGAGCTGAAGGTTGAGGGTGGAGGGGTGAGAGACATACCTGGTGCCGCGGTAGGAGGGCCCAGGCTCCCAGACAGAGGGCCTGGAACTGTTGGGCACGTCTCATCGTGCCCGCCAGGGTGATGTACACCCGCCCTAGTCGACGCTCTCCAGCCTTCACTTCCAGGAACACCATCGGCGACTCCTTCTTTATACACGACGTCAGCACTGTCAGCTGCCAGGTGAGAGACGGGACATTGCTCACAGGTGAGAGAAGTGAGGTAACTGAGAGATATGATGTGAGGGGCAAGGGAATGGTGCGAGAAGGGAGAGAGAGATGAGAGAGGAGGCCGGGGTGCCGGGGAAGAGTGTGTAAAGAGATAACGGGAGGCGTTAGCAAGAGAGGGAGAGTGAGAAGAGTAAACAAGTAGTGTGCTATACTGTAGAGTGGCTCTACAGTCCTGGAGACTCACTATACCAGCCAACACAGTCTGCTACACAGCAGCTCAATACAGGTGTTTACACGTTTCCAAATCTTTCCACTCGATGAAAAAACAAACGAAAAAATTACGATTTCTTTCAATACTTTTTCGTCTTCTTATAAAATGGCCACAACCCATAATAACTACATCATAACCTATAATTACCAATGTCAATCCTGGCCAATCCAATGTCACATCCTGGCCGGATGGGAGCCGGCCAGGATGTAATCTTGATTGCGGTAACGACCTGTAATGACCTGTAACGACCTGTAATGACCTGTAATCTGATTGCGGTAACGACCTGTAATGACCTGTAACGACCTGTAATCTTGATTGCGGTAACGCAATCAAGATTACAGAAGGCACAAAATGTCTTAATCATACCTCAGCGGATGTTTGACATTGATTTATATTTAAAATATGACTGGTAAGAGAACAGTGCATACACAGTTTGCACTGTAACTGAAACTGCTTATAGGAGTATAATCTTAAACATTGGAGTCATTTAGGGAATACTGGAGAGTCCAGAGACGCCAGTTCAATCCCATCATACTGCCATAATATTCTCTCATGGATACGTCACGTGACCTTAAGCATCAACTTCAACAGTGAACTTTACAGGGTAATAAAAAGTGTCGGTACTAATTATTCAGGCTACACTACTTATACTTTTTTATCATTTGTCAACTAGAAGCCAGACATGTAAACAGTTAAACAGCTATATGCATAAAAGATAAAGAGATAAATGTAGAGATAAAATAGATAGGTAATATATAGGTAACTGACACACAGAGATCACAATAGCGTCATGCATCAAATGAACAAAATCACAAGGGCCGACCATGTCGTAGCTCAGTCGATAAAGGCAGTGTCTGGGATGATCTCGGACGTAGGTTCGAATCCTCGTCACGGCCCTTGTGGATTTGTTCATTTATAGGTAACTGAGTTATAGAGAATAGGGGAAAAACCAAGCCTTTCCTGACCTTGATGGCAACACTGTAGGCCGTGGAGGATGGCCGGAGGCTGTACACGTGGATCCCCTTCGGCTCCACCTTCACCTGCGCCAGGCCTCCACTGTCGCTGAGGGCCAGGATGGCTGGTCTCGAACTCATGATTACTTCGTCAGGTATACTGACGGAGGAGTCCTCTTGGCCGCCCTTTCCCAGCGCCCACACCCTGTCGTGCACGCCCTTGGCCGCCTCGAAGACGGAGGTGATGGAGGACAAGTTGCTGGCCGTCTGGGCATTGCGGTAGATTCTGGCCGTCTCCTGAAGGAGGTGGGCGGCCTCTTGTATGTCAGACAAGGCACGGAGTGTGCGGCTGACGGAGTCCCCCAGACGCAAGATGACCTCCTCGCAGCTCTCCAGAGACAGTTGTTCAGCCCGCTGCTTCACCTGTCACATATAACCACTCATTAGTGCCTCACGTGACGAGATGCGTCTACCTGTCTTCCTAACAAGACAGTGTTCGCCTCAACATCACCACGGTCCCACAACATGACTTATCTTATCATTTCCTCCGCCGGGTAATACATGTCATTAACATATAATACAGACACGAGGAAATATATCGGTTGATCTGGGTTCTTCCCCGCACCTTCAACACGCACACACTGCTGCCGGATCACACAGCTCTGCCACCCTAAACCTCCACCCTAAAGCTCCACCCTAAAAGTTGAACAATTCTAGCATTCTGTGAATAATATTAATGTTTACAAATTGGCCAATATTTATTTATGAACCAAAATTAACGCATTCATGTAGCAATAACAATATTCTGGCTTATTCATAGATGTTAACAATCAATATTATTCTTCAACACAACACAAATCTAATTCAGTATTTTAAACATACATGAACTAATAAATAACCTAACACACAGGTTTGGTAGAGTAAGGAGTACCGTGGGAAACCTACCACCTTCCCCCTGCACAACCACCCACTTCCTCAACCACCTACCTATATCCCCACCCATCAGCGTCATCACCACCACCACCCACCTGCACCACCAACCACTTGCACAACCACCTACCCCACGGCCTCGACCACACGCCCACCACCACCACTCACCTGCTCCACCACCTCCTGGATGCGGCAGACTGTGTGAGTATCCTGCGGCGGGTGGCGGTCGAAGAGACACTCACCGCAGGCGGCCACCTCGCAGCTCTTGCACCAGAAGGCCAGACGAACACGGTGCTCCGGACACAGGCTTCCCTGCTCCTCCTCCTGTAACAAACACTCTTGTAGCTCACACACACGTGCACGCACACATCATGTCATGTAGATATGACAGCCACCAAGTACAAGATATGACAGTCTCCAGGTACAAGATATGACAGTCGTCAGGTACAAGATATGACAGTTTCCAGGTACAAGATAAGACAGTCGCCATCTTTATGGTATAATTTGATTATATTCGGTTTTCAAATTATCTTATCGTTATCATAATTTTATAATATATGTCTCGCTGATTTAATGATCTCGTTACGAGTAAAGTTTCAAGTTCTAATTCTAGATACGACAGCTGTCAGATGCAAATATGATCATACATAAGGTTACTATAGTCTCTCCTAAACTTTACATTTTTTGTTAACTTTTTACAATATTCGTTTTCTAATATTTTGTTAGGGGTAACTGCATTCACTGGTCGATGACCCTAACGGTAGGCGATGTAGTGGGCGGAGAAAATAGATGTCCGATGTGTGGAAGTGATGAATAAAGTATTAATGTGAAGCTGATTAGTGTTTCTGGAGGGAGTTGAGCGCCGTGTTTTATTATAAATGTAAATCAACGGGTGGCAGTGTCCTCGTACAGCAGCCTGATAATGTTGCCTTTGTTGCGTCTAGTACCTGCAGGCGTTGTTTCGCTGCCTCTTCAGCGACTACTGTATCATTATATGTTGCTTCTGGTAGACTGTCGTCCTTCCCTCCGTCTCCAAACTGGTTATGTTTTGTAAACAACTTGGAACCTTCGGTTCAGCTCCTCACGCAGCTTGTCACTTGTCGTGAGAATGTCTCTCTTAGTTTTTTTTTTTAACTTGATAACATGATCTCTTAATGCTGCTTTCCTGCTTGTGTTCCTATGAAGCAGCTTTGGTTGGTCTTCAGCTTTTGATGCTCTGTTTTTCAAATTGTATCTCGGCTTCTCTCCAGACTGTGGTGTGTGTGTGTGTCCAAGCGAGTGTTCTCTTCCATGCTCCTCGTTCTCTTCCATGCTCCTCGTTCTCTTCCATGCTCCTCGTTCTCTTCCATGCTCCTCGTTCTCTTCCATGCTCCTCGTTCTCTTCCATGCTCCTCGTTCTCTTCCATGCTCCTCGTTCTCTCCTGTTCCCACTTTGCCTATTGACCTAATGGTTTACTTTGCTGTTGTCGTCTTTTTATTCTTGAATTGAATTAAATTATCAGGGGGAAAGCGCCAAGCCATTACGACTATATAGCACTGGGAAGGGGTCAGGATAAGGATTTGGGATGGGACGGAGGGAAGGAATGGTGCCCAACCACTTGGACGGTCGGGGATTGAACGCCGACCTGCATGAAGCGAGACCGTCGCTCTACCGTCCAGCCCAAGTGTTTTTATTCTAGAGTGGGATGAACTGCTGTGGCATCTGCACATTTCCGGAATATGAATTCCATAATCAAGTTTGTTGCCTTCCAGTCTAGTTATTTTTCCATTGCACTTCTTGAATGTAGACTCTCACTACGGTAGAGCAACGGTCTCGCTTCATGCAGGTCGGCGTTCAATCCCTGACCGTCCAAGTGGTTGGCCACCATTCCTTCCCCCCGTCCCATCCCAAATTCTTATCTTGACCTCTTCCAAGTGCTATATAGTCGTAATGGCTTGGCGCTTTCCCTCCTGATGATTCCCTTTCCCTTCCTCTGTAGTCACCTCGTCTATAATCTTTCTCCTTCCTATGTTTTAGTTTCTTTACGTGACTCCCTCCTTCAGTTATACTATGTACTCTGACATCTAAGACAATGGTCGCCGGATTGGAGAGGCATCTCCTACTCAATCTTCACAACAGCAGCATTATATTGGGTAAATATCAAGTATAATGCAGGCGATGAGTCATAATAACGTGGCTGAAGTACAATCAGCCAATCATCTTGATTGGCAATCGACTTGAGAATGGTTCAGGACGGACAGAAACGCCGTCGTCCCTTCACCTTCTAGTGTGTGGTCTGGTCAAGTATAATGTTGTTGTTGGTGGTGGGGGGGGGGGGATACTGTGGCCATCCTCATGTCGGCTGTGTGACGCGTTGCCTCAAGATGTATTTGTCCACCATCTTTGTTCTCCAAGTTGTGCCATCTCTGTTGGGCTCCTTTCTTACCGAGTCTTGTTCACTGTGATTAAAATCCCCCAAAATTGGAACCTTGGCTCTCGCTTCTCATGTGTGTGTTACAGCTCGTGTGTCTTATCGCTGTGGCTGCTCTTGCTATTAGACTACCTTCGGCCAGATCATATTGTGTTGTGTATATTGTATTCCTCCCTGTGTCTAACGTGTTCCATAATGGTTTGTTTGTATGCACCGCTACTCTATCTTAACGTCTTCCAGTTTCCTGTTCCTACTTTGTTATTCCTGCTGATCGATTTCCTTTGATAACAGTATTTCGTCAGTGTATCAGTTGAGATATAGCAGTAAGGCTTCCCATTCTCCACCTGCACACCCTTACCTTCCTTATTACCTAGTAACCTCCTAGGAAAATCATGTGACACTTGTCAGTGAGGTGTGTGTGAAGGTATAGTGTCTTGGTTGAGTCTTACCTTGGTGGCAGCAATGAGAAGCTTGCTGGATGAGGCCAAACACTGTATGTTAAAGTTGACTGGCAGGGCGTCGGGCTCCACACTCGGGTATTTGTGTCTGTACAAAAAAAATGTCTAAATAATGCTTGTTGCACAAGCTTCTTTGTGATATTATTGTTTGAAGTTTAATATCTACCTGTGTGTATTTTACTATTTGTCTTCATAATCGAGCTTTTAGCTCTGCTACATATATTTACTACTACTACTTATATATATATGTTTGTGTGTGTGTATGTGTGTGTATGAGTGTGTGTGTATGCGTGTGTGAGTGTGTGTGTGTGTGTGTGTGTGTGTGTGTGTGTGTGTGTGTGTGTGTGTGTGTGTGTGTGTGGTGTGTGTTGTGTGTGTGTGTGTGTGGTGTGTGTGTGTGTACTCACCTAGTTGTACTCACCTAGTTGTGCTTGCGGGGGTTGAGCTCTGGCTCTTTGGTCCCGCCTCTCAACCGTCAATCAACAGGTGTACAGTTTCCTGAGCCTAATGGGCTTATCATATCTACATTTGAAACTGTGTATGGAGTCAGCCTCCACCACATCGCATTCCTAATGCATTCCATTTGTCACCACTCTGACACTAAAAAAGTTCTTTCTAATATCTCTGTGGCTCATTGGGCACTCAGCTTCCACCTGTGTCCCCTAGTGCGTGTGCCCCTTGTGTTAAACAGCCTGTCTTTATCAACCCTGTCGATTCCCCTGAGAATCTTGAATGTGGTGATCATGTCCCCCTAACTCTTCTGTCTTCCAACGAAGTGAGGTTTAATTCCTGCAGTCGCTCCTCGTAGCTCATACCTCTCAGCTCGGGTACTAGTCTGGTGGCAAACCTTTGAACCTTTCCAGTTTAGTCTTATGCTTGACTAGATAGGGACTCCATGCTGGAGCCGCATACTCCAGGAGTGGTCTGACATATGTGGTATATA
>WNGS01169498.1:47603115-47634801 GCA_020271785.1 Procambarus virginalis
TGCTCCTGCACACTCTTTCAATACCCATGGCGAGATTCCATCCGGCCCAACAGCTTTTCTCACATCCAGCTCCAATAGGTGCTTTTTGACCTCATCTCTTGTAATTTCGAACCTATCCAAGGTCACCTGGTTTGCTGCCACCTCTCCCAGCGCCGTGATATCTCCCTGTTCTATTGTAAAGACCTCCTGGAACCTTTTGTTGAGTTCTTCACACACCTCTTTGTCATTCTCTGTGTACCTGTCCTCGCCCACCCTAAGTTTAATCACCTGTTCCTTCACTGTTGTCTTCTCCTGATGTGACTGTGTAGTAGCTGTGTGTGTGTGTGTGTGTGTGTGTTGGTGTGTGTGTGTGTGTGTGTGTGTGTGTGTGACAACATACCTGCAGGAGGGGCAGATAATGTCACCCCTGGCGGCGAGGTCCTTGATACACAGCCTGCAGAAGGTGTGGCCACACTGGGGTAGGATAAGAGGCCGGCGAAACACAGCGTCAAAGTCACTAAGACACACGCCACAGGAGAGGGCAGTCTCTAGGGGCGGCACCTGGCCCTCTGGTGCCGCGACGGCCATCGCCACACTTCATCAACCTTCTGTAAGAGAGGCAATTTAAGTTTCGTCCATTCATTATGCTTCCCTGTGCCATACTAATTTTTTTTATTTAATTTGCCCCGAGGGGCGAGTTATTGGGCAGCGTCACTCATCTGTGAGTGAACACACCGCCATAGTGACAGTATTGGGCAGCGCCACTCATCCTGCGAGTGAACACACCACCATAGTGACAGTATTGGGCAGCGTCACTCATCCTGTGAGTGAACACACCGCCATAGTGACAGCATTGGGCAGCGCCACTCATCCTGTGAGTGGACACACCGCCATAGTGACAGTATTGGGCAGCGTCACTCATCCTGTGAGTGGACACACCGCCATAGTGACAGTATTGGGCAGCGCCACTCATCCTGTGAGTGAACACACCGCCATAGTGACAGCATTGGGCAGCGCCACTCATCCTGTGAGTGGACACACCGCCATAGCAGCATGTACAACACTCCCCAATAGGAAGAAAACCCGCTGGGTTGTTCATCCTGTCATTTGCCATACTGTGGTATATAGTGTATTCTCTGTACCCAGGAGCACATGGGAGACATCTCCTGTCCACGAGGCTAACCATAGCCCGTGCTTCTTGCACCGCTCCTGTGCCAGGTAAGTTACGGGCTCACCATAGCCCGTGCTACTTGGAATTTGTTCCGAGTAGCTGAATCTATAACAACAACAACCCAGGAGCATACATGGGACTCCCACTGTGGTTCCCCCTCACACACCCTTCCCCTGTGGTTCTGTAAGCATATCTCACCTGTCAGTTGATGACGTGGTTGGGAGTGGAGAGAGGCGGGAAGACTCTGAAGGCAGCGTTATGCTGTGCTGATGCCCCAGTGTAGCAAGCCGGCTCACTGCTTGCCTTGTCTGCTCCTGATAACAACAGCTGCTCACGCCGCCCAAAATAGCCGACCTGGAAACATTATCGTACAGCTAAAACCTACTGTTAATTCAGCTGTCCAGCAGCGCATGTTTTTCTTGTCCTTTTGCGTAATGCAACAATTCCTCTGGTTTGAGTAGAATAGTTTTTTTCTTATCTCTGAACGACATTCATTAATATGGTATTATCTACTCTGCCGGGGTTATGGAGCCGGCTATCAGGAGGGAGGTGTAGGGAGTCGATAGATAAGGAACCATTGTTTGGCATGTCGACTGGCTGACTACATAGGGTACATTACATCATCTCAATACCGAATTGGGCAATTAAGTGATACATTGAGTGACCTAAGACAAGAGCCAGCACGTGAAGACATGAACTATCCACTGGCGGTTGTTTACTGTACACTTATATATACATTACGGTATCTATTTAATCATGCAAACATTTCTGAATAAAAAGCGTCCGATGTTTATATCAATGTGCCCGCTGCCAGACGACCAATGCCCTATCAAACTGAAATGGAAATCGGTCTTGTTAACCTGAATTCAACAAGTTACCATCCGTGTCCGGGCAACAAGAGGGCAGAGGAGAGGAGAGACGTGATAATAAGAGACAAACATTAGCTGCGCTCCACAAGTTACTCACGTTCTGGTCGCTGGCAACACACAGTGAGGGTGGCGCCCCGCCCCTCTACACTCATCTCAACACCCGCCTCAACACCTGTCCTACACCTGTCCTACACCCGTCTCAACACCTGTCCTACACCCGCCTTAGTCTTCTTAGTCGACTGTTGTGGGTGGCATCCTGGGGAATGGTCAAATGCTGCATATATCCCAGGTATACTCGAATTTCCCACTAACGCCGCAAGGGCACCACAACGAGTGGCCCGGAAGGTCCCAGAGCCCAAAAAAGGGTTCCCGCCCGAAGTCAAAGAGTGGGTTCCCGCCCGAAGTCAAAGAGCGGGTTCCCGCCCGAAGTCAAAGAGTGGGTTCCCACCCGAAGTCAAAGAGCGGGTTCCCGCCCGAAGTCAAAGAGTGGGTTCCCGCCCGAAGCCAAAGAGTGGGTTCACGCCCGAACAAGATAACTACTAATTCCCTGCCCACTTCCCCCTGCCCACTTCCCCCACTTCCCCCTGCCCTCAGCACCCCCACTTCCCCCTGCCCTCAGCACCCCCACTTCCCCTGCCCTCAGCACCCCCACTTCCCCCTGCCCTCAGCACCCCCACTTCCCTCCCTTCCCCTGCTCGACCTTGGTCTACTTGTCTTACTTCCGGTAGAAAGCTGAGCAGTGAGGAGTGGTAGTACCTGGTTGATGGAGGGGGGAGGGGAGCATGAGTGAGCATATTCTGCCGTATTCATCACGTAACTCAACAGTAACACCTCACACCCCGTCCTGGTTGGAGGGGATAGAGTTCTCACCAAGCGGTTCCAAGCTCCGTGTCTCATTGTCCAAACCCTATTTATCGTTGGGGTGTGTTAGCTTAGATTAGGCTGTTAGGTTGGGTTAGGATAGGTTGGAGTAAGGTTAGGTAGGTTTAGGCTGCGTTAGGTTAGGTTAGGTTGGGTAAGATATGTAGGTTGCAATAACTGTTACCATTGTAATGGATAGGTGTAAAGGATAGATAAGAGAAAGAAGGAAGGAACAACATGGAAGAAGATAAAGAAAGAAGGAAGGATATTGTGAGCTTGTGGAACCTTATCTTATCAACCCACACCCCTAGATACTTGCAGGTCTGATAAACAATTCAAATTTCTTATGACATATTGAGATCTGAAGTTCTAATTCAAGACAGATTACTGTTGAGAAGTTGGCCTTCTTCAAGGTCATGACCTTCACCTGCTGTGAGGGGGGTCAGAGGCCTATGTGTGGTGGCAGCGCGCGCATGTACACCTCAGCTCCTACCCAAGGGCGAGGCACAACAGTCTTGTGAGTCCACCTTGCTGTGTACCTTTTCCAGCACCTTGTATTGGGAAAGATGTCCTTGGCGTCGTACTCTAACATTGTGTCTCTTGTGTAATCGTCGACACATCTTTTCTCATTTGTTTCCTTATTATGCACCCCATACCCATCCTGTGGGCGGGGGTGAAGCACAGAGGCACATAATGGGTTCAGGCACTGAACCACAGAGGTCGTTTAGCCAAGCAAGTGACAATCTTGTCAAGCTAATTACACAAATGTTAATATTACATGTACACAAATACATATCAATAATCTTTTTATATTACAAGTGATTCAACAAGAGACTCACAACAGTCACTTAACATCTATAGTGAGTCATACAGTTACCAATCTTGCTCCACACTAGTTGAGTAATTAATATTCCCCCCTAGCCACTATTAAACTAACGAGGGCAGGAGGCAATGTAATTTGGAGATTGAGAAGTAATTTCATCGTTAGTGAAGTTAAGATGTTTTCCATGTGGGATCTCTGAAGTGACTGAGGCTAGACTAGACTTATATGTGCAGGAGTTTGGGTGGGTATAAGTTGGTGGGTCGAATAGGTCATTACACCTTCTACGGGTTCTTTTATTCTTGTGATGTTGTTAAGACACGATTAGAGCACTTGCTGATGATATCCCGCCACACCCATCAGGTAATCACTAATACCCTGCCTCACCCATCAGGTAATCAGTAATACCCCGCCCCAACCACCACTCATATAGGTATATTGCATATTACATCACAATTACCGAAATGTTGACTACACAAGTTCATCTCAATTGATCCTGGGTGTAGATGGCGTCTGTGTGTAAATTACTCATGAGAAATTTGTGTATTAATAACTTCATTGTCTTTTGTAGACACATTGCAATTATAAATACGCGAGGAAGTATATTTTGCAAGGAAGTTGCATAATGAGCCAAAATGATTGTTGGGGCTGGTGATAAGATTGCAGCTATCTGCAGGCGATGAGTCACAATAACGTGGCTAAAGTATGTTGACCAGACCACACACTAGAAGGTGAAGGGACGACGACGTTCAGTTCACTTAACGTCGTCGTCCCTTCACCTTCTTTGTAACTATGTCATGAGCACTGTAGCAGTGAAGGCTAACCATAGTCAGCGGGGCACCAGACCTCAATAACAACACAGACCTATAAATACTCACGCAGGAATTTGGTGGTAAGTTTCTCTCTAGATAAAAATTATTGCGTCCAGCTTCTCCTGGTGCTTCCTGGTGCTCCCTGCGGCTCCTTGCGGCTCCCTGCGGCTCCTTGCGGCTTCCTGAGACTTGCCCGGTTAATATCTGTGCGTTACGACGGAACTCTGGCGTGCAGAATGATTTTTGCGTAAAGAATTTACGTCGCAAAGAAGAACTATGGGAATTGGAATGACAAATACTTCCAGCAAGTATTTGTCATTCAAATTACAAGTACAATTACTTAGTGATGGCTCAGCATGGTGGAGGACAAACACAGTACTTGTCTTCCAGGATAATATATTGAATTTTATGTTGACAAGGCTATTTGTTTACTAAATTATATCAGTGGTGATCTTGCTAATTGTAGTTTTTACACCTTAAATGTTGACGCAATCAATGACAACTTCTGACACTCCAAGAGTATTGTTATCTTGTGATATGTAACTTGGCACTATAGGTACCAGCACTACTGGGTGTAGTGTGTCCACAGTACTGGGTGTAGTGTGACCAGAGTACTGGGTGTAGTGTGACCAGAGTACTGGGTGTAGTGTGACCAGAGTACTGGGTGTAGTGTGACCACAGTACTGGGTGTAGTGTGACCAGAGTACTGGGTGTAGTGTGACCAGAGTACTGGGTGTAGTGTGACCACAGTACTGGGTGTAGTGTGACCACAGTACTGGGTGTAGTGTGTCCACAGTACTGGGTGTAGTGTGACCACAGTACTGGGTGTAGTGTGTCCACAGTACTGGGTGTAGTGTGACCAGAGTACTGGGTGTAGTGTGACCAGAGTACTGGGTGTAGTGTGACCACAGTACTGGGTGTAGTGTGACCACAGTACTGGGTGTAGTGTGACCAGAGTACTGGGTGTAGTGTGACCACAGTACTGGGTGTAGTGTGACCACAGTACTGGGTGTAGTGTGACCACAGTACTGGGTGTAGTGTGACCACAGTACTGGGTGTAGTGTGACCACAGTACTGGGTGTAGTGTGACCACAGTACTGGGTGTAGTGTGACCACAGTACTGGGTGTAGTGTGACCACAGTACTGGGTGTAGTGTGACCACAGTACTGGGTGTAGTGTGACCACAGTACTGGGTGTAGTGTGTCCACAGTACTGGGTGTAGTGTGACCACAGTACTGGGTGTAGTGTGACCACAGTACTGGGTGTAGTGTGACCACAGTACTGGGTGTGGGTGGAGTGGGCGGGACCAGGGTGGCTGGAAAGGTATATAAGGAAGGGCGCCAACTGTCACACCGTTCACTCCTGGATGGTCCACTCCAGCAGATACATCGCCACTCGCCCCACAGGTCTTCGCTGGCAACTGGGAACCATGGCAAGGGTGAGAGGCGTGGCAACTGTGCGGTGATGAGTGTGTGTGCTACTGTGGAGTTCTTGCCGTGGAGGGGTGTGTTGTGTGGCCTTGTCTTGTATGGCAAAACAAAAGCACAACTTGTTTTGTTGCATCTGCTATGACATATTGCTTGCAACAGGGGCCACGTAATTATGGCAAAGAATCATTAATAGACTACAACAGTTGTGGGGGACGAACAAGTGACTAACAATGTTTACATCCATTTAGTTCATTTATAATCAGATAATTATTTTGTAAATTAATTATTTCTTAATGATTATTGATGGTGTTACCTGTTGGTGTTACCTGGTGGTGTTACCTGTGGTGTTACCTGGTGGTGTTACCTGGTGGTGTTACCTGTGGTGTTACCTGGTGGTGTTACCTGTGGTGTTACCTGGTGGTGTTACCTGGTGGTGTTACCTGGTGGTGTTACCTGTGGTGTTACCTGTTGGTGTTACCTGTGGTGTTACCTGGTGGTGTTACCTGGTGGTGTTACCTGGTGGTGTTACCTGGTGGTGTTACCTGGTGGTGTTACCTGTGGTGTTACCTGTTGGTGTTACCTGGTGGTGTTACCTGGTGGTGTTACCTGGTGGTGTTACCTGTGGTGTTACCTGTGGTGTTACCTGGTGGTGTTACCTGGTGGTGTTACCTGTGGTGTTACCTGGTGGTGTTACCTGGTGGTGTTACCTGTGGTGTTACCTGTGGTGTTACCTGGTGGTGTTACCTGGTGGTGTTACCTGTGGTGTTACCTGTTGGTGTTACCTGTGGTGTTACCTGTTGGTGTTACCTGTGGTGTTACCTGTGGTGTTACCTGTGGTGTTACCTGTTGGTGTTACCTGTGGTGTTACCTGTTGGTGTTACCTGTGGTGTTACCTGTGGTGTTACCTGTTGGTGTTACCTGTGGTGTTACCTGGTGGTGTTACCTGGTGGTGTTACCTGTGGTGTTACCTGTTGGTGTTACCTGTGGTGTTACCTGTGGTGTTACCTGTTGGTGTTACTGTTGGTGTTACCTGTGGTGTTACCTGTTGGTGTTACCTGTTGGTGTTACCTGTGGTGTTACCTGTGGTGTTACCTGTTGGTGTTACCTGTGGTGTTACCTGGTGGTGTTACCTGTGGTGTTACCTGTTGGTGTTACCTGGTGGTGTTACCTGTGGTGTTACCTGTTGGTGTTACCTGTGGTGTTACCTGTTGGTGTTACCTGTGGTGTTACCTGTTGGTGTTACCTGTGGTGTTACCTGTGGTGTTACCTGTTGGTGTTACCTGTGGTGTTACCTGTTGGTGTTACCTGTGGTGTTACCTGTGGTGTTACCTGTTGGTGTTACCTGTGGTGTTACCTGTGGTGTTACCTGTTGGTGTTACCTGTGGTGTTACCTGTTGGTGTTACCTGTGGTGTTACCTGTTGGTGTTACCTGTGGTGTTACCTGTTTGGTTACCTGTGGTGTTACCTGTGGTGTTACCTGTGGTGTTACCTGTTTGTGTTACCTGTGGTGTTACCTGTGGTGTTACCTGTGGTGTTACCTGTTGGTGTTACCTGAGGTGTTACCTGTGGTGTTACCTGGTGGTGTTACCTGTGGTGTTACCTGGTGGTGTTACCTGTGGTGTTACCTGTGGTGTTACCTGTGGTGTTACCTGTTGGTGTTACCTGAGGTGTTACCTGGTGGTGTTACCTGTGGTGTTACCTGTGGTGTTACCTGGTGGTGTTACCTGGTGGTGTACCTGAGGTGTTACCTGGTGGTGTTACCTGGTGGTGTTACCTGGTGGTGTTACCTGGTGGTGTTACCTGGTGGTGTTACCTGTTGGTGTTACCTGGTGGTGTTCCTGGTGGTGTTACCTGGTGGTGTTACCTGTGGTGTTACCTGTGGTGTTACCTGGTGGTGTTACCTGGTGGTGTTACCTGGTGGTGTTACCTGGTGGTGTTACCTGTGGTGTTACCTGTGGTGTACCTGGTGGTGTTACCTGGTGGTGTTACCTGGTGGTGTTACCTGTGGTGTTACCTGTGGTGTTACCTGGTGGTGTTACCTGGTGGTGTTACCTGGTGGTGTTACCTGTGGTGTTACCTGTGGTGTTACCTGTGGTGTTACCTGGTGGTGTTACCTGGTGGTGTTACCTGTGGTGTTACCTGTGGTGTTACCTGTGGTGTTACCCTGTGGTGTTACCTGTGGTGTTACCTGGTGGTGTTACCTGTGGTGTTACCTGNGCCAGAGGCACGCTGAGGGCCTGCGCTGCCTCTTTTAGTATCCACGGTGATACATTGACTGTTTCAACTGCTTTAGTTTCTTCCAGTGTTGGGAGCTGTTTCATTTATATATTATTTGCTGCCAACCTCTGTATCTGATAGTCTATCATTTAGAGCCATCTCCTCTATATCATGGGAGCTGCTCAGGTCGGTTGTGAACACTCCATGGGGACTGGTGTTCAGTACCTCGCACAGATTCCTGTCACTTTCTGTATATTGCCCGTCCTGTTGTCCTAGTCCTTGTCACCGCGTGTGTGGTCAATACCGTAACAGCTTCTCCTCCATACAACCTACCCTGGTGAGGCCCGTCCAGCCAGGCCGACACCGTGCGCAACTCCATAGTCTACTGAGACTGATAGATGCCTACTACTACATTTGAATGTTATAAAGACATTAAAATAATGATGCTGATTCAGCAGCTATGGTTGCTGTTATCATTATTATATATATATATTATATATATATATATATATATTATATATAGGATAGCAAGACCTGTATATAATTAGTTGTATAATAATATACAAACGCCAATCATATACGTTTTGCATGTCAACAATTGTTGATCAACATAGGCAGATTTACATTTATGCAGGTTGCCTTGATCACGTGAAGGGTTACATAGTGTGTGTCAAGAGCAGTCTACCTGATGCTCAGACCACCACCTTGCAGGCCATTTATGCACGGCCACGTGACCCCCAGCACAAGAATGAATAAACATGAGAATGAATAAAGTAGCAACGAGCCAAAAATCCCGATCTCTCAGGATCGTTAGTCCTCAGAGATCGAGTATTAATTATGAGCGATTCAGATATTAATCACATACAGGGGCCATGTGATTATATTGGACTTGTAAAACAGGTAGTTAAACCCTAAACCATCTCCAGCGACTTCATGGTAGTTTGCACTGGGAGTCTACTCCAGTTAAAGGAAGGTACTGGAGCCTACCCAGTCCCTGCCTCGCACCATTCACCCTGCAGAGTTTAATGAGACTAGCCCCAACATCTGCCTCCAACCTTGGACAGACAAACACAGTTTTATTTTACAGATATTGGTAAATATTATACAAAGATCACAAAGAATAGTAATATAATAATAATAATAATAATAATATAATAATAATAATATAATAATAATAATAATAATATTCATTATCATGACCCCTTATCGCATAAATCTATGCTGTTGGGATTATATTGAGGAGAACATGGATAAGGGAGCTGTATAGATGTGTGTGTGGTGTGTGTGTGTAAATACACTAGCCCCCCCCCCCCCGCGCTCCCTCCCTGGAGTACACAGATATTCTGTGTCGCTCGACCACTACACTGGACCACTACACTGGACCACTACACGGGACCACTGTAAACCCGACATAATACTATTGTTGATCAACAAAACTGTTTAGTGAGCAGAACAACTTACATGAATAATGTGTCGTGATGAATAAAAAGTCTAACATGTAGTGAAGAAAGTCTACAATTATGCACGTCACAAAGTGACTTCAGTGTATAATAAGTATTTTGAACTCATTTCGTGAATTCAAGAAAGCCATTCTTGTTGAATTTGGTGAGAATTGAACAAATCCACAAGGGCCGTGACGAGGATTCGAACGTACGTCCAAGAGCATCCCGTAGGTTGTTCTCATATTGCACAAACATATGTGTGAGAATATGTTCGAACCTTACTACATTTTCCCTAATTTACTATCCAGTTCGTTGCTTTACAGTCATCTTCCATTCAGTCTCTATCTCTCTCTCTATCTCTCTCTCTATCATCCCTCTATCTCTCTTCTCTCTATCTCTCTCTCTCTCCTCTCTCTCTGCTCTCCTCTCTCTCTCCCTCCTCTCTCCCTCTTCCCTCTCCCTCCTGCCTCACAGGGGTATAACAAAGGCCACAGTCGGCAATATGAACCACGTTAAAGGGCTGGTGTCTGCAGGCGACCTCCAGCACCTCCAGACCCTCCGTGACCTCTCCGAAGGGGCACTTGAAGAGTCGTCTGGGTGTCTCTGAGACAGATAGCGAAGAGGGATCCGAATTGCGCTGCTCGTCGCCGCCCACACCACACACCTGGCAAGAAGCCTTGGGCCGGCACCATCTGCAATAGTTATAATATCTGTATTGATATGATGATCTGATACATCTTGATATGACGTATCGTGACACGGTCATACTCAGACATACAGTGACACAGGACTATGGTGACAGTGGATAACGTCACACAAGTGAAGCCAAAGTTTGGGTCAGTGATCAAGCAAAGTTCAAGTTTAATGTTCGTGTGTGATCAGGTCTTCTTGAGTATAGTTCTGCTGTTTTGTTTGTTTATAAATATGTACACATGTGCGTGTGTGACTTCGTGTAGACATGGAGCATCTAATGTTCATATGTGGTTTCACTTATTCCAGGTGGAAAGAGATACTTACGTTCATACACATACATATGTATAGGCTGTGTTTATTAGACACACACGCACACACACTTAAATATGGATATGATAGAGCTCGAGAAGCCCAGGAACCTGTACACCAGTAGACCGACAGTTGCCCTGAACTATATGTTTTAACTGATCTCTAACCTGTCCATGGAGGACAGAGAAAATGTATATATGCTGGTTAGCATTGTAAATGTGTGGCCACGTCTGTGGTAGAAAATAATAATAAAAAAATATAAAAAAATCGACAGTTGAATTATGGGAGCAAAGTGCTCAACCCCACAAGCACAACTAGGTGAGTACTTACTCTCTCCCCCACTCTAGGTTGTCCATCAGAGCCTCTCCACCAAGACCTCCTTTACCCTGGTAGTCGCCCGCCTCTCACAGTATCTCCAGGCTCGCCTTTCTCGCTTATTCCGTCAAAACCTGCAAGTCACACGCACCCATTGAAACACGTGCAGGTACAGAGAGAGAGAGAGAGAGAGGAGAGAGAGAGAGAGAGAGAGAGAGAGAGAGAGAGCGAGCATATGAAACTACACATTAAAATTCAAAACTTATGATATATTGTTCAGAAATATCTAGCTCACTGCCGCTGTGCTCGACTGCAGCATCAGATTCCAACAGAATATTCTTTAGAGTCAGTGAGAGAGTCGCATGTTAGTTGGCTGCTGTAGCACTGTGACCGGGGACCCCAGGCTACCTGGTGGTGCTGTAAGGCGGGGCCGGGAGCTGAAGGTTGAGGGTGGAGGGGTGAGAGACATACCTGGTGCCGCGGTAGGAGGGCCCCAGGCTCCCAGACAGAGGCCTGGAACTGTTGGGCACGTCTCATCGTGCCCGCCAGGGTGATGTACACCCGCCCTAGTCGACGCTCTCCAGCCTTCACTCCCAGGAACACCATCGGCGACTCCTTCTTTATACACGACGTCAGCACTGTCAGCTGCCAGGTGAGAGACGGGACATTGCTCACAGGTGAGAGAAGTGAGGTAACTGAGAGATATGATGTGAGGGGCAAGGGGAATGGTGCGAGAAGGGAGAGAGAGATGAGAGAGGAGGCCGGGTGCCGGGGAAGAAGTGTAAAAGAGATAACGGGAGGCGTTAGCAAGAGAGAGGAGAGTGAGAAGAGTAAACAAGTAGTGTGCTATACTGTAGAGTGGCTCTACAGTCCTGGAGACTCACTATACCAGCCAACACAGTCTGCTACACCAGCAGCTCAATACAGGTGTTTACACGTTTTCCAAATCTTTCCATCGATGAAAAAACAAACGAAAAAATTACGATTTCTTTCAATACTTTTTCGTTTATAAAAATGGCCACAACCCATAATAACTACATCATAACCTAAATTACCAATGTCAATCCTGGCCAATCCAATGTCACATCCTGGCCGGATGGGAGCCGGCCAGGATGTAATCTTGATTGCGGTAACGACCTGTAATGACCTGTAACGACCTGTAATGACCTGTAATCTGATTGCGGTAACGACCTGTAATGACCTGTAACGACCTGTAATCTTGATTGCGGTAACGCAATCAAGATTACAGAAGGCACAAAATGTCTTAATCATACCTCAGCGGATGTTTGACATGATTTATATTTAAAATATGACTGGTAAGAGAACAGTGCATACACAGTTTGCACTGTAACTGAAACTGCTTATAGGAGTATAATCTAAACATTGGAGTCATTTAGGGAATACTGGAGAGTCCAGAGACGCCAGTTCAATCCCATCATACTGCCATAATATTCTCTCATGGATACGTCACGTGACCTTAAGCATCAACTTCAACAGTGAACTTTACAGGGTAATAAAAGTGTCGGTACTAATTATTCAGGCTACACTACTTATACTTTTTTATCATTTGTCAACTAGAAGCCAGACATGTAAACAGTTAAACAGCTATATGCATAAAAGATAAAGAGATAAATGTAGAGATAAAATAGATAGGTAATATATAGGTAACTGACACACAGAGATCACAATAGCGTCATGCATCAAATGAACAAATCACAAGGGCCGACCATGTCGTAGCTCAGTCGATAAAGGCAGTGTCTGGGATGATCTCGGACGTAGGTTCGAATCCTCGTCACGGCCCTTGTGGATTTGTTCATTTATAGGTAACTGAGTTATAGAGAGAATAGGGGAAAAAACCAAGCCTTTCCTGACCTTGATGGCAACACTGTAGGCCGTGGAGGATGGCCGGAGGCTGTACACGTGGATCCCCTTCGGCTCCACCTTCACCTGCGCCAGGCCTCCACTGTCGCTGAGGGCCAGGATGGCTGGTCTCGAACTCATGATTACTTCGTCAGGTATACTGACGTAGGAGTCCTCTTGGCNTGACGTTCCTGGATGTTAGTCAGCTGTCACAGGCTGCTTCCTAGGGGTGGAGGCCTGGTCGAGGACCGGGCCGCGGGGACACTAAAGCCCCGAATCATCTCAAGATAACCTCAAGATATATTGATGAACAAATAAAAAATTCTGTTATAAAAGTCGTTGTCTCCACAAAAGCAGCTGTTGTCTGGCCCAACACACGCCTCGTACTGGGGGGGGGAGGGGGGCTTTTGTTATATATTTTGAGGTTTAGTGAATCCAACTGTTAATAGACGGCAGTTAATTATTGATATCTTATAGTTGTGTAGCTTGTATGGCTCATCTGTCCTTCTTGCCCACTACACCTGCTCATTACTTGATTTTACAACACTTGTACTTGTTGTACTTTTATTTGTTGTACTTGTTGCACTCGTATTTGTTATTGACGATAATGTGAAATATGAAATTCGAAAAATATTTGAGCGTACCCGAGAATTTCATTTACAGAAACCAAATTCTTCGGTCATTTTTTCAGCATGTACTTGTTTTATTTTAAATTAACGATTTATAATACAATAAAGTTATAAGTTAAGACTAGTCTCTGTTTAGGACGAAGGTTCACTTGCCAGTTTACATGTAGACTATTATTGGAACTGCAATATGCTGTCACACCATCACAAATATCTAGATAACTATCCAGGTGGCATGACAGGTATATTCTTGTTCATAGTAATGGATTATGTTGTGAGGTGTTGTTGTTATAGATTCAGCTACTGGGAACAAAACGTTGCAAGTAGCACGGGCTATGGTGAGCCGTAACTTACCTGGCACAGGAGCGGGGCAAGTAGCACGGGCTATGGTCAGCCCGTAGTGGACTTACCTGGCACAGGAGCGGGGCTGTGACTTGTAAAAAAATATTTGTTTTGAAACAGCAAAAGCTGTGAGTGATGTTACTATCATAGTTCAGTGTAAGGTGCCAGTGTCAGTCTCGGGCCTCGACTCCACTCTCAGGCTGAATAACGTTAGAGTACTTGAGGTCTGCACTCAGCGAGTGAGTGTGAGTGTCAGGTAGTGACACCAACATGTCAACTAGAAAATATAATAAAATAATTACATATACATAACTATACTGGTGAGTTTACTCCAGCTTCACACAACTGTGATATTACTAATTACAACTGTGATACTAATAATTACAACTGTGATATTAATAATTACAAATGTGATATTACTAATTACAACTGTGATATTAATAATTACAACTGTAATATTACTAATTACAACTGTGATATTAATAATTACAACTGTGATATTAATAATTACAACTAATATTACTAATTACAACTGTGATATTAATAATTACAACTGTGATATTAATAATTACAACTGTGATATTAATAATTACAACTGTAATATTACTAATTACAACTGTGATATTAATAATTACAACTGTGATATTAATAATTACAACTGTGATATTAATAATTACAACTGTGATATTAATAATTACAACTGTAATATTACTAATTACAACTAATATTACTAATTACAACTATAATATTACTAATTACAACTAATATTACTGATTACAACTATAATATTAATAATTACAACTGTGATATTAATAATTACAACTGTGATATTAATAATTACAACTGTAATATTACTAATTACAACTGAATGACCTTGGGATTGTTCACTTTACCTGGTAACAATAGCAAGCTCCAATGTTAAACTTAAGTGAGATATAACATATAAGGCAGATCTTAGCATAAATATTCCTTCTGGGCTTGAGGCCCACATGTCCACAACTGTCTCCCTCAACAGTGTGCACTGACTCTTGTAGGACTCTTGTGGGTCTCTTGTGGGACTCTTGTATGACTCTCATACATGGGGCTCACCACTATTTCACTACTGGGTCGCCTATTCATTTGAATGTTCCTTGCCCAGTTATCTGTGAGCAGTAACTCCAGGCTGGTTTTTTAGCTTGTATGAGCTCCGTCATTTTGTCGTAAAATAGGTTTAACAGGCATGTTTGGTGTGTGTGTGTGTGTGTGTGTGTGTGGGAGTGAAGACACAGGAGACAGTGTGAGACATGGGCGTGAGTGGTGGCTGGCAAGGGCGTGCGGGTGGACGTGGGCGCGTGAGATAGCGTAATTGATGGGCGTGGGCGTGAGAATGGTGTATATCGGGTCCAAGGACACAGCCCCGCACCTTGACCTCGCCCGCCCCATCACCCTACCTGCTGGTGTGTCTGTCTGTCTCTCAATCTCTCCTGTCCTGTTTCCCTTTCATATCTACTTTTACAATTATGAACAGTTTGTTTCCACAACCTGCACCTTTAGCTCATTCCATTTTCCCACTACTCTTACGCTATCCCAATACTCTATCAATCCCTTTAAGTATTTTATACGCCTCTATCATGGCTCCCCTCTCTTCTTTTTTCCAACGTCGTAAGATTCAGTTCTTTTAGTTGCTCTTCATATCCCATCCCTCGGAATTCTAAGACGAGCCTCGTCGCAAACTTCTGAACCTTTTCCAGTTTCCTTATGTGTTTCTTCAGGTGTGGGTTCCATGATGGTGCGGCATACTCTAAGACTGGACTCACGTAGGCAGTGTAAAGCGCCCTAAATATCTCCTCACTTAGGTTCCTGAATGATGTTCTGACTTTTGTTAGTGCAGAGTACGATGCTCTCGTTATCGTATTCATATTTGCCTCTAGTTAAGTTTGGTCGTTTCGTCCTCTCGCGAGTCTCTTTCTCGAGTTGTTACTGGTAGGTAGTTCCTCCTTCCTTGTGTACTGTCCCTTTGGTCTCCTATCACCTACTCCCATTTCCATCACTTTACACTTGCTCGTGTTGTACTCCAGTAGCCATTTCTCCGACCATCTCTGCAACCTGTTCAAGTCCTCTTAGGAAGATCCTACAATCCTCATCTATCACAACTCGTCTCATTAATGCGTCATCCTCATACATCGACATATAAGACTCGACTCAAATATATTAGAAAAAGAATTGACATTTCAACACATGACATTTACGTATACTAGGAATAGAATTGGTCCCATCACCGATCCTTGAGGTACCCCTCTTGTTACTGTTCGCCAGTCCGACTTTTTGCCCCTTACTGTTACTCTCTGGTTCCTGCCTGTTAGGTAATTCTTTATCCATGTTGGAACTTTTTCGCTTACTCCCGCCTGTCTCTCAAGTTTGTATAGTAATCTCCTGTATGGTACTGAATCAAAGGGTTTTAGGCAGTCCAGAAATATACAATCTGTCTATCTTTTCCTGTCCTGTCTTATTCTTGTTACTTTATCGTAGAATTCCAGGTTTGTTAGGCATGATTTCCCTTCCTTGAACCCATGTTGGTGTTTGTTTACAAACCTAATTCTCTCTGAAGTGTGTATGTAACTAGTCTTAACCCGATTATTCTTTCAAGTACTTTGCAGGGAATGCTAGTCGGTGATTCTGGTCTGTTGTTAATTGCCTCTTCTCTATCTCCTGCCTTGAAAATCGGTACCACATTTGCTCTCTTCCAGCAACTGGCAACTCTCCCACAAAGTGACTATTAAGATCCTTGCCAGAGGCACGCTGAGGGCCTGCGCTGCCTCTTTTAGTATCCACGGTGATACATTGACTGTTCCACTGCTTTAGTTTCTTCCCATGTTGGGAGCTGTTTTCATTATATGTATTATTTGCTGCCACCTCTGTATCTGATATCTATCATTTAGAGCCATCTCCTCTATATCACTGGGAGCTGCCCAGGCTCGGTTGTGAACACTCCATGGGGACTGGTGTTTTCAGTACCTCGCAGATTTCCTTTGTCACTTTCTGTATATCCCGTCCTGTTGTCCTAGTCTTGTCACCGGTGTGTGGTCAATACCGTAACAGCTTCTCCTCCATATCAACCTACCCTTGTGAGCCCTCCAGACCAGGCCGACACCGGTGCGCAACTCCATAGTCTACTGAGACTGATGGATGCCTACTACTACATTGAATGTTATAAAGACATTAAAAATAATGATGCTGATTCATCGCAGCTATGGTTGCTGTTATCATTATATATATATAATATATATATATATATTATATATATATATATATTATAGGATAGCAAGACCTGTATTAATTAGTTGTATAAAATATACAAACGCCAATCATATACGTTTGCATGTCAACAATTGTTTTGATCAACATAGGCAGATTTACATTTATGCAGTTGCCTTGAATCACGTGAAGGGTACATAGTGTGGTGTGTCAAGAGCAGTCTACCTGATGCTCAGACCACCACCTTGCAGGCCAGTTATGCACGGCCACGTGACCACACCAGCACAAGAATGAATAAACATAGAATGAATAAGTAGCAACGAGCCAAAAAATCCCGATCTCTCAGGATCGTTAGTCCTCAGAGATCGAGTATTAATTATGAGCGATTCAGATATTAATCACATACAGGGGCCTGTGCTTAATATTTGACTTGTAAAACAGGTAGTTAAACCCTAACCATCTCCAGCGACTTCATGGTAGTTGCACTGGGAGTCTACTCCAGTTAAAGGAAGGTACTGGAGCCTACCCAGTCCCCTGCCTCGCACCATTCACCCTGCAGAGTTTAATGAGACTAGCCCCAAACATCTGCCTCCAACCTTGGACAGACAAACACAGTTTTATTTTACAGATATTGGTAAATTATTATTACAAAGATCACAAAGAATAGTAATATNACCTAGCGTAACCTAACACTAATCTAACCTAATTCAACACTAAACTAACACTAACATAAGCAGGAGCCGGACAGGCTTTCCTTAGAGCTGGAAAGGCTCCTGTCAGGCCAAACTGGAAGCCTAATGACTAACAACAAAGATCAATACGATATAATTTGAAGTATATATATATAGATATCAATATTGATTGTAAATATTTATACAGTATTGTGAAATACATCGATGAATAAATACAATATTTACGAAGTGCAAGAAGGTCACTGTTGCAACTCATCACTATTGTGGACGTTTTTTTTTTATTTCAGTATGATTATCATCCAGTGATCTTTAACCTTGTGAAGCATCACGCGTTTTCTATTTGGTTTTTAATAATCATCGTCCGGCGACCTTAACCTTGCGAAACATCACTAGGTTTCAATTTCATTTTGATTATCGTCCGGTGACCTTAACCTTGTGAAACACCAGTAGTTTTTTCTATTGCATTATATATGATTATCGTCCGGTGACCATAACCTTGTGAAACTCCACAATCACCCCCCCAGCCACCATTCACTGCTGCCTGTTGGCAACAGATTTTTTTGTTTAAATTTTGTAACCGTTTTTTTTTTGTTGTGTGATAACGGAATGTATTTCTGTGGTCAGGTTTGCCTAGTGACAGACACAGTCATATAACTGTTGACAGGTTAATCGTGGACACAATTAGTAACATCTCTTTGTATTTGTAATCTTTGCTTGAGGACAATCATGATGGTATATTTGGCTCGGAAATCGTTCCTCTTTTGGCCTCTTTATTTTTTTTTTTAACTAAAAATAGGCAGAGGCGAAGTATTTGAATGTATTACTTTAAAATGGCCAGAGGAGAAGTTTTGAACGTAATTATTAACTTAAAAAAGAGGGTAGAGGATAAAGTTTTAGACATCATATGGAAGTTCAGAGTATATATTTAATTCCGAATTATACTATTTTTTTTTTCTGGCGATGAACAGGAATGGCTAGTGTGATGATTTTTTGATTTTGAGAGCTTAACACAAAAAATACATTTAATAGAGCGAATAGAGCTCAAGAGAATGAATGACCTGTTTACTGAGAGGTCAGTTAGTTCTTTCCGGAATAATCAGTAACTGCTCTATAAAATTCGCAAGAAATTTACATTTAAAGATTAAGAAAAGATCAAGAAAGGTTCAGGAAAGTTGCTTTAAAAGGTAATCATCATACATGTCGTATTTTGAATCTTGATTTGGAAGGTCAGTCTGGATCACTGTTGGAAGATTATTATAGAGTTTTAACATGAATCTATTTTATCTCAATCTCCAACTGCTATAATCTCTTAACTGCTCAATCTTCAGTTCTGCAGCTGCTGGGAGGGTCAGTCTGGAGATATCAAAACACATCTCAAAAGGACAGATGATATCTTAGGCTATTGTTTGTTATTTAACCTTCTCAGTGACAGGTCTCCCAAGAGGGGGCGGGGTGTGGGAGGGTGGACACAAACCCGTACCGTACACCATAATAATATTTTACATTTTACATTACAAATACATTTACATTAAATCAAAAGTTGTTGTTATCTAGTACGCATCACAAAGTGTATTACAAGAATTTGGGTATTACATTCTTGGGGCACAAAGTGTTTGACCGTCCTAAGAATTGTCTCTTTTATCACACCACTTATCGCACAATCCGATAATTTGATGTCAGGTATACTACTAATTGGTTTACTTGTATAGTGATCAAGTAACTTGCACACTAATGCATAGTGAGCTAGGAGTGAGAGCGTGCATCATGCCTACCTATTTTGGTTATCTTTCTTGAGATGATTTCGGGGCTTTAGTGTCCCCGCGGCCCGGTCCTCGACCAGGTCTCCACCCCCAGGAAACAGCCCGTGACAGCTGACTAACACCCAGGTACCTATTTTACTGCTAGGTAACAGGGGCATAGGGTGAAAGAAACTCTTCCCATTGTTTCTCGTCCGGGATCGAACCCGGGACCACAGGATCACAAGTCCAGCGTACTGTCCGCTCGGCCGACCGTCACCCACCTAACTTACACTCCTTATATCGTCTTCAGTGACACCAGCCAGCACCGTATTGGAGGTAATTACCGTAAAGGTGCTTCCGGGGCTTAGCGTCCCCGCGGCCCGGTCGTCGAATAGGCCTCCTTAGTTACACCTTAATCTCTTAATCACCTTGTACACCGAGGAGCTTCCATGTCGACTTTCTCCCTCCGTGTGTGAAGAATAACTTGATGTTATTTATTTCCTTGATGCTTCCAGCAGGTCGGCGTTCAATCCCCCCGATCGTCCACAAGTGGTTGGGGCACCATTCCTTTCCCCCCGTCCCATCCCCAAATCCTTATCCTGACCCCCTTCCCAGTGCTATATAGTCCTAATGGCTTGGCGCTTTCCCCCTGATAGTTCCCTCCCCTCGTAACCTCAAGTAATAAGTTAGGTTTTGCTCGTTACTGTAACCAACGTTACAAATGCAGCCTATTAAGTAACGACTCACAAATATGTACGGTTGCATCAAGGGCTCGATAGGTTAGGAGGGATGGTAGGGTTCGTTCGTCTCTGGTTAGGTTAGGTAGGATTTATTTTTCTATCTTTTTTTTGAGGGGGGGGCCCGAGGCAGTAGTGAATTAATGCACAACTTAGCTAATAGAGCAACCTGTCGTCCTACAACCTGTCCTCCTACAACCTGCCCTCCTACAACCTGCCCTCCTACAACCTGTCCTCCTACACCCTGTCCTCCTACAGCCTGTCCTCCTACAACCTGTCCTCCTACACCCTGTCCTCCTACACCCTGTCCTCCTACACCCTGTCCTCCTACAACCTGTCCTCCTACACCCTGTCCTCCTACAATCTGTCCTCCTACACCCTGTCCTCCTACAACCTGTCCTCCTACACCCTGTCCTCCTACAACCTGTCCTCCTACAACCTGTCCTCCTACAACCTGTCCTCCTACACCCTGTCCTACACCCTGTCCTCCTACACCCTGTCCTGGTTGATACCTGGTTGATACCTGGTTGATGGGGTTCTGGGAGTTCTTCTACTCCCCAAGCCCGGCCCGAGGCCAGGCTCGACTTGTGAGAGTTTGATCCACCAGGCTGTTGCTTGGAGCGGCCCGCAGAGCCACATACCCACCACAGCCCGGCTGATCCGGGACTTCTCTTAGGAAACAGTCCAGTTTTCTCTTGAAGATGTCCACGGTTGTTCCGGCAATATTTCTTATAGTCGCTGGGAGGACGTTGAACAACCGCGGACCTCTGATGTTTATACAGTGTTCTCTGATTGTGCCTATGGCACCTCTGCTCTTCACTGGTTCAATCTTGCATTTTCTTCCATATCGTTCACTCCAGTACGTTGTTATTTTACTGTGTAGATTTGGGACCTGGCCCTCCAGTATTTTCCACGTGTATATTATTTGGTATCTCTCTCGTCTCCTTTCTAGAGAGTACATTTGGAGAGCTTTGAGACGATCCCAATAATTTAGGTGTTTTATCTCGTCTATGCGTGCCGTATATGTTCTCTGTATTCCCTCTATTTCAGCAATCTCTCCTGCTCTGAAGGGGAAGTGAGTACTGAGCAGTATTCGAGACGGGACAACACAAGTGACTTGAAGAGTACAACCATTGTGATGGGATCCCTGGATTTGAAAGTTCTCGTAATCCATCCGATCATTTTTCTGGCTGATGCGATATTTGCTTGGTTATGCTCCCTAAACGTTAGATCGTCGGACATCATTATTCCCAAATCCTTGACATGCTGTTTTTCTACTATGGGAAGATTTGATTGTGTTTTGTACCCTGTATTATGTTTCAGATCCTCATTTTTGCCGTACCTGAGTACCTGAAATTTATCACTGTTAAACATCATATTATTTTCTGCTGCCCAATCGAAAACTTTGTTGACATCTGTTTGTAGTTTTTCAATGTCTTCAGCAGAGGTAATTTTCATGCTGATTTTTGTGTCATCTGCGAAGGATGACACGAAGCTGTGACGTGTATTTTTGTCTATATCAGATATGAGAATAAGGAACAGTAGCGGTGCAAGGACTGTACCTTGAGGTACAGAGCTTTTAACATCGCTTGGACTCGATTTTATCTGATTGACTGTTACTCTTTGTGTTCTGTTCGACAGGAAATTGAGTATCCAGCGTCCTACTTTTCCAGTTATTCCCATTGACCTCATTTGTGAGCTATCACCCCATGGTCACATTTGTCGAAAGCCTTTGCAAAGTCTGTGTATACAACATCTGCATTTTGCTTTTCTTCTAGGGCTTCTGTGATTTTGTCATAGTGGTTGAGTAACTGTGACAGACAGGATCTTCCCGCTCTAAATCCATGTTGTCCTGGATTGTGCAATTCATTGTTTTCCATAAAACTAGAAATTTGATTCCTAATCACTCTTTCAAACACTTTTATTATGTGTGATGTTAGTGCAACTGGCCTATAATTTTTTGCCAAGGCTTTACTCCCCCCCTTGTGCAACGGAGCTATATCTGCAGATTTAAGTGCTGCTGGTATCTCCCCTGTATCCAGGCTCTTTCTCCATATTACGCTGAGTGCTCTCGCTACTGGTACTTTACATTTCTTTATGAATATTGAATTCCATGAGTCAGGCCCAGGGCTGAGTGCATGGGCATATTGTCAATTTCTCTTTCAAAGTCTTCCGAGTTTGTGGTAATATCCGTTATATTATCTGCAGCTTGAATGTCATTCATAAAGAAGCTGTCTGGGTCATCAACTTTCATGTTGTTAATTGGTGTGCTAAACATAGCCTCATACTGGCTTCTTAGAATTTCACTAATCTCTTTGTTGTCCTCTGTGTACGTACCTTCATTTGTAATTAACGGTCCAATACTGGTCGAGGTTTTGGATTTTGATTTAGCGTATGTGAAAAAATATTTCGGATTTTTCCTTATCTCTTGTATAGCTCTCTGTTCCAATTCCATTTCCTCAGACTCATATGATCGCTTCAACGTTTGTTCGATTTCTTCGATCTCCCTGCTTAGGCTTATTTTCCTTGCTTGTGATAGTTGTGTCTGCCGAAGCATTTCCGTAATTTTTTTCCTTCTCCTGTACAGTCGTCTGCGTTCTCTTTCTAGAGTGTTCCTCTTTCTGCCCCTCCTCACCGGCACGTGCTTCAAGCAGACCTTGTAAGCTTCAGCTGTCAGTTGAGCTATTCCCTGTGTGGGAGTTTTGTCGCTTAAGACCGTCTCCCATTGAATGGTTGAAAGGTCTACATTTATTTTTTCCCAGTCAATCCTCTTATTGTTGAAATTGAATTGATTGAATATTCCTTCTCGCTTGTTGGGTCTCTTAGATCTACTACCGTTATTTATGCTAGTTCGCACTTCAATGAGCTTATGGTCTGAGTATGAAGTATCTGAGATTGTTATGTCTCTGATTAGTTCATCATTGTTTGTGAATAACAAGTCTAGTGTGTTTTCGTTCCTAGTTGGTTCTGTAATCTGTTGATTGAGCGAGAATTTGTCACAGAATCTCAAAAGTTCTCTGACCTGTGGCTGGTTATTTCCCGGGTCATTCCCTGCTATGATATTTGTGTTTGCCATTCTCCATCTTAGACTCGGTAAATTGAAATCTCCAAGGAAGATAATATCTGGAGCTGGGTTTGCTAGGTCATCAAGTATGTTCTCTATTTTGTGCATCTGCTCTGTGAATTCCTCAACCGTTGTATCTGGCGGTTTATATATTAAAATAATAATTAGGTTTAGTTTCTCTACCTTAATTCCAAGTACCTCTACCACCTCATTAGTTGAGTTTAGTAGTTCTGTGCATACCAGGTCCTCTTTAATATACAGACCTACTCCCCCATTTGACCTAGTTTTTCTATCACATCTGTATAAATTATAATTTGGAATCCAGATTTCACCATCCATGGAATCTTTTGTATGAGTTTCCGTGAATGCCCCAAATATGGAGTTTGACTCTAATAGGAGACCATTTATGAACTTGACTTTATTTCTTGACTTTGGCTTTAGACCTTGAATGTTTGCAAAAATGAATGATTGTCCATATTGTGTGTCACTTCTGGAAGATTTTGGTGGTTCTCCCTCCTCTCTACCCTGACCCAGGGTGTGTTGTTGTGGCAATGGTTTGTCCAGTTTTGGAAGTGATATTGGGGAGTGTGGTAGTCTCTGTGTAGTTGGGGGGTGTAGTATGTGTGGGCTTGATGACGAAATGTAGTCCAGTCTCGGGCATGTACGACTGGGTACGTCATAGGGCAGCTGACGCATCTGGCAAGCCCCAGGAGACAGAGTGAATCTGGCTGACTGAGAGGCAGAGAGTGGTCTTAAGGTAATATAAGTGATCTTCGATACATTTCCATGTCTGGATCCCGTAACAATTGCCAGTGTTAAAGTAGTGAATTACATAACTTGTTCTTAATAAACTCATGTTAAACTTCCCATCTGTATCAATTGTTGAATCCCCGTAGCTTCTAATAACCGTCCCATAAATATTGACAGTTAAAGAAAGAGTACTCTCTCCAAGTCAAGCAATGTTTCTTGCCTCGTTGCTTGATATAGTCAATGGTTAAGGCAGATGGTGGCAGCGTCATTTAATCCTGTGTAGCATATCCTTGGTGGAAGGGTACCTTTTGCTTCCGATGCTATATGGCAGAGTTATATTAATATGTTTTATATTCTTAATTTATGTATATAGTGGTATTACAATGGTGGTTTTACAATGTGACCGGGAACTGACGCTCAGAAGGAGTTATGACAAGCTGAAGCACAGAGGTGAGGCCATCTTAAGAGGCACAGAGGTGAGGCCGTCTTAAAGAGGCACAGAGGTGAGGCCTTCTTAAAGAGGCACAGAGGTGAGGCCGTCTTAAAGAGGCACAGAGGTGAGGCCGTCTTAAAGAGGCGCAGAGGTGAGGCCGTCTTAAAGAGGCACAGAGGTGAGGCCGTCTTAAAGAGGCGCAGAGGTGAGGCCGTCTTAAAGAGGCACAGAGGTGAGGCCGTCTTAAAGAGGCGCAGACGTGAGGCCGTCTTAAGAGGCACAGAGGTGAGGCCGTCTTAAAGAGGCGCAGAGGTGAGGCCGTCTTAAAGAGGCACAGAGTTAAGGCCGTCTTAAAGAGGCACAGAGGTGAGGCCGTCTTAAAGAGACAAAGAGGTGAGGCCGTCTTAAAGAGACAAAGAGGTGAGGCCGTCTTAAAGAGACAAAGAGGTGAAGCCGTCTTAAAGAGACAAAGAGGGTGACGCCGTCTTAAAGAGGCACAGAGGGTGACGCCGTCTTAAAGAGGCACAGAGGGTGACGCCGTCTTAAAGAGGCACAGAGGGTGACGCCGTCTTAAAGAGGCAATGTCACACAAGTAAGAAACATCTTACTAGAAAAACGACATCGACAGCGAGCCATGGAAGTGACTCGCCATGGTTACATCTTTCTAACTAGGGAAAACTTCCTGTCATCGGAACTGACTGATAACTGGTGGAACTGAGAGAGGGCATCATGAGTAAGAAGTACATTCATGCTGTTATAAGTAACTCTTTTATGGGGACCAGTAATTTAAGAGAGCAAATTTGATGTCCAGAGTCTAGGATTGTTTAGCGACACCAGTAGGGAGGGCAGTTAAGTGGTTAGCGTTATTAATTAACGGACTTGGCAATGATGGAAGCTAAATGTAAATATGATAATATTTCACATATGGATGAAGAGTTTAACCCATTATTTCGTTGTGTATTTCCCTTGCCAGTACAGTGGCTGGTGCGGCCTGGCTGAGCCAGTAACTGGGTTCTCTCTGCGTATGGGCCCTTAGAGCCTTGTCTTCCTTCATCCCAACCCAAGTCAATAGTAAGTTATCAAGAATTAGCAGTACCAAGTAATTGTGAAATAAAAGGGGGTAAATAAGACTAGATAACACCTTCACCAATATAATCTTTTCTTTAAACTCATATATGTACATAGAGTGTCACTTTCGCACAGGACACTTAATATATGTGCAGTGTTCTTCAACTCCCGGTGAGTCTACTGTCTTCGAAGATACGTCCTCGGCCTTCGGCAAAGTTCGACACCATATCGTCTCGGTGTCCAAATACCCAACGTCTGCTCCCAGAAACACCTGGGAGTTCTTCAGCAACACGCTGACAGGGGCCACAAATAACACTTCCAGGGGGTCTTACAAACACCCTGGCAGAAGGCCGACTACACACCAGCAGAACTTCTCAGCAGGCGGCCAGAACTGTCGTCTTGTAACCCCTCTTGGCCCAATCCCGGGTACGTCGGTCCACACAACAACTCTGCACAAATACAGCAGCCACAACACTGTAGGGTGTACAGGTATGTCATGGATAAGTTTGTGCATAAGATATTGAGGGCATAGGACTTAGGACACCACCTTGAGGTGTGCCTAGTTCGAATGCATCTGTTCTTGTACTTTAAACTCCTTTAAATAGGACACTAGCCGCCTGTTGGATAGGTAGCTCTTTATCCAACTCAGAAGATTACCTTTGATGTGCCTCAGCCTACAGTTTAGACCTATTGTCTTATGTATGACCCTCTGTCCTGCGTGACAGTGAATACCAGCATTATCCTCACTTTAATAAGATTTAATTGAAATCCTCAGATTAGGCAAAATTGTAATTAATTTTGTCAATAAATATGTTAATAATAACCACAACACTTTCTTTTACCAACGGCGGCGACTTGTCCTCACAGGAACACGTTCGGAGTCCAGGACTGACGTATAGGTGAACTAACATCGAGAGCGCAATAGACCCTCCTCGTCACCTCTGGACATAAGTCATTAGCCAGACAGGAAGCATACAAGTCCATACGAGTCTGACTTTCTCAATGATAACATCGCCTGACAGCCTGTCATCGGGGAACTGAAAATATAATGGCATGCACAATGTAGATGGCGTTGATACCGTTACTTCCCTCACCAGAGGGCATCATCTTCGACCCCGCCTCCTAACTGAGGTACGAACAGGAGCCTTTCAAAGATGGCGTCGCTATCGCCACACCTCACTCCAGGGAGGATGTTGACATGGTCACAGTGGCCTTCAACAGAGACTGGTGCATGTTGCAAAATAAATGATATACTGGAAGGTGTAAACATATCAACGTATAATGAAATAGTTACATCACCTGCCCACCATCACCCCTGCCCATCTGTCACCCTGCCCACCCTGCCCATCTGTCACCCTGCCCACCCTGCCCATCTGTCACCCTGCCCACCATCACCCCTGCCCATCTGTCACCCTGCCCACCATCACCCCTGCCCATCTGTCACCCTGCCCACTATCACCCTGCCCACCCTGCCCACTATCACCCTGCCCTCGTTGCTCATAACAGTGGGGGTTTATGACCAAGTCAAGGCTAAGATCTATCGACACCCGGTGGGCGCGCAAGTGTGTACACTCACTGTTGATACCCTTGCAGGGTCGAGTTAGGCTCCTGGCCCCGCCTTCCCAACCTTCTTAGATTAATGCAATGACTCAGATCCCATGTTTTTACCATATTTACATAATAACATGTCGCTTGAGCGACTCCTACTTTATTGATGGCTGTAACACTTGTTAGTGAGATCTCTATGACTCACTTGTGTCTATGACCTCGGCCACTGACCTGACCCACGAGGGTGGTGGGGTGAGTGAGACGAGGGGTCATCTGTGACCCTCGTTCTGTTCCTCACAGCTTTGAACACTGCTGCTGCTTTGTCTACTTTGTCTGTTTGAGATCATCTTGTCTACTTACGTCCCCTGCTGTGTCACTCTTTCCTTGTAGCTCAAGTCCTTGTTGCATGTCTTTGGACCTTTTCTAGTGTTGACGGGCTGGGGTTCCATGCCGAGGCTGCATGTGGGAGAGAGTGTCTTCGGGTGTGTATAGAGCCCGTTGGGAGAGTCTCTTGTTAGGTGCTAAGGTCGTTCTGTATTTATTTGCGAATATTGTTATTGATGATTGATGATGAAGCCCAACAGCTTAGACCTTGCCTGGGAGCCACTAAGGTGGCTACACGCCGCTCACATTACCTTAAAATGAACTGTTATCTGGCTAGAGCACTCCAGGTGTAAACTGGCTGGGTGGCGTAGCTCCTGGTCCCCTGCTCTCATGGGTGGCTGTGGCACTGTTAGTGGCTTGGCCCTCAGTCATGCCAGGTAACCTAATGCTCCATGGGGCACTCTTTGATGTGGCGCGCTAACAAAAGCCTTACACAACTCTAGAAAATATCGACTGCTAATCCCTTGAAGCTGTATAACTGTGTTTAAACAAATTAAGCGGCATTAGCTTATTATAAACAGTGTTGTGGTGTTTTTAAAAGACTGTGAACTGTAAGATGGTGGATAATTCCTCCGTCCTGGAACATTTAAGGAGGCCATATTTACTGATGACTAAAGATGTACAGATGGTGTAGCCTTTACTGTTGTTCCCATAATATGATAGGTCTGGGTCGCCTCTCTTCGGTAACTAATGTTTATATTGTTGAACAAGACGATTTTCTGTAATGCTCTTATTTTATATATCATTAAAACAAACAGAATTTGTTATTGTTGTAGAATTTGCAATCATCTTCCTGGCAATATAATCTCACCTCCCACAATAGTTACATCAGTCCAATACTCTTCGTGGCGGATTTTTTAAATATGAATAATTGGAGGGTTGTCTAGGTAGGTTGTCACAGTGGTTCAGACTCCAGTGTTCAGAGTTCATCACTGGCTGGTACTGGCCGTCCACGCGTGTTCCATTCACTCAAATTGTGTTTCCTTCACAGGTGACAAACCGTCCATAACTAGAGGCCTTGTTACAGGGAGGAGAGAGGAGTGGTAGGGTAGTTTAGCGGTATGTGTAGCTTCCTTAAGCATTGTGGCTCTGAGTGGGCGTCTTTGTGTCATTACAACTACCAACACGACTGTTGTCACCACCACCACCACCACCACCACCACCACCACCACTACCACTACCACTACCACTACCACCATCACCACCACCACCACCACCACACCACCACCACCACTACCACCACCACTACCACTACCACTACCACCATCACCACCACCACCACCACCACCACCACCACTACCACCACCACCAGCCTGGCCTTGAGGGCGTGTGGTACACCCATCACTCAGCGCCAATATTACTACAGGTGAGTCCCATGGTTACAGCAGGAGCCTTTCATCATCCTCCCTCACGCTGCTCCACTACTAACTACACCCTCTAACTATACACTCTATACATAAATATACACCTAGAATGCAAGTGTTTATTGATTCAGGTTTACATCATAGATATACAGGAGTATACATGTATTAAAAGATGTGTGTAATACATATACACACACACACACACACACACACACACACACACACACACACACACACACACACACACCACACACACACACCACACACACAAGAACTTTTTTAGTGTCAGAGTGGTTGACAAATGGAATGCATTAGGAAGTGGTGTGGTGGAGGCTGACTCCATACACAGCTTCAAGTGTAGATATGATAGAGCCCAATAGGCTCAGGAACCTGTACACCTGTTGATTGACAGTTGAGAGGCGGGACCAAAGAGCCAGAGCTCAACCCCCGCAAACACAACTAGGTGAGTACAACTAGGTGAGTACACACGCACACACACAGGGGGCCTCGCGGCTGAGTGGACAGCACTCTTGGGTCGTAGTCCTAAGAGCCTGGGTTCGATCCCCGGCCGAGGCAGAAACAAATGGGCAGTTTCTTTCACCCTGAGCCCTGTTCACCCAGCAGTAAATACGTACCTGGGAGTTAGACAGCTGCCACGGGCTGCTTCCTGGGTATATATGTGTTAGAGACAAATATATGTAGTAGACATAATGGCTAGAAAAGCCGAGCTCCAAGAGCTATGTTACGACTCTGGGTTCTTTAGAGGGAAACCAGAGGTCAAAATTGAGCTTATTATCGACAATATGGCAGGGCACGCATAGAGAGTTGACGCTGTTTGTAATCTTCCCTGCAGTCGTAAGATTAGTCTTGTCTCTCGAAGAGTATTTAAAGATTGAGCTTGGGATTGATTATTAAATAATAAAATAGGCACCAACTATGTTTACTAATACTGTCTAATCATTTGTAAAGTAAACCTGAGTAAATTTAGTATCGGGCACCAGTATGATTAGTTGAACAGTCTGCCGGCAGCATAGCTTTCGGAGAGGGAGACGGGAGACGCTCTTCTCGGCTGACTGGTTGTGATGAAAGGAAGTGCCTCTCCCTCCTCTTATTTACTTATTTCTGTATCTTCGTCTGGTTAAGTTTTCTTTGCTATTTTTATGGTTATATTGTGGCATACCTATCGTTCTATGTGTAGAGTAGTATACCTGGGTGTAGTAAGTGTATTTACAAGTTTTTATATTACCTGCTATGCTAACGGGGGTTCCAGTGTACCACGTGGTCCCCTACCCTAAGCTGACTCCAGTGTGTTATAGTAGAGCTTTACCCTAGCTTGTTTCCAGTGTAAACCTTGTATCCTGCTTATGTGGACCAAGGCTTTTAACGTAAGATTGTGTGGTAAAGTTAGTATTAAATTGTTATTGGTGTGATTGTGTATGGGGGGTGTTAAGGGGTTAATAAATAAGTAAGTTTGAACAGAGTATCCCTTGTTCCTGTGTGGGAGTACAATAATCTATTCCTAGACTAACCGAGTTTAGTAGCAAGCATTTATTATTGTGGATATTTTACTTTGGGGGCCGGGCCTTTTGTTTCTCCCATATCTTGATACCTCTAGTCTACTTACCCTTACCCCTTAATAGTACCAGTTCCCCATAGCAAGCCCACTATTGTTCTTAACAAGCTAATAGCTCGATTCTGCAGATACAAATAGTAAATAGACCAGGAGAGTCGTACACTATCAACACGCCAGGTTAGCAACCCAACCACTGAGGTACAAGGCTACTCTGTAACAAGGGAGTGACAAGCCGCGTACAGGCCAGGCTCTCTCGGGTCTTCTGGGAGAGTAATGGCACTCTTGGCACGTCAGAGAGAGTAATGGCACTCTAGGAAGCTAGAGTTCTCTCACAGTTAAGAAAGAAGATTGGGCCCAGCTTGTCCTCAGAAGTATATTGGGTCACCTTGTCTCTCTCATATTCCAAAAATGAGGAAGTTAAAAACGCCGACTTGAGAGTCGTACAGAATCTAGACTTTGTTAATTAGGTAAAGTTTTTCATACTATAGAATGGGTTGTGAGAGCGGGAAGATCCAGACGAAGAACCCGTTTTCCTTGACCCTTAACACTAGAAAACGGAGGCGGGCAGTAAATTAGCATGTCCGCTGCCAGATGATTTACGGCTCTTAAGTTTACCACTACACTCATATTGATTAGTAAAAACAAGGATATTGTTGGATTCTAGTTTCACACACACACACACACACACACACACACACACACACACACACACACACACACACACACAACACACACAAACACACACACACACACACAGGGGGGGCCTGGTAGCCTGGTGGATAGCGCGCAGGACTCGTAATTCTGTGGCGCGGGTTCGATTTCCGCACTAGGCAGAAACAAATGGGCAAAGTTTCTTTCACCCTGAATGCCCCTGTTACCTAGCAGTAATAGGTACCTGGAGTTAGTCGGCTGTCACGGGCTGCTTTCTGAGGGGGGGGGTGTGGAGAAAAAACGTAGTTAGTAAACAGTTGATTGACAGTTGAGAGGCGGGCCGAAAGCGAAAGAGCAGAGCTCAACCCCCGCAAACACAACTAGGTGAATACATTCATATGTGTGTTTACTTACCTAGTTGTGCTTGCGGGGGTTGAGCTCTGGCTCTTTGGTCCCGCCTCTCAACCGCAGGGTTAAGGCAAGAGCTTCACCCTGTCATGCAAGAGTAAAGAGTAAAAAACCCACACACTCATAGTGAAGGCATGATCTTGAGGCAGTCATACAGGGTCAAGGCTAGACTAAGACATGCAATACATAACCATAAGAAAATCCCTGGGTGAATAACGACCAGACGCGGCCTCTTACCCATACCCCTGACACCAGGTGGCATAGCAGCCTGCCTCACTCATGCTCTCATCATCCT
>WNGS01169498.1:47645265-47671626 GCA_020271785.1 Procambarus virginalis
TCTCCTGGACTGTCGGCCACCTGGTAATGTTGTGCTTGTAGCTTGTTTCTCTGTGGCACGGAATGCGCTACTAAACGCTTGTACCCTTTTCTTCTTTATTATAACAAAACACAAGTAATATATATATGTAGGGAGGCCACATAGCTGCCATGAGTGTATGCGTGTTGGGGGAGGGTTGACGCTCATCTGCTCTCGGTGTATGGGTCCTCGGCCCGGTTGACACCTACTTGATGGGGTTCTGGGAGTTCTTCTACTCCCCAATCCCGGCCCCAGGCCAGACTTGATTTGTGAGAGTTTGGTCCACTAGGCTGTTGCTTGCAGCGGCCCGCAGGCCTACATACCCACCACAGCCTGGTGGTGGGCCACCTTGGACCAGCGTACAAAGATTGCCTTGTTCTGGTTGATGCTGAGTGAACACAAGTAAGCAAGGCGCCCAACACTGCTCGACACTATCATCGGCGTCCTCGACGATCTGCTTGATGGACTTCTTGGTTGTGTACCTAAATAACATTCATCTACATTAACCTTAAACAGGCGTTGAGACGGCCCAATCACCTCCGTGCCCACCATCACTCATCATAATTGTGGACAAGGTGGGGAAGTGTTTGAGGAGAATGATGTGTATTTTGAATGTGGCCACCGGAGGCGGCTAGTTTATTGTGCACCCCATACTCATCCTGTGAGCGGTAGCGCAAAAAGCATTACAGACGGCACAAATGCTTTTTGCATTACCGTTCACAGGATGAGTATGAGGTGAGCAATGTGTAGTGTGCACCCGTCCTGACCGGACTGGTCACAACATGAGAGCCTTTAACTCCTATTGGCTCGTGCTAGGCAGCTCTTATTGGCTCGTGCTAGGCAGCTCCTATTGGCTCGTGCTAGGCAGCTCCTATTGGCTCGTGCTAGGCAGCTCCTATTGGCTGGTGCTAGGCAGCTCCTATTGGCCGGTGCTAGGCAGCTCCTATTGGCTGGTGCTAGGCAGCTCCTATTGGCTGGTGCTAGGCAGCTCCTATTGGCTGGTGCTAGGCAGCTCCTATTGGCCAGTGCTAGGCAGCTCCTATTGGCTGGTGCTAGGCAGCTCCTATTGGCTCGTGCTAGGCAGCTCCTATTGGCTGGTGCTAGGCAGCTCCTATTGGCTGGTGCTAGGCAGCTCCTATTGGCTGGTGCTAGGCAGCTCCTATTGGCTGGTGCTAGGCAGCTCCTATTGGCTGGTGCTAGGCAGCTCCTATTGGCCGGTGCTAGGCAGCTCCTATTGGCTGGTGCTAGGCAGCTCCTATTGGCTGGTGCTAGGCAGCTCCTATTGGCTGGTGCTAGGCAGCTCCTATTGGCTGGTGCTAGGCAGCTCCTATTGGCTGGTGCTAGGCAGCTCCTATTGGCTGGTGCTAGGCAGCTCCTATTGGCTGGTGCTAGGCAGCTCCTATTGGCTGGTGCTAGGCAGCTCCTGTTGGCTGGTGCTAGGCAGCTCCTATTGGCTCGTGCTAGGCAGCTCCTATTTATATCGACACAAAGTCATTCATGTGCATGTCTAACCTACGCTTGAAACACTCCAGCGACCCCACGTCTGTTATGGTACCCAGCAATTTGTTCCATAAATCAACACCATTATTTCCAATTATTCCAACCCTGTGTTTCAATAGTCAAGGGGAACCATCATCAAAGAATTATATGGGGACGTCGCGATGATAGACCTGCGTACAGGTAGACCGTGATGACAGGCCTACGTAAAGATAGACCGGGGTGGTAGGCCTATGTGAAGATAGAGAAACATAGCGAGAAATAGTGGTAAAGCCAGAAGGTTACAGAGTGGCGGAGGGACAGACTTGGAGAAACGTCGTCGTCCCTTCAACTTCTAGTGTGTGGTCTGGTCAACAGACTTAGAGAAGACTATTGACAGCCGGAACATGTAAGAATACTAAGAGAGTCACCCCTACCTGTACACTCTCTCTCTGGCTTCATACATTAACTTCATTTATACATGCCTATACTTAGAGAGAGAGAGAGACAGGCACAGAGAGAGACACACACAGTATACATATTACCGACCTTAGTCAGGGTCCCGCAAACAGCCAGGAAGTCTGATACAGGAGTTTAAATCAAGAGTTTTTGTCGTGGCAGTAAGGCCGCCGCCGCCACCCGGCCTGCTGGCTGACCCAAGATGGCGGGGAGGGAGGCCGGGGTGAGAGAGAGTGACACGGAGAGTGGGAAAGAAAAAGGTGGAGAGGGAAGTGGAAGACTGATAGAATGGGGAGTGAGCGAGGGAGATAATGAGGCGAAGCTGGTAGATTGTGGGGGGGGGGGAGAGGGGGATAATGGGGAAGAGCGAGGGTAAAAGAGAGTGTGAGAAAAGATAAAAATATGGACAATTATAAATACGCAAGAGATAAAAGGAAAGACAAACAGGAAGACAATGACAGCAAGAAACATATTCGAGAGAGAGAGAGAGAGAGAGAGAGAGTGTGTGTGTGTGTGAGAGAGAGAGAGAGAGAGAGAGAAAGGGACAGAGAGTACGTGCGTGTGTACTCGCCTAGTTCTGCTTGCGGGGGTTGAGCTCTGGCTCTTTGGTCCCGCCTCTCAACTGTCAATCAACTGGTGTACAGGTTCCTGAGCCTACTGGGCTCTATCATATCTACACTTGAAGCTGTGTATGGAGTCAGCCTCCACCACATCACTACCTAATGCATTCCATCTGTTAACTACTCTGACACTGAAAAAGTTCCTTCTAACGTCCCTGTGGCTCATGTGAGTACTCAGTCTCCACCTGTGTCCCCTTGTTCGCGTCCCACCAGTGTTAAACAGTTAATTTATCTTTATCTATCCTTTTAGTTCCTCTGAGCATTTTGTCGGTTGTGATCATGTCTCCCCGAGCTCTTCTGTTTTCCAGCGACGTGAGGTGCATTTCCCGCAGCCTTTCCTCGTAACTCATGACTCTTAGTTCTGGGACTAGTCTAGTGGCATATCTCTGAACTTTTTCCAGCTTCGTCTTATGCTTGACAAGGTACGGGCTCCATGCTGGGGCCGCATATGTGTGTGAGTGTGGGGCGTGAGTGTGGGCGTGAGTGTGGGCGTGAGTGTGGGCGTGAGTGTGGGGCGTGAGTGTGGGCGTGAGTGTGGGCGTGAGTGTGGGGCGTGAGTGTGGGGCGTGAGTGTGGGGCGTGAGTGTGGGCGTGAGTGTGGGCGTGAGTGTGGGGCGTGAGTGTGGGGCGTGAGTGTGGGCGTGAGGGTGTGTAGAGAGACAGACCTCCTCTCCTGCCTGGAGTATATATAGCACAAGAATTAATTATCATCTGGGCAGAACAAGGCTGAGTCTCAATGTTGTTTATTGCTGATGTTCTTCCGGTTTGATGCGTTCGTCTCATCTTATGGAGTCGTCTATATTTTGTCGTCTTTTGACCAGATTTACAAGTATTTGGTCATGATTTACAAGTATTTGGTCATGATTTACAAGTATTTGGTCATGATTTACAAGTATTTGGTCATGATTTACAAGTATTTGGTCCTAATTTACAAGTATTCCGTCCAGATTTACAAGTACTTCGTCCAGATTTACAAGTTTTTGGTCATTATTTATAGCATTGATAAAAGTTCACACACCCCGAACTTACATTAAGTAATATTATACCAAAGCCTGTTTAATATTTGACATAATTACAGAACAAACAGCAGCAAATATATTGTGTCATATTACCTCAGTGTGAGGAATGTATCGACAAGTTCTTGAATATGGCTCTGCCTTGTCTGATCAAGGGCAGCCGTACAATACCTTCAGTCCCATGTCCGGCAGTACAACTCAGTTGCCAGACGTAAAATGAATGAATGGATTTCTAACCGGGTGTTCCATTTTTTTTTAATGAATTCAATAATTTTTTATTATTGTTACTCTTCCAATGGTATATAAGAAGGAATGAGAGAGAACCATTCTCGGGATGTTCTTGGAGACGTATGCTGTTGTCACACAAATATTTGGTAATCGTCGGGGCTGAAAAAGTTATCGTCTATCATCCAGTTCGGTGAATGAATTGTTTTAATTATCTGTGTGACTTATATTTACCTCCACATAGTGGAGTAATATGGCTTGTGTTCACACGCACACACACACACACGCACACACACACACACATGGGTACCATGGAAGGTGGTGAGGTACCATGGAAGGTGGTGAGGTACCATGGAAGGTGGTGAGGTACCATGGGAGGTGGTGAGGTACCATGGGAGGTGGTGAGTACCATGGGAGGTGGTGAGGTACCATGGAAGGTGGTGAGGTACCATGGAAGGTGGTGAGGTACCATGGAAGGTGGTGAGGTACCATGGAAGGTGGTGAGGTACCATGGGAGGTGGTGAGGTACCATGGAAGGTGGTGAGGTACCATGGAAGGTGGTGAGGTACCATGGAAGGTGGTGAGGTACCATGGAAGGTGGTGAGGTACCATGGAAGGTGGTGAGGTACCATGGAAGGTGGTGAGGTACCATGGGAGGTGGTGAGGTACCATGGAAGGTGGTGAGGTACCATGGAAGGTGGTGAGGTACCATGGAAGGTGTGAGGTACCATGGGAGGTGGTGAGGTACCATGGGAGGTGGTGAGGTACCATGGGAGGTGGTGAGGTACCATGGAAGGTGGTGAGGTACCATGGAAGGTGGTGAGGTACCATGGAAGGTGGTGAGGTACCATGGGAGGTGGTGAGGTACCATGGAAGGTGGTGAGGTACCATGGAAGGTGGTGAGGTACCATGGAAGGTGGTGAGGTACCATGGAAGGTGGTGAGGTACCATGGGAGGTGGTGAGGTACCATGGGAGGTGGTGAGGTACCATGGGAGGTGGTGAGGTACCATGGAAGGTGGTGAGGTACCATGGAAGGTGGTGAGGTACCATGGAAGGTGGTGAGGTACCATGGGAGGTGGTGAGGTACCATGGAAGGTGGTGAGGTACCATGGAAGGTGGTGAGGTACCATGGAAGGTGGTGAGGTACCATGGAAGGTGGTGAGGTACCATGGAGAGGTGGTGAGGTACCATGGGAGGTGGTGAGGTACCATGGGAGGTGGTGAGGTACCATGGGAGGTGGTGAGGTACCATGGGGAGGTGGAACAGTGAGGGGGGAGAGGGAGGGGTGGGAGTGCAGCGTCCCGGTCGTGGACCAACACTGTAGGAGAGGTGGCGGGGATTACGGTGCTGCCACAGGAGTCTGTCTGTCTACTGCAGGACTGGCGGCCTGCCAGGCGGGCCTCCCGACACACACACACACACACACACACACACACACACACACACACACACACACACACACACACACACACACACAAAGGTATGCCACTAGACTAGTCCCAGAACTAAGAGGCATGAGTTACGAGGAAAGGCTGCGGGAAATGCACCTTACGACACTGGAAGACAGAAGAGTAAGGGGAGATATGATCACAACCTACAAAATCCTCAGAGGAATCGACCGGGTAGACAAGGACAAACTATTCAACACTGGGGGACGCGAACAAGGGGACACAGGTGGAAACTGAGTACCCACATGAGCCACAGAGACGTTAGAAGGAACTTTTTCAGTGTCAGAGTAGTTAACGGATGGAATGCATTAGGCAGTGATGTGTGGAGGCTGACTCCATACACAGTTTCAAGTGTAGATATGATAGAGCCCAGTAGGCTCAGGAATCTGTACACCAGTTGATTGACAGTTGAGAGGCGGGACCAAAGAGCCAAAGCTCAACCCCCGCAAGCACAAATAGGTGAGTACAAATAGGTGAGTACACACACACACTACGCCAGGTAAGCAACTATGAGTTTCACAACTCCTCTGTCATTAACCTGTCACCTGTTGCACTGTTAATTATAAATTAATATAAATATATTAAAAAAATATATTAATAAATGTTTGTATGTTTATCTTTAAGTTTACATTATTTACCTAAGAGAAAGCTATAATAACAGCACAAAACGTTCGTTTGACTGTCCGAGGTTGTACACCTGAGGCTAGCCCGTCACCCAACATTGCACGGGTATTGTTGTGGGGTAAGAGCCCAACATGATCAAGTCCAAAGACTTCATAAGCCGCAGTGCTTACAGTAGGAGAGTAAAATGCAGCAACATATTTCTTTGTTATATTTAAGTTTCTTATAGTTATAGCTCCAGAAAAATCTTACTTATGCATTTAAATGCACTATATTACAACAAAAATAGTAATAAAAAGTTAAATATTTTCTGAATTTCTTTAGTTTCCCTCCAGCCATACACCCCCTACCTCTATACATCCCTCCCTCCATACACTCCCTCCACACACTCCCTCCATACACTCCCTCCATACACTCCCTCTATACACTCCCTCCATACACTCCCTCTATACACTCCCTCCAGCCATACACAGAGGGGGAGGGAAGGAAAGGGAACTATCAGGGGGAAGCGCCAAGCCATTACAACTATATAGCACTGGGAAGGGATCAGGATAAGGATTTGGGATGGGACGGGGGGAAGGAATGGTGCCCAACCACTTGAACGGTCGGGGATTGAACGCCGACCTGCAAGAAGCGAGACCGTCGCTCTACCGTCCGACCCAAGTGGTTGGACACACAGAGGGGGAGACAAGGGAGGTGTTGACATATGATGAGCTACCATATCTCATCTCATTATCGTTATTTATTCTTTGTGTGTGGGATAATACCGGGTGTTAGTACACAGGTGACAGGGACCATTATAGTACTCTGGAGCATGGGAGAGTACCAGTACACAGGTGACAGGACCATTATAGTACTCTGGAGCATGGGAGAGTACCAGTACACAGGTGACAGGACCATTATAGTACTCTGGAGCATGGGAGAGTACCAGTACACAGGTGACAGGACCATTATAGTACTCTGGAGCATGGGAGAGTACCAGTACACAGGTGACAGGGACCATTATAGTACTCTGGAGCATGGGAGAGTACCAGTACACAGGTGACAGGGACCATTATAGTACTCTGGAGCATGGGAGAGTACCAGTACACAGGTGACAGGACCATTATAGTACTCTGGAGCATGGGAGAGTACCAGTACACAGGTGACAGGGACCATTATAGTACTCTGGAGCATGGGAGAGTACCAGTACACAGGTGACAGGGACCATTATAGTACTCTGGAGCATGGGAGAGTACCAGTACACAGGTGACAGGACCATTATAGTACTCTGGAGCATGGGAGAGTACCAGTACACAGGTGACAGGACCATTATAGTACTCTGGAGCATGGGAGAGTACCAGTACACAGGTGACAGGGACCATTATAGTACTCTGGAGCATGGGAGAGTACCAGTACACAGGTGACAGGACCATTATAGTACTCTGGAGCATGGGAGAGTACCAGTACACAGGTGACAGGACCATTATAGTACTCTGGAACATGGGAGAGTACCAGTACACAGGTGACAGGACCATTATAGTACTCTGGAACATGGGAGAGTACCAGTACACAGGTGACAGGGACCATTATAGTACTCTGGAACATGGGAGAGTACCAGTACACAGGTGACAGGACCATTATAGTACTCTGGAACATGGGAGAGTACCAGTACACAGGTGACAGGTCCATTATAGTACTCTGGAACATGGGAGAGTACCAGTACACAGGTGACAGGACCATTATAGTACTCTGGAACATGGGAGAGTACCAGTACACAGGTGACAGGTCCATTATAGTACTCTGGAACATGGGAGAGTACCAGTACACAGGTGACAGGGGTAAATACAATGGTTCATGGTAGGATCCTGGGAACCTTGACCCAGATGAATAAGGTGACCATGAAACACAGTCCCTCACTCTCTCAGGCCGCCAGTGTACACACACACACACACTAGTGTAACTTACACTCTCTCACATGTATGTGAATGCATGTGTGTGTGTATATGTGTGTGTGTATATATGTATGGGTATAAAGTATATATGGAAGCTGATCAGAATTACATTTCACCTTTGTAAATGTACATGAATGACACTATGTAAAAGACACATCGAACACTTTATGTAGGACATACGTAAATCTGTGTATCTATGTATTTATGTATGTAGGTTAGCTTAGCATTTAAAAGCACTACAATCACCTTCTGTGGTTGATTGTTCAATAAATCCCTGAACTATATGTTTAACACATCTCTAACCCTGTCCATGGAGGACAGAAGAAAATGTATATATGCTGGTTAGCATTGTAACTGTCTGGCCACGTCTGTGGTAGAAAATAATAATAATAAAAAAACTCCCTCACACCCACACTCTCTCTCTCATACACACACACACACATATATATATATATATATATATATATATATATATATATATATATATATATATATTATATATATTTTTATATATATATATATATATATATATATATATATATTTATATATATATATATATATATATATATATATATATATATATATATTATATATATTTTATATATATATTATATATATATATATATATATATATATATATATGTATATATATATATATGTGTGTGTGTGTTTGTGTGTAAATCACGAAAATAAACACGTGATTAAAATGTGACAGTGTCAGACCACGGAGGAAAATTGAAACAGGAATTTCCTTAAGTACTTTCGTATATTAATACATCTTCAGAAGGAGTCACCTTGACTCGTGAAGGATGGTCACTGATGCTGGGCCATGTGATCAAGAGCCTCTACCTGGCATGGTGAGCATGTCATCAGGAAGACCATTGTGGGCAAAGTAGGAGTCATACCATAGCTCCCGGTCCTGCTGGTACTGGGGGCCAGGACACTGGAGGGCAGTTAACACCAACCTGCTCCTTCAACACCCTAAACATGGCCAAATATTAACTTTGTTATTTATCAAGACCTTTAACATTCTGGGATAGTATAGAGCTTTCCAAAGTGGGTAGAAGTTTGAATGATCTCCTAGCCACGAGTGGGTAGAAGTTTGAATGATCTAGCCACGAGTGGGTAGAAGTTTGAATGATCTAGCCACGAGTGGGTAGAAGTTTGAATGATCTCCTAGCCACGAGTGGGTAGACGCTTGAATGATCTCCTAGCCACGAGTGGGTAGACGCTTGAATGATCTCCTAGCCACGAGTGGGTAGAAGCTTGAATGATCTCCTAGCCACGAGTGGGTAGAAGCTTGAATGATCTCCTAGCCACGAGTGGGTAGACGCTTGAATGATCTCCTAGCCACGAGTGGGTAGACGCTTGAATGATCTCCTAGCCACGAGTGGGTAGACGCTTGAATGATCTCCTAGCCACGAGTGGGTAGAAGCTTGAATGATCTCCTAGCCACGAGTGGGTAGACGCTTGAATGATCTCCTAGCCACGAGTGGGTAGACGCTTGAATGATCTGCAAGAATGTGGCCAATAGTGGAAGACGAAGGGTACACCGCTCCGAGTCTCCCTTTGANGTGTATTTACATGGAAGCTACCTGGGTGATGGGGTCACCTGGGTGATGGGTCACCTGGGTGATGGGTCACCTGGGTGATGGGGTCACCTGATGATGGGGTCACCTGGGTGATGGGGTCACCTGGGTGATGGGGTCACCGTAAACAGTGACACACAGTAGACACAGTCTAACCACAATATTATTGGTAGTTCAGTATTCTGTAGCGTGTTACAACATTTTTGACACTGTAATTATGCTCAAATGTTATGTTTGGTGAGGTGTTCAGTGTTCTTATTATGGGTGTGTGTGTATTCACCTAGTTGTGCTTGAAGGGGTTGACCTTTGCTCCTCTCAACTGTCAATCAACTGCTATTAACTACTAACTAATTCCCCCCCCACACACACACACACCCCAGGAAGCAGCTCCGTAACAGCTGTCTAACTCCCAGGTACCTATTTACTGCTAGGTAACAGGGACATTCAGGGTGAAAGAAACTTTGCCCATTTGTTTCTGCCTGGTCCGGGAATCGAACCCGGGCCACAGAATTACGAGTCCGGCACGGTGTCCACTCAGCCACCAGACCCCCTGTGTGTATGTGTGTGTGTGTGTGGTGGCCGCATGCACCAGGGACCACACACCGGGGGGGGGGGGAGCTGAAGATGGTTGATGGAACTGACAGCAACGTTTGCAACACACGCTGCTTTAAACTGTGCATTGCAAGTGTTCTCCTGTAGAACACGGTGGTTGATGAACACGGTGGTTGATGAACACGGTGGTTGATGAACACGGTGGTTGATGAACATGGTGGTTGATGAACACGGTGGTTGATGAACACGGTGGTTGATGAACATGGTGGCCATTCAAGCACGAGGTTGAAGGAGTTGAAAGACCTAAAGTGTCAGGTCATGAGCTGTGTTGTCTGTGACGGATGAACACAGACGTTAACAGACACAGGGTTTGTGGTGTAAGTGGGGGGGGAGCACCCCTCGTGGGGGAAGGGGCAGCCCCCCACTCGTGGTCACACACTCAAGAGACGCTTGACGTAGGTGATTATGCAAGGCTCTTTGTCAGTGAGACTGAGAGTTATTTTATGGAAATGATCCTCGTCTTATCTACAGAGCCCAAAAGGAAGGTGGTGGTTGTGGTGGTGGTGGTGGTGGCATTGGGTGTGGTGGTTATGGTAGGTTTGGGGATGATGGCATTAGTGGTGATGACAGTTGTGGTGTTGGGGTTGAAGTGTGGCTGTGGTAGTGTTGGTGGTGGTGGTAGGAAGTCGTGGTGATAGTTGTGGTGCCGAGTGTGGGTGGTGGTGGTGGTGGTGATCATATTCCCAGCCCCTTCTCTCCTTACTTTGTTTAGTTTCACGTAACAAGTTGCCTTTAGGTCCATGTTCATGATGGACTTGTTCCCCCTCACACCTCACCTCTTCTCGTGCACCTGGTCGTCTTATCACTCTCTCGCTTGTAACTTGTTTAGTGTCACCCACGGGGCCAAACCTCGTGCCTCGGAGTCCTTGTTTCAGCCCCTTTATTGTGGCACATTGTCTGCGAGTCAGTCATCGGGTCAACAAAGCATGACTAACCCTTAGTGCATAGTTAAAGCCGTTGTTCTACTAATGTCTTCTTCCAGTGTCCAAGTAATTGTCTTTTTTTATGGTGTAGCTTTCTTACCGGCGTCCAGCAGCCGTGGACGGGTCCTGCTCTCTCTGGCGTCTATGCCTTTACTGATGGCTCTGTGCAGTTAGGCACTGGTAGAACAGGTTGTGCATGTGCAGTATATAAAGGGAATGAAATGATCATGTCTAGTACACAGAGATTGAACAACTGGGCTAGCACGACGCAGACCGAGCTATTGGGCATTTATCTAGCCACTGAATACCTTAAGCTCAATGGTGGTGGAGTTATTTTCTGTGACTCTAAAAGTGCTCTGCAGTCCTTAAATAACCCATCACAATGTATGTCGGAAGTAGCTTGTAATATTAAATGGAATGTAATCTTTGCCAATGATAATAACTCTTGTATAAAATTTGGGTGGATCCCATCCCATGTTGGAGTTGGAAAACATGACTTTGTAGATCGATTGGCCAATGAGGCTTGCAGGAAAGAAAACATTGATTATGACTTTGGACTATCTAATGCAGTTATTAGAAACATACAAATTAAAGAAATTAATTCAGATTTAGAAGAACTAAGAAATGCCCAGAGACCTGAAAGCTGCAGTATTAAAAGTTATGACAAGTTTTGTAATAATAGGTATTTGTATGGTCGGCATAGTAGCCGAACCAGGCAATGTGATGTAGTCATTGCGCGAATTCGCCTTGGCTATAGACACATCTGGCAGGTTAGTGAGGCTGAGCCACTACCAGAATACTCAGATTGTAAACTCTGTGATACACCTTTAATGCATTCACTAGAACACTACATTGATGAATGTGAAACCGTAAAGGACTTTAGACCTCCTGGCCTCTTGTACCACCAACTGTGTAACTACTTTATTGACTCAGGTGTTCTGGACGACATCCTAACAATTTACCCAAAATTTGCTTGTCCATTTTAAAGAATGAAGAAGAATTTTTATCTATATTACTTCTAAGCTGCATCACCTATGAACCCATCCCTGCCCTTGTGTGGCAGTGCACAATAGAAAGTTGCTTTCACATATCCATATATTAAAACATTGATTGCAACCATGATATATATTTGCTTCAGCCTACAGTTTAGACCTATTGTCTTATGTATGACCCTCTGTCCTGCGTGACAGTGAATACTAGCATTATCCTCTCCTTAATCAGACTATCAAAATCCTCAGATTAGGCAAAATTGTAATTAATTTTGTCAATAAAGATGTTAATAATAATAATCTGGCCGTCTCCACCATACACCAACGCTCCCCTCTGTAAGTCGCTTGGGTCTCTATGTAGTCCTGGGACTTTGTAACTTGCTTCTCAACACTGTAACTTACTTACCTAAATTAATTTTTGGGTTCAGTCCCTGAGCTCATTAAAGTGCCTCCGTGACCCCCCCCCCCCACTACCGCCTGGGTATGGGGTGCATAATAAATGAACTAAGTGTGAGAAGTACCACAAAATGGTTGAGATTCTTGTCCACTATTGTCTACGCTGGGGGGGGGGAGGGGGGGCGGGGGTGGTGGTTGTGGTGCGTGACCCCCTGGGGGGGGGCTCAGGACCCCCTGGGGGGGGGGGACCGTCTCCCTCAACCATCTACTCTCTCACCTGTCCCACCATTTATCATGTATTTTACCCAACTACTTCCGAAACCTGTATATCTTTCCTTTGTCATGACGGCTTTGTTACTTTTCAAACAATTAACGAGCTTGGTAACTTAGCAACCCTCGGTTGTTATTATTATTATTATTATTATTATTATTATTATTATTATTATTATAAGCAATGTTGTAGTGCTGCGGAGCTAATCAAGTCTATTTAATGTAAAGAGCCGCTATGACTGGAAGAGATTTAAATGTTGCATAAGAGGTGGTGGTATTGCTTCAGGAATCCTGGTTCAATCCATTTGCATTTCCGCATCATTACCCAGAAAAATGACCCCCAGAATCCCCGTCCTGGGGGTTAGCAGCCCCCGTGGTCTCCCACCAGTGTGGGAGACGTCCCCGTGGTCTCCCACCAGTGTGGGAGAGGTCCCCGTGGTCTCCCACCAGTGTGGGAGAGGTCCCCGTGGTCTCCCACCAGTGTGGGAGAGGTCCCCGTGGTCTCCCACCAGTGTGGGAGAGGTCCCCGTGGTCTCCCACCAGTGTGGGAGAGGTCCCCATGGTCTCCCACCAGTGTGGGAGAGGTCCCTGTGGTCTGCCACCAGTGTGGGAGAGGTCCCCGTGGTCTGCCACCAGTGTGGGAGAGGTCCCCATGGTCTCCCACCAGTGTGGGAGAGGTCCCCATGGTCTCCCACCAGTGTGGGAGAGGTCCCCGTGGTCTGCCACCAGTGTGGGAGAGGCCCCATGGTCTCCCACCAGTGTGGGAGAGGTCCCCGTGGTCTGCCACCAGTGTGGGAGAGGTCCCCGTGGTCTCCCACCAGTGTGGGAGAGGCCCCCGTGGTCTCCCACCAGTGTGGGAGAGGTCCCCATGGTCTCCCACCAGTGTGGGAGAGGTCCCCGTGGTCTCCCACCAGTGTGGGAGAGGTCCCCGTGGTCTCCCACCAGTGTGGGAGAGGCCCCATGGTCTCCCACCACCGGGGGCCGCGGGCACGACCCAGCAGGCGCAAGTAACTGTAAATTCTGCCATTTTAAAAACCTATGATGTTGAGCCAAACTTTCCCCCTGCATGATGTGATGCAACTCAGCTTTGCCTTGACACGTATATTAAGTAACGTCATTACCTATATGTTTTATGTATGTTAATACATGTTTATTTAAAGTGGTAAACAGCTTGGAGGACCAGAGTCCAGTAGAGACTAACTGCTCGGTGTAGAGCCCTGAGTGGCCTAGACACTCCTGGAGGCTGACCCTCAAAGACTAGACCAGGTCACCTGGACAGATCATTATGCTTATGGTAAGACACCAGTCCGCTCTCACCCGTGACATAATCCAATCAATTGTGAAGGCGTCTTGCTGCGGTGTGTGGTAATGGTTGGTGCCCGAGAGGACCCTCCCTCAAGAGTGCTCCCTGCACCTGCCTCAGGTGCTGGGGGTCAGCAGGTGCTGGTGAGACTGCACCTTTGTGTCCCTGTACATATGATGGGAGAGGAAGGGTGCTCGCCTCACCGACGCTGCCTCACACTCCACCAAACATGTCCAGGAGGTAGCCAAGGGTCTCCTGTCTCACTGTTCCTCACCTCACCCCTCATCTTTGCCCTCATCCTGCTCTCCCCAACACTTCCCTTGCCTCACTCCCCACACAGCCTGTCCTCTCCAATAACACGTTGAATCTTGACATAAAATCCCCACCGGACAAAATATGATGCACACTATAAATCCCAGCCGCTCACAGTCACGCTTTGTGCGCTGCTCGCTCCAGAGGTTACCTACATGTGCTATAGTACATTTTCTGTCCGTTGTTACAACTGGCAATGGCGGACTGTCTCCTAACACCTAGCAGTATGGTGGCCCCGGCTGGTGGCCTAGGCTGGTGGCCTAGGCTGGTGGCCCCGGCTGGTGGCCCAGGCTGGTGGCCCAGGCTGGTGGCCCAGGCTGGTGGCCCAGGCTGGTGGCCCAGGCTGGTGGCCCCGGCTGGTGGCCCCGGCTGGTGGCCCTGGCTGGTGGCCCCGGCTGGTGGCCCCGGCTGGTGGCCCCGGCTGGTGGCCCCGGCTGGTGGCCCCGGCTGGTGGCCCCCGGCTGGTGGCCCAGGCTGGTGGCCCCGGCTGGTGGCCCCGGCTGGTGGCCCCGGCTGGTGGCCCCGGCTGGTGGCCCCCGGCTGGTGGCCCAGGCTGGTGGCCCCGGCGGTGGCCCCGGCTGGTGGCCCCCGGCTGGTGGCCCAGGCTGGTGGCCCGGCTGGTGGCCCCGGCTGGTGGCCCAGGCTGGTGGCCCAGGCTGGTGGCCCAGGCTGGTGGCCCGGCTGGTGGCCCAGGCTGGTGGCCCCCGGCTGGTGGCCCAGGCTGGTGGCCCCCGGCTGGTGGCCCAGGCTGGTGGCCCCCGGCTGGTGGCCCAGGCTGGTGGCCCCGGCTGGTGGCCCCCGGCTGGTGGCCCAGGCTGGTGGCCCCGGCTGGTGGCCCCCGGCTGGTGGCCCAGGCTGGTGGCCCCGGCTGGTGGCCCAGGCTGGTGGCCCCGGCTGGTGGCCCCGGCTGGTGGCCCAGGCTGGTGCCCCGGCTGGTGCCCCGGCTGGTGGCCCAGGCTGGTGGCCCCGGCTGGTGGCCCCGGCTGGTGGCCCAGGCTGGTGGCCCCGGCTGGTGGCCCCGGCTGGTGGCCCAGCTGGTGGCCCCGGCTGGTGGCCCCGGCTGGTGGCCAGGCTGGTGGCCCGGCTGGTGGCCCAGGCTGGTGGCCCAGGCTGGTGGCCCCGGCTGGTGGCCCCGGCTGGTGGCCCAGGCTGGTGGCCCCGGCTGGTGGCCCCGGCTGGTGGCCCCGGCTGGTGGCCCCGGCTGGTGGCCCAGGCTGGTGCCCCGGCTGGTGGCCCCGGCTGGTGGCCCAGGCTGGTGGCCCCGGCTGGTGGCCCCCGGCTGGTGGCCCCCGGCTGGAGCCGCCACACACAAGACCCGAGACTCACATTGTTTACCCAACATAAACAATCACCTTAAGAATGGTAGCAAGTGTCCAGGAGAGCAAGAGAGCCGCCCCGGCTCATGTCCTCCACACCTGTCACCGGAGCTACACACATGTCCTCGCCTGCCCTAGACCTCCATCTCAGAACTGGGGCTGTGGGTCATCCCCACGGGTCAGGGGGCGTGGGTGTGGCAGGGGGGAGGGGAGGAGGAGTTCGCTGTTTCCTCTGGCCAGAAAAACTCACCAATGGCCGTTTAATATATCCGTGACATCCTCACACGACCAATCACCTGACAGATTGCATGTCAGCCACTGTTGTTGTGCCCTAAATATTCCCTGACACTTCCTCCGCTCCCCTGAAGGGGGGGGGGAGGGGGGGGGCTAGTGGTTCAGTGAGGGGTGGGGGGGGCTAGAGTGTGAGGGGCTATGGGGGGATGTTCTAAGAGGACGCAAGTTAAGCTTGTGAGGTAAAGNCACGCTTAGCACGCCTAGCACGCTTAACACGCCTGGCACGCTTAGCACGCCTAGCACGCCTCCTCCTAACACTCCTTAACTTAAAATGTCAAACCTCCTTACAAAGAAATAACATAAAAGTAAATGATTTTCTCTAGAAAGACTTAAGAATAAGAAGTGACCAGACTAAAGTATATAAATGGACGAAAAGGTATAACAAAAAGTCTATAAATACGATTTTAAAGATATTAGGCACAAAATAGAGCCAGAAACACTTGATATAAATTGGATAGGTTTAAATGCCCTTAAACTTGGTTTTTACTGGTAATATTTCGGTCTGGGGTTTGGGTTGTGGACTTACGGCTCACATTAGCGGGTAAGATGGCTGGCGTGGATCACTAGAGTGTTACATGTACACTATATGAATCTTTGGGTTCATATTATATATATAGATATATATATATATATATTATTATATATATATATATATATATATATATATATATATATATATATGAGCTGCCTTGTATGTGCTAATATAAGTCTTGGACATTGTCTGTAATTGTGGTCCTTAGACTGAACCACTTGCAGGCATTCTGGTTAAGGTCTTTGTCACTCTCCACAGCTCTGGTGTTGACCTAGTTGTGCTTGCGGGGGTTGAGCTCAGCTCTTTAGGCCCGCCTCTCGACTGTTAATCAACTGTTACTAACTACTAACTTTTTTTCTCCCCCCCCTCCCCACACACACACAGGAAGCAGCCCGTAACAGCTGTCTAACTCCCAGGTACCTATTTACTGCTAGGTAACAGGGGCAGCAGGGTGAAAGAAACTGTTTGTTTTTCCACCGGCGCCGGGGATCGAACCCCGTTCCGTAAGTCAACGAGTCTAGAGTGCTGTCCACTCAGCCACTTGCCCCACGTGTCCTCGCTGGTCGAGACCTGAGGACCTCTGGTCAGTCAACACGCTGATCATGACCCTTGCTGTGTACAGCGGCTGATCCTTCACCTACAGCGGCTGATCCTTCACCTACAGCAGCTGATCCTTCACCATCAGTGGCTGATCCTTCACCATCAGTGGCTGATCCTTCACCATCAGTGGCTGATCCTTCACCATCAGTGGCTGATCCTTCACCTACAGCGGCTGATCCTTCACCTACAGCAGCTGATCCTTCACCATCAGTGGCTGATCCTTCACCATCAGTGGCTGATCCTTCACCATCAGTGGCTGATCCTTCACCTACAGCGGCTGATCCTTCACCTACAGCAGCTGATCCTTCACCATCAGTGGCTGATCCTTCACCATCAGTGGCTGATCCTTCACCATCAGTGGCTGATCCTTCACCTACAGCGGCTGATCCTTCACCTACAGCAGCTGATCCTTCACCATCAGTGGCTGATCCTTCACCATCAGTGGCTGATCCTTCACCATCAGTGGCTGATCCTTCACCATCAGCGGCTGATCCTTCACCATCAGTGGCTGATCCTTCACCATCAGTGGCTGATCCTTCACCATCAGTGGCTGATCCTTCACCATCAGTGACTGATCCTTCACCATCAGCGGCTGATCCTTCACCTACAGCAGCTGATCCTTCACCATCAGCGGCTGATCCTTCACCATCAGTGGCTGATCCTTCACCATCAGTGGCTGATCCTTCACCATCAGCGGCTGATCCTTCACCATCAGTGGCTGATCCTTCACCATCAGTGGCTGATCCTTCACCATCAGTGGCTGATCCTTCACCATCAGCGGCTGATCCTTCACCATCAGCGGCTGATCCTTCACCATCAGCGGCTGATCCTTCACCATCAGCAGCTGATCCTTCACCATCAGCGGCTGATCCTTCACCATCAGCGGCTGATCCTTCACCATCAGTGGCTGATCCTTCACCATCAGCGGCTGATCCTTCACCTACAGCGGCTGATCCTTCACCATCAGCGGCTGATCCTTCACCATCAGCGGCTGATCCTTCACCATCAGCGGCTGATCCTTCACCATCAGTGGCTGATCCTTCACCTACAGCGGCTGATCCTTCACCATCAGCGGCTGATCCTTCACCATCAGCGGCTGATCCTTCACCATCAGTGGCTGATCCTTCACCATCAGCGGCTGATCCTTCACCATCAGCGGCTGATCCTTCACCATCAGCGGCTGATCCTTCACCATCAGCGGCTGATCCTTCACCATCAGCGGCTGATCCTTCACCATCAGCGGCTGATCCTTCACCATCAGCGGCTGATCCTTCACCTACAGCAGCTGATCCTTCACCTACAGCAGCTGATCCTTCACCTACAGCAGCTGATCCTTCACCTACAGCAGCTGATCCTTCACCTACAGCGGCTGATCCTTCACCTACAGCAGCTGATCCTTCACCATCAGCGGCTGATCCTTCACCTACAGCAGCTGATCCTTCACCATCAGCGGCTGATCCTTCACCATCAGCAGCTGATCCTTCACCTACAGCGGCTGATCCTTCACCTACAGCAGCTGATCCTTCACCATCAGCGGCTGATCCTTCACCATCAGCGGCTGATCCTTCACCATCAGCAGCTGATCCTTCACCATCAGTGGCTGATCCTTCACCATCAGCAGCTGATCCTTCACCGCCCTGGACTGAGAGGAAGAGTAAACAGTTCTGGGAAAGCCACGACCACTCGAGGAAAGCTTAGGTACACATAGACAGCCTTGAGTCTTGGTGTTGTCAGCAGGAATAGTCTTCATATCTCTAAGAGACTTGGGTTCACTTGGAATGTCTCTAAGCCTTTACACCACCTTGACAATGCTGTCAAATCTGAATTCGTGAAAAAGTTACATGATATATTTTGTAGAGTATTTGGATATGGTCTTTATTTCTTCTGAAATCTGGAGGGGTAATCACCATGTGGGTTCCTGGAGGTCATTAAACTGTCGAGAAGTTCCCGCGTGGGCCAAAGGTTACCATCACACTCCAAGCTGCGACCCCACTCTGACGTAAATCTTATTTCCTCCTAAGGTGCCTGCGCCAGGGCGTCATGGCGGCCTGTTTGTGCCAGAAGGAGTTTGGAAGGTCTTGCTTCACTGTAACCAAGTTGTTATCGGAGAATACGTGAACTATAAGACGTTCTCAAGAGCACGAACACACAGTGTCAGAGTAGTTAACGGATGGAATGCATTAGGCAGTGATGCGGTGGAGGCTGACTCCATACACAGTTTCAAGTGTAGATATAATAGAGCCCAGTAGGCTCAGGAATCTGTACACCTGTTGATTGACGGTTGAGAGGCGGGACCAAAGAGCCAAAGCTCAACCCCCGCAAGCACAAACAGGTGAGTACACACAGTACCTACTAAATGCTCAGAAGAATTATCAGGGTGGACGAGGATAAACTGTTTTAACACGGGTGGGACGCGAACAAGGGGACACAGGTGGAGACCGAGTACCCAAAATGAGCCACAGGGACGTTAGAAAGATCTTTTTCAGTGTCAGAGTAGTTAACAAGTGTTAACTGCTGAAGTGTTAATGCATCAGTTCCCGGGCCTGAGGCTCCAGCTCCCGGGCCTGACTGAAGCACACTGAAGCAAGGGCTTCCTCCGGCATCTTGTACTGATGCCACTACACACTACCAACTTTTCATTTAGAAAATCTCGCGGTTTCCATTTCTAAATAATTATAAAAATATATGCAAAGCTAACTTTTTTGTTGAAGGCTTTCTTAAATTAGAATTTTTCTGCTTTCTGTTTGTTTTCTTGTTTTTGTTGCTTGTTTCCTTGTGCTTAGAAATATTAAAGTGTTTTGGGGTGTTTTTGGCTAAAACTTTAGACAAACACAATATTTTGCCAAAGACATGAGATCAAACAGGTTCAAGTTCAGTGTTAATCCAGATACTAGCAAGCATTTGTTACTTGCTAGAAATCTGAGATACAAGTTCAAGTTCAGTCTTAATCCACATGTTGCTAGCCTTAAGAACTCGTGACTTCGTTAAACTGAACATATTCGCTGATACCTTTGTCCGTCAACTGCTATTTACAATGTGCAAGTCCGAGGTTAGAGGCGAGAGCAGAGAGTGAGGAGGAAGTTGTCCTGCGGCTTAAGAACAAGACGTAGGACACTCCCAGCCACTTTATGGCCTCTCACGGCGAGAGATAAGCCGCCAACCCAACAATTTGAGACCATTTTATTGAGGTGTGTTCATCGCTGTGTGTCATACGCCGGAGATTGATGTGAGGCGGAATTGTGAAGTTGACCTGGTCGAGGCCATATTGAAGGTAATGTACACATACTAAAATATTTATATGAAGTAAGGAAAAAAAGTAGTAGATCCGAGATTGTTGTGAAAATTTACCAATCACTTAGAGAACTGGATGAGTGAGAAAGTGTGTGTGTGTGTACTCACCTAGTTGTATTTGCGGGGGTTGAGCTCTGGCTCTTTGGTCCCGCCTCTCAATTGTCAATCAACTGTTATTACTACAATTTTTTTACACACATATACACACACAGGAAGCAGCCAGTAACAGCTGTGTAACTCCCAGATACCTATTTACTGCTAGGTAACAGGGGCATCAGGGTAAAAGAAACTGCCCATTTGTTTCTGCCGTCACTGGGGATCGAACCCGATCCCCAGGATTAAGAGTCCCAAGCGCTGTGCACTCAGCCACAGGCCCCCTCCTGCTGCTGTGTATGAGAGAGAGAGAGAGAGAGAGAGAGAGAGAGAGAGAGAGAGAGATAGAGAGCGAACCTTGAGGGCAAGGTTGTCTGGGATGACGTCTAGTGGTTGAGGAAGTGAAGGTAAGAACCAATAAGGAGCAGGAGAAGGTGATAACATACAGGAAGGAAGCAGGAAGCTAAAGAGCAGCTATGAATGACTGGGTGTTGCTGGTGAGGACCAACAGGAGTTGACATTGTCCATCTATGAATGAGCGGGCGGTGCTCACTCATCACTTACACCATCTCAACCTTTCATGAGCGGGCGGTGCTCACTCATCACTTACACCATCTCAACCTTTCAAACTTGAATGAAAGAGAGTGGTGCTGGTCCCTATGGCACGAGTTTCAATACAGTGAGCCGATGATGTATTAATACAGTGAGACAGTAATGCAGCGTGAAAGTGTGTATTGATATACATTGATACCTTGTTCAGACGATGAGTGGCAGGAACGTGGCTGATGATATCATGACTATAGCACACATCAGAAGATCAACAGACGGCGACGTCTCGGGCCGTTCTTGACCGTTATCACGTGGTGTGTGAGGAAGAGCATTGGTGAAGATTACGCCACCCAACAGCTGGCACGGGCATGAATAGCCCGTGAAGGAAGAGAGGCTGTTGTTGTGTTAGATCAAGCTATTCGCAGCAAAACGTTCCATGTAGCACGGGCTATGGGAGCCCGTATGGAAGAGAGGATTGTTGTTGTTGTTTTAGATTTAGCTACTCGGAACAAAATGTCCACGTAGCACGGGCTATGGTGAGCCCGTAATTGAGTTCGGTTATTTGTGATAACCTTGTTTCTCTGGTATTTGGGTCAAAGTTTTAAATGGAGGTGGGGTTTCCTCCATTTTTCCTGTTTCTTTTTCGCTTCTGTTTTAGTGCACTGGTTTTAGTCTTGTTTGATTAACATTATCTTGGTGGCGGATGTAGATGCAGAATGTTCACTAGTGAGTCCCATTCTTCAACGGCTTCTTTAATCATTGTAGCCGCGGTTGAATGTGCATCTAATGCAGTTGCTGTCGTTGGATTAATGTTGAGTTTGATGCGCAGGGCTTCAGTAGCTTCACATTCCAGTAAGTAGTGCAACAGTGGCGCCTCTGCTTCTGTTCCACAGATATGACACTCTTTAACTATTGGGTTCATTACCTCCCAGCAGCACTTGTAACCAAGTCTGAGTCTGTGTATGGCTACTGCAATGTCTCTGGATATCTTTTTGTCAGGCTTGAAAGAGTAGTACCCAGTGGCTTGTTCGTACCATATCGCAGTGGATCTTCCTTCCGCTACTTTGGCTCTGTGGCGACTTTTGATAGTTGGGAGTATCTTCTTCATTTGCTCCTTAATCTGTAAGGAAGAGAGGATGTTGTAATAGATTCAGCTACTCGAATAAGTTCCAAGTAGCACGGGCTATGGTGAGCCCGTAACTTACCTGGCACAGGAGCGGGGCAAGAAGCACGGGCTATGGTGAGCCCGTAGTGGACAGGAGATGTCTCCCGTGGAAGAGAGGAAGAAACGAGCCAATAAATAAGGAAAGAGAGTGAGGTGAGGAGCAGGTAAGAGAAGAAGGTAATTTCTAGAAGGTCAGAGTAAGGCGAAAGGTACAAATGATGAGTGTAAGAATGGAATGAGGTAAGAGAAGGTTAAGAAAAAGAATAGAGAATAGAAAGGCTTAAGTCAGGTGACGTTTATTGAGAAGGTTGGAACATTAGAGTATATACTGTGAACGGCAAGAGTCGCCACCAACAAAGCCAGGACTCAAGTTCATGTTGGGAAGGTTGTGTATCAGAGCCCCGTCAACAAGACGGCGTCTGTGTAGAGTAGAGGCAGCAAAGATTATTTTCGAACACCAATCAATAAGATGACCAGAATCCCTAACATGACAGAAGAGAGCATTGTTAGTGTCTGCAGACTTAACACTTCTCTTGTGTTCCTTAAGTCTACCATTCAGTGTACGGCCAGATTCACCAAAGTATTGGAGAGGACAAGACGAACAGGAAATAGAGTAGGCACCAGCAGCATTAGAAGCAGGAGCAGCAGTGTGAACTAGGTTACTACGAAGTGTGTTAGTTTGTTGAAAGGCGAACTTTATGTCAAGCGGACATAGGTATTAGTGAGATTTTATTAGTGAGATTTTTGAGTTCAGATATGAAGGGAAGACAGAGCACTGTGGTACTAGTGTTGGAAGCAGGTTTGGGAGGAGATAAATTTCGTTTAGCTTGAGAATAGGCACAGTTGATGACATGTAAAGGGTAACCCAGGCCAGAGAATGGTTTGTAAATAAAGGAAATTAGCTGTAACAAAAGTAAGATGATGAGCAGCTGTAACAACAGTAGCAGCAACAGCAGCAGCAGCAACAGCAGCAGCAAGAACAGTATACAGTGAAGAAGGCAGACTAACACAGCCACAGCTGTAGTGAGAGTGCCTCCTCCACCAGTCCTCCTCCACAGCTCACAGCGTGTAAGTCCTTGTATATAAATCACGCCAGTTGCACCTGCCAAGTTTCCCGCCACACAACATACTCTCTCTCCTCATAACCCAACAAAGTGCTTGACAAGTGCACGCAACACTTATCATCAAATAATATTACGAAAATTAACACTTTTCTTATCTGAAGATAAATGCAGCTTCGACGTTTAACTTAGATACGACGTTAAGCTGATGTTGCTACAATATTTAAGCTGATGTATCTACAATGTTTAAGCTGATGTCGCTACAACATTTAAGCTGATGTTGCTACAATGTTTAAGCTGATGTTGCTACACCGTTTAAGCTGATGTTGCTACACCGTTTAAGCTGATGTTGCTACACCGTTTAAGCTGATGTTGCTACACCGTTTAAGCTGATGTTGCTACACCGTTTAAGCTGATGTTGCTACAATGTTTAAGCTGATGTTGCTACACCGTTTAAGCTGATGTTGCTACAATGTTTAAGCTGATGTTGCTACACCGTTTAAGCTGATGTTGCTACAATGTTTAAGCTGATGTAGCTAAATGTTTAAGCTGATGTAGCTAAACTGTTTAAGCTGATGTAGCTAAAATGTTTAAGCTGATGTAGCTAAAATGTTTAAGCTGATGTAGCTAAACTGTTTAAGCTGATGTAGCTAAAATGTTTAAGCTGATGTAGCTAAAATGTTTAAGCTGATGTAGCTAAACTGTTTAAGCTGATGTAGCTAAAATGTTTAAGCTGATGTAGCTAAAATGTTTAAGCTGATGTAGCTAAAATGTTTAAGATGATGTAGCTAAACTGTTTAAGATGATGTAGCTTTGATGTTTAAGGTGATGTAGCTTTGATGTTTAAGGTGATGTAGCTTTGATGTTTAAGGTGATGTAGCTTTGATGTTTAAGCTGATGTAGCTTTGATGTTTAAGGTGATGTAGCTTTGATGTTTAAGGTGATGTAGCTTTGATGTTTAAGGTGATGTAGCTTTGATGTTTAAGGTGATGTAGCTTTGATGTTTAAGGTGATGTAGCTTTGATGTTTAAGCTGATGTAGCTTTGATGTTTAAGGTGATGTAGCTTTGATGTTTAAGCTGATGTAGCTTTGATGGTTAAGGTGATGTAGCTACAATGTTTAGTAACCGCCGTGTGTGCCGTAGAGTTAAGATAAGGCAGCGCGAGCATATCTCAGCTCACCACACAGGATGTAGTAAAGTATATAAGCATCTGAGGAATAATCCGTCTTGTCTAGATATGCTTCCTTGGCTTCTTACTGCGCTAAATAAGGATATATTGCTTAAAGATTAATTGGAGGTGGCGGTTGTTGGGCGCAGGTGCCTGCTGGATGTATACACATGGATGACATGTGTATGTATAGTTGCAAGGAGTGTGGGTGTACATGTATCACAGGTAAAAGGTGTGTGAAGCAGTCTGCAGACTGGGGTGTATTTAACATGGGAGCTACCTGTGTGATGGGGTCACCTGGGTGATGGGTCACCTGGGTGATGGGTCACCTGGGTGATGGGTCACCTGGGTGATGGGGTCACCTGGGTGATGGGGTCACCTGGGTGATGGGTCACCTGGGTGATGGGTCACCTGTGTGATGGGTCACCTGGGTGATGGGGTCACCTGGGTGATGGGGTCACCTGGGTGATGGGGTCACCTGGGTGATGGGTCACCTGGGTGATGGGTCACCTGGGTGATGGGGTCACCTGGGTGATGGGGTCATCTGGGTGATGGGGTCACCTGGGTGATGGGGTCACCTGGGTGATGGGGTCATCTGGGTGATGGGGTCACCTGGGAGATGGGGTCACCTGGGTGATGGGTCACCTGTGTGATGGGTCACCTGGGTGATCGGTCACCTGGGTGATGGGGTCACCTGGGTGATGGGTCACCTGGGTGATGGGGTCACCTGTGTGATGGGTCACCTGGGTGATGGGTCACCTGGGTGATGGGGTCACCTGGGAGATGGGGTCACCTGGGTGATGGGGTCACCTGTGTGATGGGTCACCTGGGTGATCGTCACCTGGGTGATGGGGTCACCTGGGTGATGGGGTCATCTGGGTGATGGGGTCACCTGGGAGATGGGGTCACCTGGGTGATGGGGTCACCTGGGTGATGGGGTCATCTGGGTGATGGGGTCACCTGGGTGATGGGGTCACCTGGGTGATGAGGTCATCTGGGTGATGGGGTCACCTGGGAGATGGGGTCACCTGGGTGATGGGGTCACCTGTGTGATGGGTCACCTGGGTGATCGGTCACCTGGGTGATGGGGTCACCTGGGTGATGGGGTCACCTGGGTGATGGGGTCACCGTAAACAGTGACACCAGTAGACACAGTCTAACCACAATATTAGTGGTAGTTCAGTATTCTGTAGCGTGTTACAACATTTTTGACACTGTAATTATGCTCAAATGTTATGTTTGGTGAGGTGTTCAGTGTTCTTATTATGGGTGTGTGTGTCCACCTAGTTGTGCTTGAAGGGGTTGACCTTTGCTCCTCTCAACTGTCAATCAACTGCTATTAACTACTAACTAATTCCCCCCCCCCCCCACACACCCCCCAGGAAGCAGCTCCGTAACAGCTGTCTACTCCCAGTACCTATTTACTGCTAGGTAACAGGACATTCAGGGTGAAAGCAACTTTGCCCATTTGTTTCTGCCTGGTCCGGGAATCGAACCCGGGCCACAGAATTACGATTTCGGCACGGTGTCCACTCAGCCACCAGACCCCCCTGTGTGTATGTGTTGTGGGTGCGCATGCACCAGGGACCACACACCGGGGGGGGTGGATCTGAAGATGGTTGAGGAACTGACAGCAACGTTTGCAACACACGCTGCTTTAAACTGTGCATTGCAAGTGTTTTCCTGTAGAACACGGTGGTTGATGAACACGGTGGTTGATGAACACGGTGGCATTCAAGCACAGAGGTTGAAGGAGTTGAAAGACCTAAGTGTCCGGTCATTAGCTGTGTTGTCTGTGACGTGCATGAACACAGACGTTAACAGGACACAGGGTTTGTGGTGTAAGTGGGGGTGGGGGGGAGCCCCCCTCGTGGGGGAAGGGGCAGCCCCCCACTCGTGGGCACACACCTCAAGAGACGCTTGACGTAGGTGATTATGCAAGGCTCTTTGTCAGTGAGACTGAGAGTTATTTTATGGAAATGATCCTCGTCTTATCTACAGAGCCCAAAAGGGAAGGTGGTGGTTGTGGTGGTGGCGTATTGGCCCTGTGTGGTGGTATGGTAGGTTTGGGGATGATG
>WNGS01169498.1:47672626-47683145 GCA_020271785.1 Procambarus virginalis
ATATGCTCGCGCTGCCTTATCTTAACTCTACGGCACACACGGCGGTTACTAAACATTGTAGCTACATCACCTTAAACATCAAAGCTACATCAGCTTAAATGTTGTAGATACATCAGCTTAAATGTTGTAGCAACATCAGTTTAAACGTTGTAGCAACATCAGCTTAAACATCAAAGCTACATCAGCTTAAACATTGTAGCAACATCAGCTTAAACATTGTAGCAACATCAGCTTAAACATTGTAGCAACATCATCTTAAACATTGTAGCAACATCATCTTAAACATTGTAGCAACATCAGCTTAAACATTGTAGCGACATCAGCTTAAACATTGTAGCGACATCAGCTTAACATTGTAGCGACATCAGCTTAAACATTGTAGCAACATCAGCTTAAACATTGTAGCAACATCAGCTTAAACATTGTAGCAACATCATCTTAAACATTGTAGCTACATCAGCTTAAACATTGTAGCAACATCAGCTTAAACGTTGTAGCAACATCAGCTTAAACGTTGTAGCAACATCAGCTTAAACATTGTAGCAACATCAGCTTAAACGTTGTAGCAACATCAGCTTAACGTCGTATCTAAGTTAAACGTCGAAGCTGCATTTATCTTCAGATAAGAAAAGTGTTAATTTTCGTAATATTATTTGATGATAAGTGTTGCGTGCACTTGTCAAGCACTTTGTTGGGTTATGAGGAGAGAGAGTATGTTGTGTGGCGGGAAACTTGGCAGGTGCAACTGGCGTGATTTATATACAAGGACTTACACGCTGTGAGCTGTGGAGGAGGACTGGTGGAGGAGGCACTCTCACTACAGCTGTGGCTGTGTTAGTCTGCCTTCTTCACTGTATACTGTTCTTGCTGCTGCTGTTGCTGTTCTTGCTGCTGCTGTTGCTGCTGTTGCTGCTGCTGTTGCTGCTGCTGTTGCTGCTGCTGTTGCTGCTGTTGCTGCTGCTGTTGCTGCTGCTGTTGCTGCTGTTGCTGCTGCTGTTGCTGCTGCTGCTGTTGCTGTTGTTGCTGCTGTTGCTGCTGCTGCTGTTGCTGTTGTTGCTGCTGTTGCTGCTGTTACTGTTGTTACAGCTGCTCATCATCATACACTTGTTACAGCTGCTCATCATCATACACTTGTTACAGCTGCTCATCATCATACTCTTGTTACAGCTGTTCATCATCATACTCTTGTTACAGCTGTTCATCATCATACTCTTGTTACAGCTGTTCATCATCATACTCTTGTTACAGCTGTTCATCATCATACACTTGTTACAGCTGTTCATCATCATACTCTTGTTACAGCTGTTCATCATCATACTCTTGTTACAGCTGTTCATCATCATACTCTTGTTACAGCTGTTCATCATCATACTCTTGTTACAGCTGTTCATCATCATACACTTGTTACAGCTGTTCATCATCATACTCTTGTTACAGCTGTTCATCATCATACACTTGTTACAGCTGTTCATCATCATACACTTGTTACAGCTAATTTCCTTTATTTACAAACCATTCTCTGGCCTGGGTTACCCTTTACATGTCATCAACTGCGCCTATTCTCAAGCTAAACGAAATTTATCTCCTCCCAAACCTGCTTCCAACACTAGTACCACAGTGCTCTGTCTTCCCTTCATATCTGAACTCAAAAATCTCACTAATACCTATGTCCGCTTGACATAAAGTTCGCCTTTCAACAAACTAACACACTTCGTAGTAACCTAGTTCACACTGCTGCTCCTGCTTCTAATGCTGCTGGTGTCTACTCTATTTCCTGTTCGTCTTGTCCTCTCCAATACTTTGGTGAATCTGGCCGTACACTGAATGGTAGACTTAAGGAACACAAGAGAAGTGTTAAGTCTGCAGACACTAACAATGCTCTCTTCTGTCATGTTTGGGATTCTGGTCATCCTATTGATTGGTGTTCGAAAATAATCTTTGCTGCCTCTACTGTACACAGACGCCGTCTTGTTGACGGGGCTCTGATACACAATCTTCCCAACATGAACTTGAGTCCTGGCTTTGTTGGTGGCGACTCTTGCCTTTCACAGTATATACTCTAATGTTCCAACCTTCTTAATAAACGTCACCTGACTTAAGCCTTCCTATTCTCTATTCTTTTTCTAAACCTTCTCTTACCTCATTCCATTCTTACACTCATATCATTTGTATCTTTCACCTTACTCTGACCTTCTAGAAATTACCTTCTTCTCTTACCTGCTCCTCACCTCACTCTCTTTCCTTATTTATTGGCTCGTTTCTTCCTCTCTTCCACGGGAGACATCTCCTGTCCACGGGCTCACCATAGCCCGTGCTTCTTGCCCGCTCCTGTGCCAGGTAAGTTACGGGCTCACCATAGCCCGTGCTTCTTGCCCAGCTCCTGTGCCAGGTAAGTTACGGGCTCACCATAGCCCGTGCTACTTGGAACTTATTCGAGTAGCTGAATCTATTACAACATCCTCTCTTCCTTACAGATTAAGGAGCAAATGAAGAAGATACTCCCAACTATCAAAAGTCGCCACAGAGCCAAAGTAGCGGAAGGAAGATCCACTGCGATATGGTACGAACAAGCCACTGGGTACTACTCTTTCAAGCCTGACAAAAAGATATCCAGAGACATTGCAGTAGCCATACACAGACTCAGGCATGGTTACAAGTGCTGCTGGGAGGTAGTAAACCCAATAGTTAAAGAGTGTCATATCTGTGGAACAGAAGCAGAGGCGCCACTGTTGCACTACTTACTGGAATGTGAAGCTACTGAAGCCCTGAGCTTCAAACTCAACATTAATCCAACGACAGCAACTGCATTAGATGCACATTCAACCGCGGCTACAATGATTAAAGAAGCCGTTGAAGAATGGGACACACTAGTGAACATTCTGCACCTACATCCGCCACCAAGATAATGTTAATCAAACAAGACTAAAACCAGTGCACTAAAACAGAAGCGAAAAAGAAACAGGAAAAATGGAGGAAACCCCACCTCCATTTAACACTTTGACCCAAATACCAGAGAAACAAGGTTATCACAAATAACCGAACTCAATTACGGGCTCACCATAGTCCGTGCTACGTGGACATTTTGTTCCGAGTAGCTAAATCTAAAACAACAACAACAATCCTCTCTTCCATACGGGCTCCCATAGCCCGTGCTACATGGAACGTTTTGCTGCGAATAGCTTGATCTAACACAACAACAGCCTCTCTTCCTTCACGGGCTATTCATGCCCGTGCCAGCTCTTGGGTGGCGTAATCTTCACCAATGCTCTTCCTCACACACCACGTGATAACGGTCAAGAACGGCCCGAGACGTCGCCGTCTGTTGATCTTCTGATGTGTGCTATAGTCATGATATCATCAGCCACGTTCCTGCCACTCATCGTCTGAACAACGTATCAATGTATATCAATACACACTTTCACGCTGCATTACTGTCTCACTGTATTAATACATCATCGGCTCACTGTATTGAAACTCGTGCCATAGGGACCAGCAACACTCTTTCATTCAAGTTTGAAAGGTTGAGATGGTGTAAGTGATGAGTGAGCACCGCCCGCTCATGAAAGGTTGAGATGGTGTAAGTGATGAGTGAGCACCGCCCGCTCATTCATAGATGGACAATGTCAACTCCTGTTGGTCCTCACCAGCAACACCCAGTCATTCATAGCTGCTCTTTAGCTTCCTGCTTCCTTCCTGTATGTTATCACCTTCTCCTGCTCCTTATTGGTTCTTACCTTCACTTCCTCAACCACTAGACGTCATCCCAGACAACCTTGCCCTCAAGGTTCGCTCTCTATCTTCTCTTTGTCTCTCTCTCTCCCACTCTGTCACTCTCTCTCTCTCTCTCTCTCTCTCTCTCTCTCTCTCTCTCTCTCTCTCTCACACACACACTTGTTCTCTCTCTCATACACAGCAGCAGGAGGGGGCCTGTGGCTGAGTGCACAGCGCTTGGTACTCTTAATCCTACGGTTCGGGTTCGATCCCCAGTGATGGCAGAAACAAATAGACAGTTTCTTTTACCCTGATGCCCCTGTTACCTATCAGTAAATAGTATCTGGGAGTTACACAGCTGTTACTGGCTGCTTCCTGTGTGTGTATATGTGTAAAAAAAATAGTAGTTAATAACAGTTGATTGACAATTGAGAGGCGGGACCAAAGAGCCAGAGCTCAACCCCCGCAAATACAACTAGGTGAGTACACACACACACACTTTCTCACTCATCCAGTTCTCTAAGTGATTGGTTAATTTTCACAACAATCTGGGATCTACTACTGTTTTTCCTTACTTCATATAAATATTTTAGTATGTGTACATTACCTTCAATATGGCCTCGACCAGGTCAACTTCACAATTCCGCCTCACATCAATCTCCGGCGTATGACACACAGCGATGAACACACCTCAATAAAATGGTCTCAAATTGTTGGGTTGGCGGCTTATCTCTCGCCGTGAGAGGCCATAAAGTGGCTGGGAGTGTCCTACGTCTTGTTCTTAAGCCGCAGGACAACTTCCTCCTCACTCTCTGCTCTCGCCTCTAACCTCGGACTTGTACATTGTAAATAGCAGTTGACGGACAAAGGTATCAGCGAATATGTTCAGTTTAACGAAGTCACGAGTTCTTAAGGCTAGCAACATGTGGATTAAGACTGAACTTGAACTTGTATCTCAGATTTCTAGCAAGTAACAAATGCTTGCTAGTATCTGGATTAACACTGAACTTGAACCTGTTTGATCTCATGTCTTTGGCAAAATATTGTGTTTGTCTAAAGTTTTAGCCACAAAAACACCCCAAAACACTTTAATATTTCTAAGCACAAGGAAACAAGCAACAAAAACAAGAAAACAAACAGAAAGCAGAAAAAATTCTAATTTAAAAAGCCTTCAACCAAAAAGTTAGCTTTGCATATATTTTTATAATTATTTAGAAATGGAAACCGCGAGATTTTCTAAATGAAAAGTTGGTAGTGTGTAGTGGCATCAGTACAAGATGCCGGAGAAAGCCCTTGCTTCAGTGCTTCAGTAAGGCCCGGGAGCTGGAGCCTCAGGCCCGGGAACTGATGCATTAACACTTCAGCAGTTAACACTTGTTAACTACTCTGACACTGAAAAAGATCTTTCTAACGTCCCTGTGGCTCATTTTGGGTACTCGGTCTCCACCTGTGTCCCCTTGTTCGCGTCCCACCCGTGTTAAAACAGTTTATCCTCGTCCACCCTGATAATTCTTCTGAGCATTTAGTAGGTACTGTGTGTACTCACCTGTTTGTGCTTGCGGGGGTTGAGCTTTGGCTCTTTGGTCCCGCCTCTCAACCGTCAATCAACAGGTGTACAGATTCCTGAGCCTACTGGGCTCTATTATATCTACACTTGAAACTGTGTATAGAGTCAGCTTCCACCGCATCACTGCCTAATGCATTCCATCCGTTAACTACTCTGAAACTGTGTGTTCGTGCTCTTGAGAACGTGTTATAGTTCACGTATTCTCCGATAACAACTTGGTTACAGTGAAGCAAGACCTTCCAAACTCCTTCTGGCACAAACAGGCCGCCATGACGCCCTGGCGCAGGCACCTTAGGAGGAAATAAGATTTACGTCAGAGTGGGGTCGCAGCTTGGAGTGTGATGGTAACCTTTGGCCCACGCGGAAACTTCTCGACAGTTTAATGACCTCCAGGAACCCACATGGTGATTACCCCTCCAGATTTCAGAAGAAATAAAGACCATATCCAAATACTCTACAAAATATATCATGTAACTTTTTCACGAATTCAGATTTGACAGCATTGTCAAGGTGGTGTAAAGGCTTAGAGACATTCCAAGTGAACCCAAGTCTCTTAGAGATATGAAGACTATTCCTGCTGACAACACCAAGACTCAAGGCTGTCTATGTGTACCTAAGCTTTCCTCGAGTGGTCGTGGCTTTCCCAGAACTGTTTACTCTTCCTCTCAGTCCAGGGCGGTGAAGGATCAGCCGCTGATGGTGAAGGATCAGCCGCTGATGGTGAAGGATCAGCCGCTGATGGTGAAGGATCAGCTGCTGTAGGTGAAGGATCAGCCGCTGATGGTGAAGGATCAGCCGCTGATGGTGAAGGATCAGCCGCTGTAGGTGAAGGATCAGCTGCTGTAGGTGAAGGATCAGCAGCTGATGGTGAAGGATCAGCCGCTGTAGGTGAAGGATCAGCCGCTGATGGTGAAGGAACAGCCGCTGATGGTGAAGGATCAGCTGCTGATGGTGAAGGATCAGCCGCTGATGGTGAAGGATCAGCCGCTGATGGTGAAGGATCAGCCGCTGATGGTGAAGGATCAGCTGCTGTAGGTGAAGGATCAGCCGCTGATGGTGAAGGATCAGCCGCTGATGGTGAAGGATCAGCCACTGATGGTGAAGGATCAGCCACTGATGGTGAAGGATCAGCCACTGATGGTGAAGGATCAGCTGCTGTAGGTGAAGGATCAGCCGCTGATGGTGAAGGATCAGCCGCTGATGGTGAAGGATCAGCCACTGATGGTGAAGGATCAGCCACTGATGGTGAAGGATCAGCCACTGATGGTGAAGGATCAGCCACTGATGGTGAAGGATCAGCCACTGATGGTGAAGGATCAGCCACTGATGGTGAAGGATCAGCCGCTGATGGTGAAGGATCAGCCACTGATGGTGAAGGATCAGCCACTGATGGTGAAGGATCAGCCACTGATGGTGAAGGATCAGCCACTGATGGTGAAGGATCAGCCACTGATGGTGAAGGATCAGCCGCTGATGGTGAAGGATCAGCCACTGATGGTGAAGGATCAGCCACTGATGGTGAAGGATCAGCCACTGATGGTGAAGGATCAGCCACTGATGGTGAAGGATCAGCTGCTGTAGGTGAAGGATCAGCCACTGTACACAGCAAGGGTCATGATCAGCGTGTTGACTGACCAGAGGTCCTCAGGTCTCGACCAGCGAGGACACGTGGGGCAAGTGGCTGAGTGGACAGCACTCTAGACTCGTTGACTTACGGAACGGGGTTCGATCCCCGGCGCCGGTGGAAAAACAAACAGTTTCTTTCACCCTGCTGCCCCTGTTACCTAGCAGTAAATAGGTACCTGGGAGTTAGACAGCTGTTACGGGCTGCTTCTGTGTGTGTGTGTGGGGAGGGGGGGGGAGAAAAAAAGTTAGTAGTTAGTAACAGTTGATTAACAGTCGAGAGGCGGGCCTAAAGAGCTGAGCTCAACCCCCGCAAGCACAACTAGGTCAACACCAGAGCTGCGGAGAGTGACAAAGACCTTAACCAGAATGCCTGCAAGTGGTTCAGTCTAAGGACCACAATTACAGACAATGTCCAAGACTTATATTAGCACATACAAGGCAGCTCATATATATATATATATATATATATATATATATATATATATATATATATGAACCCAAAGATTCATATAGTGTATATGTAACACTCTAGTGATCCACGCCAGCCATCTTACCCGCTAATGTGAGCCGTAAGTCCACAACCCAAACCCCAGACCGAAATATTAACCAGTAAAAACCAAGTTTAAGGGCATTTAAACCTATCCAATTTATATCAAGTGTTTCTGGCTCTATTTTGTGCCTAATATATTTAAAATCGTATTTATAGACTTTTTGTTATACCTTTTCATCCATTTATATACTTTAGTCTGGTCACTTCTTATTCTTAAGTCTTTCTAGAGAAAATCATTTATTTTTATGTTATTTCTTTGTAAGGAGGTTTGACATTTTAAGTTAAGGAGTGTTAGGAGGAGGCGTGCTAGGCGTGCTAAGCGTGCTAGGCGTGCTAAGCGTGCTAGGCGTGCTAGGCGGGTGGCTCGCTGTGCACCAGACATCAGTCACCAGAATACATCACATACGCTCACCGTCACCTAAATAATATACCAACCGGGACCATCACAGCCGCTACTAGCCGACAAGACCAAGGCAACAATTGAACTCGTAAACACCTTTGAGAAGCAATGAAAATAAGCACAAACAAAAGTTTCAGATAATACACATTGCAAAAAGAAACCCGGACCCCATCATCCTTGACAACCATCCGATCCAATATGCGGAGGTAGGCAGAATACTGGGACTCATGATCAATAGAACAGGGATACAAATCCATGTAAGGGACCGACTAAAGAAAGCCAAAGCAGCATTAGGAAAACTGAGAAGATTCCGAAGTCTCAGTACTAACATTCAGATCCACCTATATAAGGCTCTAGTTCGGCCGCATCTAGAGTATCCTCCATTACCACTCCATACCATAAGAAAACTGACATGCAGAAACTGCAAGCAGTACAAAATAAGGCGCTCAGGAGAGCAGCAAAACACCGTCCACCATATGATCAGACAATCCAGGCGCTCCATGAGCTCCTGAACATACAGCCACTAAACATCAGACTGCAGCACCAAGCCATCAGGGTGTGGAACAACATCCAAATGTTAGAGGACCCGATGTTAGAAACATTGCTCCAAGATGAGACGTCCCGCTCCCACAGCTGGTGGCCCAAGATGATACGCCCCCGCTCCCACAGCTGGTGGCCCAAGATGAGACGCCCCGCTCCCACAGCTGGTGGCCCAAGATGAGACGCCCCGCTCCCACAGCTGGTGGCCCAAGATGAGACGCCCCACTCCCACAGCTGGTGGCCCAAGATGAGACGCCCCACTCCCACAGCTGGTGGCCCAAGATGAGACGCCCCGCTCCCACAGCTGGTGGCCCAAGATGAGACGCCCCGCTCCCACAGCTGGTGGCCCAAGATGAGACGCCCCGCTCCCACAGCTGGTGGCCCAAGATGAGACGCCCCGCTCCCACAGCTGGTGGCCCAAGATGAGACGCCCCGCTCCCACAGCTGGTGGCCCAAGATGAGACGCCCCACTTCCACAGCTGGTGGTCCAAGATGAGACGCCCCACTTCCACAGCTGGTGGCCCAAGATGAGACGCCCCGCTCCCACAGCTGGTGGCCCAAGATGAGACGCCCCGCTCCCACAGCTGGTGGTCCAAGATGAGACGCCCCGCTCCCACAGCTGGTGGCCCAAGATGAGACGCCCCGCTCCCACAGCTAGTGGTCCAAGAGCCTCGATTTACTAGACGAAAACCCAGCCCCACAGTACATAATTCCCAGATGAAACACTGTCCAGAAATCCTTCCCCATATATATATATATATATATATATATATATATATATATATATATATATATATATATATATATATATATAAAGCAGGAGGCCTGGCAGCTACAGAGCCAAGGATAAGTGTGTGCTGGGGGTCTAGTCTCTCACCACACACTCTCCACCATGGAGCACCAGCCTCCCCTCTAAATATATCATAGATCTTTGTCTCGTCTTTCCAATGATAACGGATCAGCTTTAACAAAAATAATAACAATTTGAATATTATTACTATTTTAATTATTTAATTATTTTTAAACATAGCTTTTAGTAACCATGCTTCCGCTTTAAGGATAATTTGTAAGAAATATAAACCTGAACAAGTCGTTTAAGAAACAATTAAACTATATACGTGGCTCCAAAATATACGAAACATTTTAAATAATTATAATTTTTAATTTAGTACCATGTTGTACAAATATTTTAACATTAAGATTGTCCTACCTGGCACAGTACGAGCAACTTAAAGTACAGTAAAAATTAGTTAGAATCAGTTACTATGATCAATTAACACAGTATAGATTAGTTAGGTCATTTTGATCACTTAACTGTGGTATAATTAGGACCTGATATTATGGCCCCTAAACACAGTAAAGATTAGTTAGAAATGATCACTATGGTCACTTAACTACTGTAGAAGCCAGTTAGCACCAGGTACTACTCTTTCTTAACTATTAACTTAGCAGTCTCGTTACTGTAGTGAGAATTAGCTGTTATCAGATATTGCTGTAACAACAGTGACGCCGTGGAGAGGAGGAGGGTGGGGGGGAAGACCTGCTGCATGGGTAACAACTTCTCCCCCGTATCAACCTACCCTGGCTTTGCGCCCTGGAGAGGCCACTACAGACCGACAACTCCATAGTCTCCGGAGACTGGTGGATGCCTACTAGTGGCAGGGGATGAATGACAACATTAACAACGTGCAGGCGACGAGTCACAATAAAGTAGCTGAAGTAGTTTGACCAGACCACACACTAGAAGGTGAAGGGACGACGACGTTTCGGTCCATCGTGGACCATTCTCAAGTCGACTTGAGAATGGTCCAGGACGGACCGAAACGTCGTCGTCCCTTCACCTTCTAGTGTGTGTGTCAAATTAACAACGTCACACAGTGCCAACGACCATCAGCAGCAAACAAGCAGAAGTGAGAAGTCAAGCAGAGTGGTACAATGATCAAGACACCATCCCGCTCCCCAAAAATAAACTGGTTTTATCAAGCGAATCATCGCCTCTAATGCTAGGAGCGCACGCCTCCTCCGCCTCGCAAGGCCATCTTTCAATAACAAGAAAAGTGTGTTCGGACCATCTCCATACTCTTCCTATTTTGCCAGCAGGGAGCCGCGAGGACCAGGTTATACC
>WNGS01169498.1:47737444-47747444 GCA_020271785.1 Procambarus virginalis
CCGTGTGTTCAACACGTGTGTTCAACACGTGTGTTCAACACGTGCAGGGGACTAAGTGTAGTGGAAGCCGCCTCCGTCCACAACTTTAAGGCCAGAGTCGACTAATAATTGTAGCGTGAGGATAGGTGACTTAAGAGGCAGTAGGAGGAGGGAGGTGACCAGAGAGAGGTGGACCCGACTCCACCGTCGTCAGTGATAGGTAACCGGTGTTAGGTGAGCACCCCCACCCTTGTTGACACAGCTGCACAATCAAGACACACACCAAGGATCACACCTCCTCCTTCACCCCCTCACATGTGTACATCTCACTTCCGCACCATCCCCCACCTCCCCCCTCTCTCCTCGTCTCTCCATCACACTCTAACACTTCTAAGATCCACGGAACTAACGACAAGAGACCTGTGTCGTCCCTCGCAGGCGTCAACTGTTTATGTGTCGTGATGGGGACGGGGGGGGGGGAGATGGGTGAATGGGAGCAGTATGGTGGTGGCGGGACGAGGGGCGGCGGCTTGTCTGGATCCAAGAGACCAACGGGCGCCTCGCTGACGTCACTTCCATCCTCTACTCCTAATTGGTCCGTCTTGTTACGTTACGTCACTTCCATCTTTCTAATGACTGGCTCCTGTTTTTATGACGTCACTTCCATCCGCACTCCTGATTGGCCCGTCACTTTATGACGTCACTTACATGCTTGCTGCTAATTGGCTTGTGTTCTAATTCAAATTCAGATTCTTTATGACATATTTCAGCCCGTCCTCCAAAAATGGGGCGGTAAATGTAAGGAGACAAATAAGTGCAATTATGTACTATTCACAGCAGTTAGGAATTGGACGTATTTTCACTTAGTATTAAATCGTACTGTCAAATATATTGTGAATATTTGAGTTTACCTGAAAAACTGAATAGAAAACCACAACCTCACCTAATCGTCTTAGTTTTTTAAGATAATAGTTGTATTACTTCTTAATTACAATTAGTACTTAACCTATAGCTATATTGATACTACAGTTTTATAAAACTAATAAAACAAAACTATACCTATCTATAGCTATAAATATCTATACCTATAAATGAAAACTTTGCATCGTGTAACAGTGAGGGCATGTGAGTGCCATAGGTCAGTCGGGGTCGGCGCAGGTGCCAACGTTTAAGAAATTCTAGCATCTATCCCGACCCCCTTTGCCATTTTCGTCATTTTGCTATTTAAATCGGGGATGTATTTTCCGTAGATTTGTTCGCTTATTCCGGTGATTTACGCGCGATTTATACTCGTGGTTTACTCGAAAACAATAAACCTAAATTCATTCAGGTTACAGTGATGTATTTTCTGAGAGAGAGAGAGAGAGAGAGAGAGAGAGAGAGAGAGAGAGAGAGAGAGAGAGAGAGAGAGAGATAGAGGATAGAGGGGGATGTCATACTTTACACTTCCTATATCTTCTATATATATATATATATATATATAATATATATATATATATATATATATATATATATATATATATATATATGCCCAAGCACTTAGACTGGAAGGTAGAGCAACACATCTTGCAGGTCATGGTTCGAACCCCGACTGTCCAATTACCGGTTCTTCCTACCGCCCTATCCCGGCTCCTTGTCCTCATATCCCAAGTGGTGTATAGTTGTTCCGGCCTGGTACTCTCCCCTGATAACTACCTTACCATGGCCATGCAAGTCTGTGTGATGATGACTCTTGGAGAGCTTAACAGACACCCGAGTTCTGTGAGATAGTTGCAGACTGGTAAACAATTGTTCTGTGGTTCTTTTTGGTCGACTAAGGTAAAGTTTGTCTTCCTTATCAGTCTAACTCTTCGAAACACTACCACAACCAACGCTGCTACTAACACACAGGCTACTAACACATAGACTACTAACACACAGGCTACTAACACATAGACTACTAACACACAGACTACTAACACACAGACTACTAACACACAGTCTACTAACACACAGGCTACTAACACATAGACTACTAACACATAGACTACTAACACATAGACTACTAACACATAGACTACTAACACACAGGCTACTAACACACAGACTACTAACACACAGACTACTAACACACAGACTACTAACACACAGTCTACTAACACATAGACTACTAACACACAGTCTACTAACACACAGGCTACTAACACATAGACTACTAACACATAGACTACTAACACATAGACTACTAACACATAGACTACTAACACATAGACTACTAACACATAGACTACTAACACATAGACTACTAACACACAGGCTACTAACACACAGGCTACTAACACATAGACTACTAACACATAGACTACTAACACATAGACTACTAACACATAGACTACTAACACACAGGCTACTAACACACAGGCTACTAACACATAGACTACTAACACATAGACTACTAACACATAGACTACTAACACATAGGCTACTAACACATAGACTACTAACACATAGACTACTAACACACAGGCTACTAACACACAGGCTACTAACACATAGACTACTAACACATAGACTACTAACACATAGACTACTAACACATAGACTACTAACACATAGACTACTAACATAGACTACTAACATAGACTACTAACACATAGACTACTAACATAGACTACTAACACATAGACTACTAACATAGACTACTAACATAGACTACTAACATAGACTACTAACATAGACTACTAACACATAGACTACTAACACATAGACTACTAACACATAGACTACTAACACATAGACTACTAACACATAGACTACTAACACATAGACTACTAACATAGACTACTAACACATAGACTACTAACACATAGACTACTAACACATAGACTACTAACATAGACTACTAACATAGACTACTAACACATAGACTACTAACATAGACTACTAACACATAGACTACTAACACATAGACTACTAACACATAGACTACTAACACATAGAGTACTAACATAGACTACTAACACATAGACTACTAACATAGACTACTAACACATAGACTACTAACACATATACTACTAACACATAGACTACTAACACATAGACTACTAACACATAGACTACTAACACACAGGCTACTAACACACAGGCTACTAACACATAGACTACTAACACATAGACTACTAACATAGACTACTAACACATAGACTACTAACATAGACTACTAACACATAGACTTCTAACATAGACTACTAACACATATACTACTAACACATAGACTACTAACACATAGACTACTAACACATAGACTACTAACACACAGGCTACTAACACACAGGCTACTAACACACAGGCTACTAACACACAGGCTACTAACACATAGACTACTAACACATAGACTACTAACATAGACTACTAACACATAGACTACTAACACACAGGCTACTAACACATAGACTACTAACATAGACTACTAACATAGACTACTAACACATAGACTACTAACACACAGGCTACTAACACATAGACTACTAACATAGACTACTAACACATAGACTACTAACACATAGACTACTAACACACAGGCTACTAACACATAGACTACTAACATAGACTACTAACATAGACTACTAACACATAGACTACTAACACACAGGCTACTAACACATAGACTACTAACATAGACTACTAACATAGACTACTAACACATAGACTACTAACACATAGACTACTAACACATAGACTACTAACATAGACTACTAACATAGGCTACTAACACATAGACTACTAACACATAGACTACTAACACACAGACTACTAACACATAGACTACTAACACATAGACTACTAACATAGACTACTAACATAGACTACTAACACATAGACTACTAACACATAGACTACTAACACATAGACTACTAACATAGACTACTAACACATAGACTACTAACACACAGTCTACTAACACATAGACTATTAACACATAGACTACTAACACATAGACTACTAACACATAGACTACTAACTCATAGACTACTAACACATAGACTACTAACACATAGACTACTAACACACAGGCTACTAACACACAGGCTACTAACACATAGACTACTAACACATAGACTACTAACACATAGACTACTAACACATAGGCTACTAACACATAGACTACTAACACATAGACTACTAACACATAGACTACTAACACACAGGCTACTAACACACAGGCTACTAACACATAGACTACTAACACATAGACTACTAACACATAGACTACTAACACATAGACTACTAACACATAGACTACTAACATAGACTACTAACATAGACTACTAACACATAGACTACTAACATAGACTACTAACACATAGACTACTAACATAGACTACTAACATAGACTAACATAGACTACTAACATAGACTACTAACACATAGACTACTAACACATAGACTACTAACACATAGACTACTAACACATAGACTACTAACACATAGACTACTAACACATAGACTACTAACATAGACTACTAACACATAGACTACTAACACATAGACTACTAACACATAGACTACTAACATAGACTACTAACATAGACTACTAACACATAGACTACTAACATAGACTACTAACACATAGACTACTAACACATAGACTACTAACACATAGACTACTAACACATAGAGTACTAACATAGACTACTAACACATAGACTACTAACATAGACTACTAACACATAGACTACTAACACATATACTACTAACACATAGACTACTAACACATAGACTACTAACACATAGACTACTAACACACAGGCTACTAACACACAGGCTACTAACACATAGACTACTAACACATAGACTACTAACATAGACTACTAACACATAGACTACTAACATAGACTACTAACACATAGACTACTAACATAGACTACTAACACATATACTACTAACACATAGACTACTAACACATAGACTACTAACACATAGACTACTAACACACAGGCTACTAACACACAGGCTACTAACACACAGGCTACTAACACACAGGCTACTAACACATAGACTACTAACACATAGACTACTAACATAGACTACTAACACATAGACTACTAACACACAGGCTACTAACACATAGACTACTAACATAGACTACTAACATAGACTACTAACACATAGACTACTAACACACAGGCTACTAACACATAGACTACTAACATAGACTACTAACACATAGACTACTAACACATAGACTACTAACACACAGGCTACTAACACATAGACTACTAACATAGACTACTAACATAGACTACTAACACATAGACTACTAACACACAGGCTACTAACACATAGACTACTAACATAGACTACTAACATAGACTACTAACACATAGACTACTAACACATAGACTACTAACACATAGACTACTAACATAGACTACTAACATAGGCTACTAACACATAGACTACTAACACATAGACTACTAACACACAGACTACTAACACATAGACTACTAACACATAGACTACTAACATAGACTACTAACATAGACTACTAACACATAGACTACTAACACATAGACTACTAACACATAGACTACTAACATAGACTACTAACACATAGACTACTAACACACAGTCTACTAACACATAGACTACTAACACATAGACTACTAACACATAGACTACTAACACATAGACTACTAACTCATAGACTACTAACACATAGACTACTAACACATAGACTACTAACACAGTTTGTCTGCCATTCTCATGCTCAAATTTAAAATAAGAGCAAATTTCGGTCATGATATTCTTGCTAAGAGTAAACGTCTTACAGTGGCGTTAAAGGACAAGTTCACCGGTGGCAGGAGAGTTAAGACAGCTTCTGGCTGTCTACGCGGATACCGAGAAGAAACTTTGTGTGTGGTGGTGGTACTCACCGACGACTTTTGACCACTGTGCTGGAGGCCGCCACTCTGGGTACTGTTTGGGGAAGACCTCCCTACTCCAGGCCGTCTGGACCAACACTTTATATACGGTCAGTTTGTTGGGGTCACAGGTGGAGGCGGCGGCGGCGCTGCTGGGGGTGCGGGCGAGTCTTCGTGCCTCAACACACACCAGCATCACCAGCAGGAGGAGCGCCAGCGGGGCTGAAGATCGTGGTAGTCTCATGGTTGGACGGCAGGAGCAACACGCGTCGAGGAGCGAGAGAGAGAGGGACAGAGGGAACGTCTCGTTGCAAACGCGGGCGCTGGGCTCACTGGCTGAAGCAGAGCACTACCAGCGTCTCACACGCCAAGTACCGACACAGTGTGGCCTGCCCTCGCCCGCTCCTTATGTACCGTGCGTGTGTGTGTGTGTGTGTCTCTTGAGTGTGTGCGTGCGTGCGTGTGCGTGCGTGCCCACTCCCCAGCCAAACACACAAGGACGAATCCATGCACAAATGCTTACCTGCACGCGCGCACAGAAGGCGCATGCGGGAAGACTGGCTCCCCTGGTAGATGTGGGTGTTTACAACTTTGACTTACGCGCCCCACGGTGTTTGACGCGTTCACGGCAGCTACTCTTGTGTCTGTTGTTGATGCTCTGTTACTGCAGCTCCTGTGCTTATTGTTGCTGAGGCTATGCTGACTGCTGCTCCTGCTGCTGCTGCTCCTGCTCCTGCTGCTCCTGCTGCAATGTTTACTGCTGCTCTGTTTCATGTAACTAACATCATTCCTAACATAAATTACATAAGCAGAATGGTTCGACAGCCGACAGTTACAAACAAATAAGGAACAAGATGAATACATGAGAGGTCTATAAAATGAACAGCAGACCACCACAACACCTACACGAACAGGCATAAGNTTATGACGTCACTTCCATCCTCCACTCCTAATTGGTCCGTCTTGTTACGTTACGTCACTTCCATCTTTCTAATGACTGGCTCCTGTTTTTATGACGTCACTTCCATCCGCACTCCTGATTGGCCCGTCACTTTATGACGTCACTTACATGCTTGCTGCTAATTGGCTTGTGTTCTAATTCAAATTCAGATTCTTTATGACTATTTCAGCCCGTCCTCCAAAAATGGGGTGGTAAATGTAAGAGACAAATAAGTGCAATTATGTACTATTCATAGCAGTTAGGAATTGTACGTATTTTCACTTAGTATAAATCGTACTGTCAAATATATTGTGATTTGATTTGAGTTTACCTGAAAAACTGAATAGAAAACCACAACCTCACCTAATCGTCTTAGTTTTTAAGATAATAGTTGTATTACTTCTTAATTACATTAGTACTTAACCTATAGCTATTTGATACTACAGTTTTATAAACTAATAAAACAAAACTATACCTATCTATAGCTATAAATATCTATACCTATAAATGAAAACTTGCATCGTGTAACAGTGAGGGCATGTAAGTGCCATAGGTCAGTCGGGGTCGGCGCAGGTGCCAACGTTTAAGAAATTCTAGCATCTATCCCGACCCCCTTTGCCATTTTCGTCATTTTGCTATTTAAATCGGGGATGTTTTCCGTAGATTTGTTCGCTTATTCCGGTGATTTACGCGCGACTTATACTCGTGGTTACTCGAAAACAATAAACCTAAATTCATTCAGGTTACAGTGATGTATTTTCTGAGAGAGAGAGAGAGAGAGAGAGAGAGAGAGATAGAGGATAGAGGGGGATGTCATACTTTACACTTCCTATATCTTCTATATATATATATATATATATATATATATATATATATATATATATATATATATATATATATATATATATATATATGCCCAACCACTTAGACTGGAAGGTAGAGCAACACATCTTGCAGGTCATGGTTCGAACCCCGACTGTCCAATTACCGGTTCTTCCTACCGCCCTATCCCGGCTCCTTGTCCTCATATCCCTTCCAAGTGGTGTATAGTTGTTCCGGCCTGGTACTCTCCCCTGATAACTACCTTACCATGGCCATGCAAGTCTGTGTGATGATGACTCTTGGAGAGCTTAACAGACACCCGAGTTCTGTGAGATAGTTGCAGACTGGTAAACAATTGTTCTGTGGTTCTTTTTGGTCGACTAAGGTAAAGTTTGTCTTCCTTATCAGTCTAACTCTTCGAAACACTACCACAACCAACGCTGCTACTAACACACAGGCTACTAACACATAGACTACTAACACATAGACTACTAACACATAGACTACTAACACATAGACTACTAACACATAGACTACTAACACATAGACTACTAACATAGACTACTAACACATAGACTACTAACACATAGACTACTAACACATAGACTACTAACATAGACTACTAACATAGACTACTAACACATAGACTACTAACATAGACTACTAACACATAGACTACTAACACATAGACTACTAACATAGACTACTAACATAGACTACTAACACATAGACTACTAACATAGACTACTAACACATAGACTACTAACACATAGACTACTAACACATAGACTACTAACATAGACTACTAACATAGACTACTAACACATAGACTACTAACATAGACTACTAACACATAGACTACTAACACATATACTACTAACACATAGACTACTAACACATAGACTACTAACACATAGACTACTAACACACAGGCTACTAACACACAGGCTACTAACACATAGACTACTAACACATAGACTACTAACATAGACTACTAACACATAGACTACTAACATAGACTACTAACACATAGACTACTAACATAGACTACTAACACATATACTACTAACACATAGACTACTAACACATAGACTACTAACACATAGACTACTAACACACAGGCTACTAACACACAGGCTACTAACACACAGGCTACTAACACACAGGCTACTAACACATAGACTACTAACACATAGACTACTAACATAGACTACTAACACATAGACTACTAACACATAGACTACTAACATAGACTACTAACACATAGACTACTAACACACAGGCTACTAACACATAGACTACTAACATAGACTACTAACATAGACTACTAACACATAGACTACTAACATAGACTACTAACATAGACTACTAACACATAGACTACTAACACACAGGCTACTAACACATAGACTACTAACATAGACTACTAACATAGACTACTAACACATAGACTACTAACACATAGACTACTAACACATAGACTACTAACACATAGACTACTAACATAGGCTACTAACACATAGACTACTAACACATAGACTACTAACACACAGACTACTAACACATAGACTACTAACACATAGACTACTAACATAGACTACTAACATAGACTACTAACACATAGACTACTAACACATAGACTACTAACACATAAACTACTAACATAGACTACTAACACATAGACTACTAACACACAGTCTACTAACACATAGACTACTAACACATAGACTACTAACACATAGACTACTAACACATAGACTACTAACTCATAGACTACTAACACATAGACTACTAACACATAGACTACTAACACATAGACTACTAACACAGTTTGTCTGCCATTCTCATGCTCAAATTTAAAATAAGAGCAAATTTCGGTCATGATATTCTTGCTAAGAGTAAAGGTCTTACGGTGGCGTTAAAGGACAAGTTCACCGGTGGCAGGAGAGTTAAGACAGCTTCTGGCTGTCTACGCGGATACCGAGAAGAAACTGTGTGTGGTGGTGGTACTCACCGACGACTTTTGACCACTGTGCTGGAGGCCGCCACTCTGGGTACTGTTTGGGGAAGACCTCCCTACTCCAGGCCGTCTGGACCAACACTTTATATACGGTCAGTTTGTTGGGGTCACAGGTGGAGGCGGCGGCGGCGCTGCTGGGGGTGCGGGCGAGTCTTCGTGCCTCAACACACACCAGCATCACCAGCAGGAGGAGCGCCAGCGGGGCTGAAGATCGTGGTAGTCTCATGGTTGGACGGTAGGAGCAACACGCGTCGAGGAGCGAGAGAGAGGGACAGAGGGAACGTCTCGTTGCAAACGCGGGCGCTGGGCTCACTGGCTGAAGCAGAGCACTACCAG
>WNGS01169498.1:47752444-47762764 GCA_020271785.1 Procambarus virginalis
GAAGTGTGGGACAACAGTGTTGGGACTCTACAATGTTGGGAAGTGTGGGACAACAGTGTTGGGAAGCTTGCCGTGGCCGGCCAATATGCCACATAACTAACCTGTCATTTAAGCCAGTGTAAGAGGCCCACATTAATTATCGCTGCCTATATGTCTCTTCGTTGCCTTGCTGGCGGGGGTTCACCACTTGCTTCTCTCTCTTTTTTTACCAAACAAGTTACGACACATAACACTGGCCAAGGTACCCGCGGCTCAGAGGGATGGTGGCAGCATTCGACAACAACAGCAGTAAGATCTTGCGTATAATTATCCTTGTCATAATATGACAGTGCTTCCGTACGGTGAACTAATTCTTCCCTCCTGTGGAGTAACCTCTGGCTTCTCCATGGAAGGGTGAACGTGGTTCTTGGTGTATGGTGTCTGTATGTACTGCTGGGAAGGATAATTATGATTAAGGTTATATTAATTAGCAGATGTTACAATAATGGACGCGCCATAACCCCCCTTTCTACTTGTTTCTATTCCCTCCTTCCTCCTTTCTTTAGTCTATCCTCCACATCCCATCTTCTGTCACTTTGTACTCTCTTTCACTGTCTCCTCTTCCACCTCACCCTTACTCCTCTTAGGCTGCTATCATCCTCATTCTGCGCTCTCTCTCCATTCTTTCCCTCTGTTACTTGTACCAGGTTGAGTGGGTACGATATTGACCAGATCAACCCTACACCATACTACACCACCACCACACACCACACCATACTACACCACCACCACACCCCACACCATACTACACCACCACACACCACCACACACACCACACCACCACCACACACCATACACCACCACACCACACACCACAACCCTCCCACACTCGACCAACCACCGTCGACGTGGCCCACAACCCTCCCACACCCGACCAACCACCGTCGACGTGGCCCACAACCCTCCCACACTCGACCAACCACCGTCGACGTGGCCCACAACCCTCCCACACCCGACCAACCACCGTCGACGTGGCCCACAACCCTCCCACACCCGACCAACCACCGTCGACGTGGCCCACAACCCGCCCACACTCGACCAACCACCGTCGACGTGGCCCACAACCCTCCCACACTCGACCAACCACCGTCGACGTGGCCCACAACCCTCCCACACTCGACCAACCACCGTCGACGTGGCCCACAACCCTCCCACACTCGACCAACCACCGTCGACGTGGCCCACAACCCTCCCACACTCGACCAACCACCGTCGACGTGGCCCACAACCCTCCCACACTCGACCAACCACCGTCGACGTGGCCCACAACCCTCCCACACTCGACCAACCACCGTCGACGTGGCCCACAACCCTCCCACACTCGACCAACCACCGTCGACGTGGCCCACAACATAATCACTTCTTACTGCTGGACAAAAAAAGTGGTGAGGCCATCAGATCTAATCCTCACCAACGATGACATAAGCTCGTATGCCAGGACAAAATATATACTGTTGCCTCGTTATATGTTCTTGGGCGCTGAGGTCGCCATGGGTCGTTACGTCGTTAAGGTCGACCCTCAACAAGGTCATTTGTATATTGTAATTGGTTGGCCTACCACGTACCTCCCCCCTTACCGTTCCACCCCCCAACCTGCTCACTTACCCTCACTACTCTCTTCTGTTCCTTCCCATCTCACGTGATGATTAGTGGTAACACCCCCCCCCTCCCCCCTACACCTTCCCATTCCATCTCTCCATAGCGTAACTAACTAATGAGGTGTAAGACCTAGACCTCATTACACAGTCATTGTTAGGTAAGTCTTGTTAGATCAGCACCAGTGTTCCTCTTGGTAGTCACCCCCCCAACCCCCACCCTCTCTCTCTCTCTCTCCCTCTGGTCATTGTTGCATATATATATATATATATATATATATATATATATATATATATATATATATATATATATATATATATATATATGTCGTACCTAGTAGCCAGAACGCACTTCTCAGCCTACTATGCAAGGCCAGATTTGCCTAATAGGCCAAGTTTTCATGAATTAATTGTTTTTCGACTACCTAACATACCTAACCTAACCTAACCTAACTTTTTCGGATACCTAACCTAACCTAACCTATAAAGATAGGTTAGGTTAGGTTAGGTAGGGTTGGTTAGGTTCGGTCATATATCTACGTTAATTTTAACTCCAATAAAAAAATTGACCTCATACATAATGAAATGGGTAGCTTTATCATTTCATAAGAAAAAAATTAGAGAAAATATATTAATTCAGGAAAACTTGGCTTATTAGGCAAATTGGGCCTTGCATTGTAGGCCAAAAAGTGAGTTCTGGCTACTAGGTACGACATATATATATACAGTATACTATATACTATATTAAGGCTTTCCTAATTTTTACTAATAAGGGTTTATATTTCAATGTGTATTAATTGTGTATAATTTTATTTAATTGATTTATATAACGTGTCACTGGAGTGAATAATTCGTGTATGTTACCGTATAGTGTGAGGCCTCCTGTTGCTAGTTATGTCACCTCCTCACACCTCTCTTGTGTTCAGGTCTTGTTACACTGTTCAGGTCTTGTCACAGTGTTCAGGTCTTGTTACACTGTTCAGGTCTTGTCACAGTGTTCAGGTCTTGTCACAGTGTTCAGGTCTTGTTACACTGTTCAGGTCTTGTTATACTGTTCAGGTCTTGTCACAGTGTTCAGGTCTTGTCACAGTGTTCAGGTCTTGTTACACTGTTCTGGTCTTGTTATACTGTTCAGGTCTTGTTACACTGTTCTGGTCTTGTTATACTGTTCAGGTCTTGTCACAGTGTTCAGGTCTTGTCACAGTGTTCAGGTCTTGTTACAGTGTTCTGGTCTTGTTATACTGTTCAGGTCTTGTTACACTGTTCAGGTCTTGTTACACTGTTCAGGTCTTGTCACAGTGTTCAGGTCTTGTCACAGTGTTCAGGTCTTGTTACACTGCCTCAGCTGTTACACTGGCTAAGGCTGCCAACTCTGCCCGGAAAGGTCCACCCTATATTTTGTATTCATGTCATATTTATAATAAAAGAAGCTCTAATTGCCAGTGAAGATTGTTGTATTGACCTTGTTATACTCGCTCAGTCAGTAGTTGATGCAACTTTCTCAGGTCATCCATTGGCTGGCATCTGCTGGTGCAGGCAGGATGTCACCTATAACTGGGTGACACAACTACGCCAACTCCTGGCCATAAATTTAACATCGTCCTGGCCAATATATGGCCAGCACTCCCTACATTTCCCCTACCATCTGCCTGGCCCTCTGACAGATCACGGGCTCACCATAGCCCGTGATACTTGGAACTTTGTTCCAGGTAGCGAATCTTTAACAACATCTGCCTGATACGGGTGACACTATCTTCACTCCCTCCCCCCTTCCCTTGCAAGGGAAGATCAGAACATTATCTCCACTACTCTTCTATTACCACCTCCTCCCCCCAGCGACAGGTGATGGTGCCCCCCCCCCACCACTGTATCAAATGATGGTGACCCTATTCCCCCCCCCCTCTGTGACAGCTGGTGGGGGGGCCTGAGGAACAGTCACCAGTTGGGGACAATTTCATGGTTGACCCATTAAACTGATGTCATGTGATCAGTGATTATTAGTAGGCTTCGGCCGGTGGTGACACAGATAGTGAGGATGGTGTCCTGGTTGTGGGCTCCCTCCTCTTCACCATCACCCTCATCCTCACACTATCTTCTAGAACGTTAACACGTGTTATTAAGGTGGTGTTGTAACAAGGAAGACCATGTGAGAGGCGGGCAGGTGTTGCCCGGACACAACACAACACCCGCCACACTACACAACCTCAAATACACAACATTAAGGAACATGTTTTGCCAAAAGGCTCCGAACAGTCCACACTCTCATTAGACAATGGTGAGCTGCCGGAAATTTGAAAAAGGGCCGTCGAATAATGTTCAATTTAATTCACATAATTGTAATTTTTATTTTAAATATTTGTATATATACTTTGTGAGAATATACCTATATTTCTGACGAACATTTAAACATATTATTGCACTACTGTGTGGTCTTGCCTCACCTAGTCAGCAGCAACGCCAAGTTTTATATATAAATATATATAAATGTATTTTGTATATAAATTTAGGGAGAGGAATGTATCTATGTAAGTTCTTCAGGTTTACATAATGTTATTTTTATTTACAGAGCCTAAGGCAAGTGTAGTGGAAGGTAGGTAATGAATTATCACTCAAGTGTACCATAGGTGTAGAGGCTCGAGTGTATCGCCAGCCCTAGTGTGTCCGAATGAGTATACGGAACACATGAGTATGAGTATATCCTGTGCTGTTTGTATTTGAACCGTGACACAATGTTCAGGCTCTGTACACATACACTGAAGTTTATTTGGAACAATTAACACACTTTGAGCTGTAACTTGAGTGTACAGTTGGTTCAGCGCACATCCATGCTGGTTCACTTGGTTTACCACCACCACCTGGTTAGGTTTACCACCCCCCCCCCCTGGTTCAGCAGGGAGCCAGCTGCCGGGGCAGCCAGCTGTTATGAGCCAGCACAACACTAGGATCAAGTAACTGCCTACTGTCATTACCCGACACCACAACCAGGGGGGGGTTAAGCCCCCCCCCCCCTAATATGGCTCTACTACACCAATTACCACCAATACAAAAAATTATGTCAAGCAAATACTTTAAACGCATCGAATTCTTGACAAATATTAATTTACATTGGTGTTAATGAAATGTGAAATTGTTACCAGATATTCGTTTCTCATTTACAGTGATGTTTGTGTACAAAATTATAATTTTGGGTAAATATTCAATAAAATAGTGACGGAATGAGGTTACAAGCACCTGAGACCATAGCCATTCCTGAGCTTGTCCAAGTAATTATCACTCTAATGACATTAAGACGGAGCATCCAATTGCTTCATGGTTCACCTTTGACTCAGAGGGAAGATCCTCGTGGCATTAGACGACCATTAACTGCTGTCACCTGGTCCTCTTAGGCACCATGTACCATATGCTATTAAGAGATCACAGCGATGGTAAGGGCTCCATTTTCACTTACAGCGATATTGCTGTTCTGTTTTGTAGTTCGTCCGTCTGGAACTGAACATCTCAACCCGTCCTCGACTCAAGGCCATTCCATCCAGGGTCGACCCCACAGACGCATTCATACATTTTTACATGCTGTTCATTCAAAACGGGAATTTTCTCAAGTATAAATTAATATTATAATATATTAGCATATTGTGTATAAATAGGCATAGGTTAGGTTCAGGTGTTTAGGTTCTGTTGGCGATTATTTGTATTTGTAGTACGTGGGTGAAGCATTTACAGCGTTGTGATTCGAACAAAATTGTCAGTGAAGCACTTGTTCCGGAAGTGTTCGGACGTCAACAGTTATGAGCAACCCGTCCTCGACTCAAGTCCATTACATTCAGCGGTCAACCCCACAGACGCATTCATAAATTTTAACATGCTGTTCATTCAAAACGGAATTTTCTCAAGTATAAATTAATATTATAATATATTAGCATATTGTGTATAAATAGGCATAGGTTAGGTCAGGTGTTTAGGTTCTGTTGGCGATTATTTGTATTTGTAGTACGTGGGTGAAGCATTTACAGCGTTGTGGTTCGAACAAAATTCGTCAGTGAAGCACTTGTTCCGGATATGTTCGAACGTCAGCAGTTGTGAGTCGTGTGTAAACCGCTTTTCATTCATAAACAGGGGGTTTGGCGGGTGCATGGAATCACTTTTGGATCTTTGTTTGGAGGACGGGCTGACTCACAACTGCTGACGTTCGAACATATCCGGAACAAGTGCTTCATTGACGATTTTGTTCGAACCACAACGCTATAAATGCTTCACCCACGTACTACAAATAGAAATAATCGCCAACAGAACCTAAACACCTAACCTATCCTATGCCTATATATACACAATATGCTAATATATTAAAATATTAATTTATACTTGAGAAAATTCCCGTTTTGAGTGAACAGCATGTTAAAATTTATGAATGCGTCTGTGGGTTGACCGCTGAATGTAATGGACTTGAGTCGAGGACGGGTTGTCATACAATAATTATCGTCGTCTTTGAAGGATGCCGTTGAGTTTGGGGTGTTTTCTTTGTGTGTATATCTCTCTTCTTTATTTTGTATATAGTTTTTGTTTTTAACTTTTGGTAATTGCAATTCTTTTAATGAGTATATCATTCTGATTTATATATTGATGTTTTTGGCTAATCTTGCGTTGTAAATGTTCTTTTTTTACACTGATGGAGTTATGACTAAAGTCTGTTATGTTAAACTGAAGATTTCAGTTTTATTTCATCATAACCTTTTGTTTACAAGTTTTGCCCCCCCCCCCCCGCAGCAGTCTAGGTTGTTGTTATAGATTCAGCTACTCGGAACAAGTTCCAAGTAGCACGGGCTATGGTGAGCCCGTAACTTACCTATCAGAGGAGCGGGGCAAGTAGCACGGGCTATGGTGAGCCCATAGTGGACTTACCTGGCACAGGAGCAGGGCAAGTAGCACGGGCTATGGTGAGCCCGTAGTGGAGTTATCCGGCACAGGAGCGGGGCAAGTAGCACGGGCTATGGTGAGCCCGTAGTGGAGTTATCCGCACAGGAGCGGTGCCTGGCAGGCAGTCTAGGTGGGGAACAAGTAGTTATGGGTCACGCCACCCCGCTCCAGGGGTGATGGGTTACGTGGGGGGGGGGGGGAGTAGTGAGGCCTCCAGGCGGCAAGCGTGTGTTGACCAGACCACACACTAGAAGGTGAAGGAGAGAGACGACGTTTCGGTCCGTCCTGGACCATTCTCACAATCGACTTGAGAATGGTCCAGGACGGACCGAAACGTGGTCGTCCCTTCACCTTCTAGTGTGTGGTCTGGTCAACATACTTTAGCCCCGTTATTGTGACTCATCGCCTGTAAGTGTGTGTTGGTCACTGGCGAAGGCAGACAGTCCCGGGTCTCAAGATCGGGCAGTCGGTAAGCTTCGTCAGTTTGGTATATTACTTGTTGTTGTGTTGGCCCGAGTCACTCAGTTATACCTTTGGCCTTTATCTTTATTGTAGCTTTTTGGTGTCATTTATGTTGTGTGCGAGACATTGCAGGTGTTTTGTTTGTTTTATTATACTAACGGTTGTTGTACTTTAATCTTGTTTACTCATAAGCACATTGACTTTATTATTATTATATTATATATATATATATATATTAATATATATATATATATATATATATATATATATATATATATATATATATATAATGTTTGTGTGTTTGTGACAATTGGTTGACGTAGCGGCGCACAAGTTTCTACACAAAGGTATTCCCAGGAGCGGCGAGTCAGGTATTGCTGAATTCTGTAATTTTTTCCCACATTAGATGACATAGTGAGACAAAGTTTGTGAACACTTATGGCTGGAGTTTATCTTGAGTCAGGTGTACATGAGCAGGTGTACCAGGTGTACATGAGCAGGTGTACCAGGTGTACATGAGCAGGTGTACCAGGTGTACACAGCAGGTGTACCAGGTGTACACGAGCAGGTGTACCAGGTGTACACGAGCAGGTGTACCAGGTTAATGAGCAGGTACCAGGTGTACATGAGCAGGTGTACCAGGTTACATGAGCAGGTCTACAAGCTCCAGGAGATGGTTGTAGTAGAGCCTAAGCCTAGTAGTAGTAACGTCTAGAAGTCTGCTAAGATACGAGACCTTCCTCAGGAAGCAACCATCAACACTTGCATAACTTCAGGCAAACTATTTATTGATAGGTAAACAGACGCATGAGGTGACAGGAAATACTGCTCATTAACATGTGCCATCAACAGTGTTGAACAACAGAAAGCCACTTTAATGGACAAACTAGAAACAATTGAATTTTCAAATGAGCAGAGCACAACCAGCTGTGGACAAGTAGAGGCAGACACAAGTGAGGCTGGACGCTTAGCTGTGTGCTCACGACGTGGTCCTTGACGCCTCGAGTGGCTAGTCATCCATTGTGACGTGGTCCTTGACGTCTTGAGTGGCTGGTTATCCATTGTGACGTGTTCCTTGACGCCTCGAGTGGCTAGTCATCCATTGTGACGTGTTCCTTGACGCCTCGAGTGGCTGGTCATCCATTGTGACGTGGTCCTTGACGCCTCGAGTGGCTGGTCATCCATTGTGACGTGTTCCTTGACGCCTCGAGTGGCTGGTCATCCATTGTGACGTGTTCCTTGACGCCTCGAGTGGCTAGTCATCCAGCACCAAAATGACACTAAGGTGACAACAAGAACCTCCAGCCTGCACCCTCACTCACACCTCTCCATCACCCTGTCTGATCTCTCTCCTTCACTGTCTTCACCTCCTTCACTGTCTCCTCCTTCACTGTCTCCTCCTTCGCAGTCTCCATTTCCACCCTCCATTTATGGCATCATCCTCTTCCATCTCCGTCAACATTTTTCTCAATTTCCTCCTATCTATATCCATTTCTCTTCACTTTCTATCTGTATGAGCGCCATCAACCAGTCCGCTTGTCTCTTCCTCTCTGCCGTTCTATTGCTCTCCAACAACTCACTCCGAGGGGTCACTTCCCTTCTCATTGTCTTCAGTTCTGTAAACACTGTTGCTATCCAAGTTCTTGTTTGTGTTCAGTGTTCAGTAGAGCTTTGCGTCGTACATAACTGTAAACTGACGGTCATTTTCCTGTACACCTGTTGATGTAAGTGGCTGTGGCAGTCACCCAGCCACTGTCACTCCTGGCATCCAGTCTTCTACCGTATTTAGACACAGTTATATGATATCATTTTGACTTGTATCACGTTTGAATGATGGTGTGATATCCATGTCATGTTGGCCTCTGTGCTTGCTCTGTGCTGGCGCCTCGTGCACCTTCATGGTCATCATGGCGGCCGTCCCTCTGTGCCAGCTTATGTGCACCAACTAGATGAGTTTTCAACCCTCGGAGATAATGACTGAAAAAAATTCCAACGTGTGAATATATGAGAAATCCGGGATCAGATACCCATCTTGAGGAGCAGGAGTGAGAGGGGGGGGAGGGGTCTTAGGGTCCGTATGCAGACGCAGGGCGCTTAAGGGAAGGATGACGGCTGAAGGAGGAGGGAGGAGAGTTGGATGATGGAGGAGGGTAAGTGTTGGAGGTGGTTGAGGGACTGTTCATCCACACACGTCAAGAGTGGCGTGATATGGCCATTGTCGGACGGTGTGACCCTTGACACGGAGTCTTGGCCGCGGTGGACACTGGCTCTGTGTGTGTGTGTGGCGGTGTTGACCCTTGACACGGAGTCTTGCCGCGGCGACACTGGCTCTGTGTGGTGTGTGGCGGTGTGACCCTTGACACGGAGTCTTGGCCGCGGCGACACTGGCTCTGTGTGTGTGTGGCGGTGTGACCCTTGACACGGAGTCTTGGCCGCGGCGACACTGGCTTCTGTGTGTTGTGTGTGGCGGTGTGACCTTGACACGGAGTCTTGGCCGCGGCGACACTGGCCCTGTGTGGGTGTGTGGCGGTGTGACCCTTGACACGGAGTCTTGACCGCGGCGACACTGGCCCTGTGTGGGTGTGTGGCGGTGTGACCCTTGACACGGAGTCTTGGCCGCGGCGACACTGGCTCTGTGTGTGTGTGTGTGCGGTGTGACCCTTGACACGGAGTCTTGGCCGCGGGACACTGGCCTGTGTGTGTGTGGGGCGTGTGGACCCTTGACACGGAGTCTGGCCGCGGCGACACTGGCTCTGTGTGTGTGTGTGGCGGTTGTGACCCTTGACACGGAGTCTTGGCCGCGGCGACAACTGGCCCTGTGTGTGTGTGTGGCGGTGTGACCCTTGACACGGAGTCTTGGCCGCGGCGACACTGGCTCTGTGTGGGGTGTGTGGCGGTGTGACCCTTGACACGGAGTCTGGCCGCGGCGACACACTGGCCCTGTGTGTGTGTGTGGGTGGCGGTGTGACCCTTGACACGGAGTCTTGGCCGCGGCGACACTGGCTCTGTGTGGGTGTTGTGGCGGTGTGACCCTTGACACGGAGTCTTGGCCGCGGCGACACTGGCCCTGTGTGTGTGTGTAGTTATCCACTAACGTGTTAGCACGGTAACAACAACATAAGAATAAACGGGAACTGCAGAAGACCAATTGGCCCCATACGAGCGCTCCTATTGGTAAGGTGCGCGGTAACATGGTGCACGGTAATATGGTGCACGGTAACAAGGAGACGCCAGTAAAGGTGTTGCGAGAGAGTCATCGGGTCTCAGGTGTTGATTGATTGATAAAGATTAAGCCATCCAAGAGGTGGCACGG
>WNGS01169498.1:47762789-47778540 GCA_020271785.1 Procambarus virginalis
CATGAATAGCCCGTAAGTGGTACAATTTTTTTTTCCGTAATTCTTTTCATTATTCTGAGATTGCATTTAATCATCGAGCTGTTATCGCGGGGGAGGATACTGCGTTCACAGTCTTTATGAGGGCGTCCAGCTGCGTGACACCTTTGTTTGACCAGGCAGAGTGTCAGAGTGTTGGCTAACGTCAGCGTATTAATTATCAATTTGGGCGGGAGAGGTGGGTGTTGACAGGTGGGGGGGGGGGAGGAGAGGAGGCTCTGGACCAAGGTATTTGTAACTGCTCTTATGCCCACGGGATCAGTGTATGAGTGTGCATAGATAAACAATGAATTGAGAACGCAGAAATCACACAGCTGTGATGGCATCAATTGATACAAACATCCCCAAGGGCCTGCTGAGTAAGGCAGCGGCTGGGATCTTCCTCGGAGCTAATTCGTAACCCTCGATCACGGCCCTTGCTCGGATTTGTTGAAATGAGTTACATAAGAACAAAGGTACTGCAGAAGGCCTATTGGCCCATACGAGGGCAGCTCCACTTATATAAGCGCACCCATCATCACACTCTCAAATGTACCCACCTCCGCCACTTGAAACAAATCCAGGGACCTCACCTCACATGAAATTGAAAGTAAGTTTATTGAGGAAAATACCACTACGATGAAAGGGATGAGGTAGCTCAAGCCATTCCTCACCTCCCGTTCAGGTCTACATCGTGTTTAAGACATACATAGACACACATCACAAACAATAAACATATTACCGAACATGTGCTGAGATGATAAACATATACATTCCTCCCACCTCCACCACGTTAGCATGGTATTGGTTCCACAAATCAACAACCCTGATTACTGAACCAGTATTGACCTCAAGGTCTTTCCAAAGTGTAAACTATCCAATTTATAACCCATGGTTTCGTGGTTCTGTCTTGTGGTTGATACTTTAATACCGAAATTGAGAACAGTTGCACACATGCACAACTGGTAGATAGCAGTATAGCGTTCTTCCGCGCCTCGTCTTCTTCATTTCTGATTGTGATAATTAACACTGAGAGGTCCGTGTTAGAAGAAGAGGGTGGAACGTTGGAGCTTGTGATGGTGCGTCAGTCAGGTGGACGCGTGGTGTGTGAGGCCGGGGCGCCCCACACAACACCACAACAAGCACATATATAATGTGCGCTCGTGCCTCTGGTAATGATGAATATTTAGTGGTGATGTACCAAGTTATGACCAGTATCACTCGGAGGAACTGCGCCTCGCACCCCGCGACCTCTGACATCATGGACGGGAGTGGCGAGAGGAAACGGTTTTGTGTGCTGGGAGTGTCACAGAGGCCCCCCCCCCTCTCTCAGGATCACCTACACACACCATCCAAAGGAACACTATCTCTGAGGCCCTGAAGATAGTAACATGTAGAGAGGATGGATGGCGTTATATATAGAGTGAGAAGTGTATGTGCATACATCTCCTCTTGGTAATTGAGAGGAAACCGGAAGAGATGGGCTGTGTGGCCGCCAAGCATGGGCTACAACTCCGTCCACTGAGGTCTTGAAGCAAAGCCAAGACAGGAAGTCATTCCGTGTCATGACACTAGAGAGGATGGCTCGTGTGATCGATCTGCGCGGACGCCTCCACGTCAAGCCGACAACACTCCGTCTCCCAAGACGGAGACACGGAGAGGCAGCTGCCACAACCAGAAGCACCGACCCCGTGGACAGACCGCGCTCACCAGGAAGATAACTTCAGCCCCAGACAGCTCGCAGCTCACTATGTACTCCAACATGGCTATTGATGACACGGACCACCAGCACGTAGCCAACATGGCGGTGATATACCTGGTGCCTCGCGGCTCCCTGTCTGGCAAAGAGTAGAAGAGTATGGGAGAGAGGTCGCCGACACACTTTTCATTGTGGTAACTTGAAAGATGATGCCTGCGAGGCGGAGGAGGCCGTGCGTCTTCCCTAGCATTAGAGTGCGATGATTCGCTTGAGTAAAACCAGTTTATTTTTTGGGGAGCGGGATGGTGCTCTAGTGATCATTGTACCACTCTGCTTGACTTCTCACTTCTGCTTGAATTTGCTGTCTGATGGCCGTTGGCACTGTGTGACGTTGTTAATTTGACACAGCACATAGAAGGTGAAGGGAATACGATCTGACGTTTCGGTCCGTCTCGGACCATTCTCAAGTCGCTCGAGAATGGGTCACGATGATCCGGAAACGTCAGTCCGTCCCTTCACCTGTCTAGCTGTGTGGTGTGGCCTCATACTACTTCACGCCACTTTATTGTGGACTCGTCCGCCTGCCAAGAATTGTTTAATGTTGTCATTCATCCCCTGCCACTAGTAGGCAGTCCAGCCAGTCGCCGGAGACCTATGGGGAGAATTGTGCGTCTGTAGTGGCCTCTCCAGGGCAGCAAAGCCAGGGTAGGTTGATACGGGGGAGAAGTTGTTACCACCATTCGGCAGCATGTCTTCCCCCCCCACCCGTCCTCCTCTCCACGGCGTCACGTTGTGGTTACAGGCAATATAGGCGATACAGCTAATTCTGCTACTACAGTAAACGAGACTGCTAAAGTTAATAGTTAAGAGAAGAGTAGTCCTGGGCTAACTGGCTTCTACAGTAGTTAAGTACCATAGTGATCATTTCTAACTAATCTTTACTGTGTTTAGGGGCCATAATATCAGGTCCTAATTATACCACAGTTAATGGATCAAAATGATCCTAACTAATCTATACTGTGTTAATTGATTATAGTAACTGATTCTAACTAATTTTACTGTACTTTAAGTTCGTCTATACGTACTGTGCCAGGTAGGAAAATCTTAATGTTTAAAATATTTGTACAACATGGTACTAAATGTAAAAATATTAATTATTTACAATGTTTCGTATATTTTGGAGCCACGTATATAGTTTAATTGTTTCTTAAACGACTTGTTCAGGTTTATATTTCTTACAAATTATCCTTAAAGCGGAAGCATGGTTACTAAAAGCTATGTTTAAAAATAATTTATAAAAACAATAAGTAATTAAAATAGTAATAATATTCAAATTGTTATTATTTTTGTATACAGCTGATCCGTTTATCATTGGAAAGACGAGACAAAGATCTATGATATATTTAGATGGGAGGCTGGTGCTCCATGGTGGAGAGTGTGTGGTGAGAGGCTAGACCCCCAGCACACACTTATCCTTGGCTCTGTAGCTGCCAGGCCTCCTGCTTTATATATATATATATATATATATATATATATATATATATATATATATATATATATATATATATATATATATGGGGGAAGGATTTCTGGACAGTGTTTCATCTGGGAATTATGTACTGTGGGGCTGGGTTTTCGTCTAGTAAATCGAGGCTCTTGGACCACTAGCTGTGGGAGCGGGGGCGGTCTCATACTTGGGCCACCAGCTGTGGACGTGGGGCGTCTCATCTTGGGCCCACCAGCTGTGGGAGCGGGGCGTCTCATCTTGGGCCACCAGCTTAGGGAGCGGGGCGTCTCATCTTGGGCCACCAGCTGTGGAAGTGGGGCGTCTCAACTTGGCCCACCAGCTGTGGGAGTGGGGCGTCTCATCTTGGGCCACCAGCTGTGGGAGCGGGACGTCTCATCTTGGAGCAATGTTTCTAACATCGGGGTCCTCTAACATTGGATGTTGTTCCACACCCTGATGGCTTGGTGCTGCAGTCTGATGTTTAGTGCCTGTATATTCAGGAGTTCAATAAGGGAGCGCCTGGATTGTCTGATCATATGGTGGACGGTGTTTTGCTGCTCTCCTGAGCGCCTTATTTTGCACTGCTTGCAGTTTCTGCATGTCAGTTTTCTTATGGTATGTAGTGGTACTGGAGGATACTCTGGATGCGGCCGAACTAGAGCCTTATATAGGTTGATCTGAATGTTAGTACTGAGACTTCGGAATCTTCTCAGTTTACCTAATGCTAGCTTTGGCTTTGTTTAGTCGGTCCCTTACTTGAATTTGTATCTCTGTTCTATTAATCATGAGTCCCAGTATTTCTTCCTACCTCCGCATATTGGATCGGATGGTTTTCAAGGATAATGGGTCTTGGGTTTCTTATTGCAATGTGTATTATATGAAACTTTTGTTTGTTTGTGCTTATTTGTCATTGCTTCTCAAAGGTGTTTATGAGTTCAAGTGTTGCCTTGGTCTTGTCGGCTAGTAGCGGCTGTGATGGTCCCGGTTGGTATATTATTTAGGTGACGGTGAGCGTATGTGATGTATTCTGGTGACTGATGTCTGGTGCACCAGCGAGCCACCCGCCTAGCACGCTTAGCACGCCTAGCACGCTTAACACGCCTGGCACGCTTAGCACGCCTAGCACGCCTCCTCCTAACACTCCTTAACTTAAAATGTCAAACCTCCTTACAAAAGAAATAACATAAAAGTAAATGATTTTCTCTAGAAAGACTTAAGAATAAGAAGTGACCAGACTAAAGTATATAATGGACGAAAAGTTATAACCAAAGTCTATAAATACGATTTTAATGATATTAGGCACAAAATAGAGCCAGAAACACTTGATATAAATTGGATAGGTTTAAATGCCCTTAAACTTGGTTTTTACTGGTTAATATTTCGGTCTGGGGTTTGGGTTGTGGACTTACGGCTCACATTAGCGGGTAAGATGCTGGCGTGGATCACTAGAGTGTTACATGTACACTATATGAATCTTTGGGTTCATATATATATATATATATATATATATATATATATATATATATATATATATATATATATATATATATATATATATTATGAGCTGCCTTGTATGTGCTAATATAAGTCTTGGACATTGTCTGTAATTGTGGTCCTTAGACTGAACCACTTGCAGGCATTCTGGTTAAGGTCTTTGTCACTCTCCACAGCTCTGGTGTTGACCTAGTTGTGCTTGCGGGGGTTGAGCTCAGCTCTTTAGGCCCGCCTCTCGACTGTTAATCAACTGTTACTAACTACTAACTTTTTTCTCCCCCCCCCTCCCCACACACACACACAGGAAGCAGCCCGTAACAGCTGTCTAACTCCCAGGTACCTATTTACTGCTAGGTAACAGGGGCAGCAGGTGAAAGAACTGTTTGTTTTTCCACCGGCGCCGGGGATCGAACCCCGTTCCGTAAGTCAACGAGTCTAGAGTAAGTGTCTGAGCCTAAGCTGGATAGAGAGGGGGTTGATAGGCAGGCTCCCCCTGCTTCCTCACACTCTAGGCCTATCATGTTTCCTCACACTCTAGGCCTATCATGATTACTCACACTCTAGGCTTATCATGTTTCCTCACACTAGGCCTATCATGTTTCCTCACGCTCTAGGCCTATCATGTTTCCTCACACTCTAGGCCTATCATGTTTCCTCACACTCTAGGCCTATCATGTTTCCTCACGCTCTAGGCCTATCATGTTTCCTCACACTCTAGGCCTATCATGTTTCCTCACGCTCTAGGCCTATCATGTTTCCTCGCGCTCTAGGTCTATCATGTTTCCACACACAAAACCCTTAACTCAAGCTTCAGGCCTACCATAACCCCACCAAGGAATCTACACCACAAGGGGGAACACAACCTGGATCTTACCTGAAGAGGCTTTCAGGAGTTCTATTCCCCGAGCCCGGCCTTCTAGTTGTGATAACTTGGTCCAACAGGCTGTTGCATGCAGCGGCCTCGCAAGCTCGCATATCCATTACAGCCTGGTTAGTCCGGCACTTCTTGCAAGAACTTATCTAATTAGTTCTTGAAGAAGTCCACCTTTGTTCCGCCAATATCTCTAATGGTTGCTGGTAGAGTATTAAACAACTGTGGACCTCTGATGGTCAGACAGTGTACTCTGATTGTGCCTATGGCACCTCTACCACTTAATTATATATACCACTTATACCATATATTTACCAAAATATGTGCTTACACAACCTTTTCTCTAAACAAGAGGCCGACATTAGAACAGTACCAGAATATGCAGCACCGGCATGGAATCCGCACCTTATGAAGGACTAAATCTGTTAAGGAGTTCAGTGTTTTGCAACAAGACTAGTAACTGTAGGTAGGACCTAGGAGTTATCATGTCAGAAGACCTTACAGTACAGAACACCATAAAGTAGCTGTCACGACTGCAAGAAAAATGACAGGTTGGATAACAGGAACCTTCCAAACATGGGACGCCATACCAATCATGATACCTTTTAAGACACTGGTGCTCTCTAGGGTGGAATATTGCTGCTCTCTAATAGCCCCATTCAGAGTCGGAGAAATTACTGACCTGGAGAGTGTGCAGAGATCCTTTACTGCTAGAATCCACTCTTATAAGTCATCTTAATTATTGGGACTGATTAAAAGTTCTAAATCTTCATTCTCTTGAGCGCAGGCGGGAGAGATACATAATAATCAACACGTGAAAAATATTAGAGGGGCTGGTCCCAAACCTGCACACAGAAATAATACCACATGAGACCAGAAGACATGGCAGAATGTGCAGAATACCCCCGTTGAAGAGCAGAGGTGCAACAGGTACTCTGAGAGAGAACTCTATCAACATCAGAGGCCCGAGACTGTTCAACACGCTTCCACACACAAGGGGCATAACTGGCCGACCCCTCACAGTGTTCAAGAGAGAACTTGACAAACACCTCCAAAGGATACCTGATCAACCAGGCTGTGACTCATACGTCAGGTTGAGAGCAGCCGCGTCCAACACCAGTCCAGCAACCAGGTGGCCTGGTAGATACATAAGTGAGCAACCATCCCCTTATTTATCAAGACCCAGTTCCTATATTTATACCACCATGAGAGCCGCCACCACCCTCCCCTGAGAGTGGCCCGGAACCCTCCCCTTGCTACCAGGGTGGGCCCCCGGACCGTCCCCCCGCTCCCTGGTCAGCTGTGTTGAGGTCACATCAAGTAATAAAACCATCTACTGAGGGCTCTAATTATAGTCTCCCCCCACTCTTGCCATTTATGAACTGGTGGTGGTGGTAGTGGTGGTACCACTAGTGGTACTAATAACGCTAGTGTGGCGGCGGCAGCACTACTGCCATTCAAGTGATTCAACACTGACAAACATCTCTCCTTCTCCATCTCTCCCTCCTTCCTCCCCCACCGTCCTACATGTCATCCAGCGGCGGGATGAGAGCCTCGGCCAGCACCAGGCACCTCCTCCTCCACCCCCACGGCTGATACCTGGTTGATGGGGTTCTGGGAGTTCTTCTACTCCCCAAATACAAGGGGAGAATACAACAGAACTCCTGCTTCTGTTGGCGTACCTGGCGGCGTTCACACAGGTGTCCCTTCGCGTCTGTTGGCTTACCTGCACCTCTTAACATCACCCCCTCCCCACTCTCACTCACGAACCACCTCCCCCCTTCTCATTCATCCACCATCACGACCGGCATAGGGAGCCGGTCGGCCGAGCGGACAGCACACTGGACTTGTGATCCTGTGGTCCCGGTTCGATCCCGGGCGCCGGCGAGAAACAATGGGCAAAGTTTCTTTCACCCTATGAAATCACTGTTACCTAGCAGTAAAATGGGTGTTAGTCAGCTGTCAGGGGCTGCTTCCTGGGGGTGGAGGCCTGGTCGAGGACCGGGCCGCGGGGACACTAAAAAGCCCCGAAATCATCTCAAGATAACCCCCCCTCTCATTCACCAACCACGACCTCCGACACCACCATAACCCTACCTCCCCCACTCTTCCCCCGCCTAGACAGCACCACCAGAAAGAAGGGTCAAACAAGTGGCTGTCAGAAATAAACCCAAAGCATAATGATGGGTGGTAAAAATCCTGTGAAATCAAGCCCAGAAAGAGTGAGGGCACACACATGACACGGAACCTGACACCAGGCGCTGGTTCACCCATCACCCTCCGAGCTGTCATAACTACCCACCTTCATCCACCTTCCTGGGGTGTTGGACCCAGAGCTAGCGCTCGGCCCAACACCCGAGTCACTAGTGGGTGAGTGGCAGTCAACATGTGACCCTCAGGACCACTTATTTAATAAGGGAGGAGGAGGTGACTCTGGACGGTGGTAGTGAAGGAAGGGGTGACTCTGGACGGTGGTAGTGAAGGAAGGGGTGACTCTGGACGGTGGTAGTGAAGGAAGGGGTGACTCTGGACGGTGGTAGTGAAGGGGTGACTCTGGACGGTGGTAGTGAAGGGGTGACTCTGGACGGTGGTAGTGAAGGAAGGGGTGATTCTGGACGGTGGTAGTGAAGGGGTGACTCTGGACGGTGGTAGTGAAGGAGGGGGTGACTCTGGACGGTGGTAGTGAAGGGGTGACTCTGGACGGTGGTAGTGAAGGAGGGGGTGACTCTGGACGGTGGTAGTGAAGGGGTGACTCTGGACGGTGGTAGTGAAGGAGGGGGTGACTCTGGACGGTGGTAGTGAAGGGGTGACTCTGGACGGTGGTAGTGAAGGAAGGGGTGACTCTGGACGGTGGTAGTGAAGGGGTGACTCTGGACGGTGGTAGTGAAGGAGGGGGTGACTCTGGACGGTGGTTGTGAAGGAAGGGGTGACTCTGGACGGTGGTAGTGAAGGGGTGACTCTGGACGGTGGTTGTGAAGGAGGGGGTGACTCTGGACGGTGGTTGTGAAGGAAGGGGTGACTCTGGACGGTGGTAGTGAAGGAGGGGGTGACTCTGGACGGTGGTAGTGAAGGAGGGGGTGACTATGGACGGTGGTAGTGAAGGAGGGGGTGACTCTGGACGGTGGTTGTGAAGGAGGGGGTGACTCTGGACGGTGGTTGTGAAGGAGGGGGTGACTCTGGACGGTGGTTGTGAAGGGGTGACTCTGGACGGTGGTTGTGAAGGAGGGGGTGACTCTGGACGGTGGTTGTGAAGGAGGGGGTGACTCTGGACGGTGGTAGTGAAGGAAGGGGTGACTCTGGACGGTGGTAGTGAAGGAGGGGGTGACTCTGGACGGTGGTAGTGAAGGAAGGGGTGACTCTGGACGGTGGTAGTGAAGGGGTGACTCTGGACGGTGGTTGTGAAGGAAGGGGTGACTCTGGACGGTGGTTGTGAAGGAAGGGGTGACTCTGGACGGTGGTTGTGAAGGAAGGGGTGACTCTGGACGGTGGTTGTGAAGGAAGGGGTGACTCTGGACGGTGGTAGTGAAGGAAGGGGTGACTCTGGACGGTGGTAGTGAAGGAAGGGGTGACTCTGGAAAGAGCAGATATAGCTCCTCTACAAAAGAGGTAGTAAAGCTTTGGCAAAAAATTATAGACCAGTTGCACTAACATCACACGTAATAAAAAGTTTTTGAAAGGTGATTAGGACTCAATTTCTAGTTCTATGGAAAATAATGAGCTACACAACCCAGGGCAGCATGGATTTAGAGCGGGAAGATCCTGTCTGTCACAGTACTCAACCACTATGACAAAATCACAGAAGCTTAGAGGAAATACAAAATGCAGATGTTGTATACACAGACTTTGTAAAGGCATTCGGCAAATATGACAATGGAGTGAGACCAATTAAATGAGATCAATAGAAAACTCAGGTAAAGTGGGGCTATTTTCAACTTTGTGTCAAACACAATGCGGAAGTGACGGTCAATCAAGTAAGATCAAGCCCAAGTGCAGTGAAAAGCTCGGTCCCCAGGCACAGTCCTTGCACCACTGCTATTTCTCATTTTATCTCGGATATAGACAAAAATACTCATCACAGCTTCGTGTCATCCTTTGCAGAAATGATACAAAAATCAGCATGAAAATTGCCACTATAGAGGACATTGAAAAACTACGGCAGATATTATTAAAGTCTTCGATTAGCAACTGAAAATAACATGTTTAACGATGACAAGTTCCAAGTACTGAGGTCTGGTGTAAACGAGGAAGTTAAACGAAACACAAGGTACAGGACACAATCAAACACAATAATAGAAGGAAAACATGTAAAAGATCTGGGAATTATAATGGCTGACGAACTGACTTTAGTGAAGATACCGAGCAATATAACGGCGGCCAGGAAAATGATGGATGGATTATGAGAACGTCAAGTCCCGGGATCCAAGCAATCCTAATCGTACTATTTAAATCACTGTTGCTGTCCCCGTCTTGAGTATTGCTCGGTACTCTCTTACTCTTTCAGAGCGGGAGAGATCTCTGAATTAGAGGGAATACAGAGAACATATACGGCACGCATAGACACGATAAAAACATCTAAATTATTGGGACCGTCAAAGCTCTTAAAAGGTTCTCTTTGGGAAGGAGACGAGAGGTATCAAATAATATTTAAATGGAAGATACTTGAAGGCCAGGTCCCAATTTGCACAGTAGAATTACAACATACTGGAGCGAAAGATACGGAAGGAAATGCAGAATAGAACCAGTGAAGAGCAGAGGTGCCTAGACACAATCAGAGAACACTGTATCAAACACATGAGGTTCGCGTTTGTTCTACATCCTCCCAGCGCGCATAAAAATATTACCGGAACAAAGGTGGACGTCTTCAAGAGGCACTTAGACAAATTCTTGCAGAAAGTGCCGACAACCAGGCTGTAGAGGATATGTGGCCTGCGGGCCGCTCGCTGCCTGTTGGACCAAGTTATCACAAGTCGTGCCTGGTCTCAGACCGGGCTCGGAGAGTAGAAGAACTCCCAGAAACCTCTCCAGGGTGCTCCAGGGAGGTGTGGGTGGGAAGGGGTCGGGGGTTGTCTGAAGGGATGGTGAAGGGGGGGTGTCTAGGAGACATAATGGGTGAGTGGACGCCTGACTCTTCCTCCAGCACCTCCGGAAGGCGGGGTGGAGGAGGTTACCCGTGGTAACTATGATGGTTACCACGTCACCATCATTATAACCTGCAGGAGGAGCAGCGCGGGAAGAGGAAAACGAGGAAGAGTAAGAGAAGGGAGAGGAGAGAAAGGGAAGGTTGAACTGAAGACAGAGAGGTTGAGGGCGAGAGGTGGGAAAGCAGCACCCACATCAAAGCCAACACACCATACTATACCTCAACAATTTAAACACCTCCACTAATGACTTCCTTACCCTCAATTAGAGTGATCAGTGCGCCGTTACAGCGCTACAGCTCACTCGTCGCCACCTTCAAGTCCTCCTAGACTAAACCCGTCAGGCAAATGTGTTTTTGTAAGATATATTATTTGTTCTCCTGTTGGAAAACATTATTTATTAAATTTAAATAGATTTAAATTTAGATTATATAAATATAGATTTAAATTTAAATATAGATTTAAAATCTTGATGAAATGGTCCTCAGAATTTATGAAAAAACGTATTGATAAAGGGCGATAACTGACCGACCCTCTTACGTGTGTTCCAAAAGAGACCATCTCCACTACAACTCCGTTAGTCCGGAGCTTCTTACACGACCAAAACTAATTGCTTCTTGAAGACGTCCACCTTCTAATGCTTCTAATACCTTCTAATATTTCTAATGCTTGCTGGGAGGGTGTTGAACCGCTGTGGACATCTAGTGTTCAGTGTTCTCTAGTGCGCTTATGGCACCTCTACTCTTCACTGGTTTAATCTGTATTTCCTTTCATATCTTTCGCTCCAGTATGTCGTTATTCTACTGTACAAATTTGGGACTGACCTTCAAGTATCTTCCATGTATAGATTATTTGATACCTCTCTCTCGTCTCCTTCCAGAGAGTATATTTTGAAAGCTTGAGACGGTCCTAATAATTTAGATGTTTTATCGTGTCTATGCGTGCCGTATATGTTCTCTGCATTCCGTCTCATTCAGAGATCTGAATTAGAGGGAAGTACCGAGTAATACACGTCAGTCCACTTGGACTGCTCCAGTACAGCGACAGCCTCGCTTCTTACAGGTCGGCGTTCGATGCCCTAAGGTTGAAGCGGTTAGGCATCGTTCCTTCACGGAGTTCTATCGTGTCTCATCTCTCTTCCAAGTGCTGTATAGCCAAACTGTCTTAGCACCTTCTCCTCATCATTGCCTTCATGTTTGAAGTATCGTTTCAGTCTGAGTTTTACCGTCTCCTTCTTCCGCGTCTTAATGTGTTGTTGGTTAGCTACTTCTTCCCACCAACCTATCATCCTATCCGGGTATGTCCTTACTGCCTCGCCACCAATCCTAGTCTCCTCCGTGACCAACTCAACTGTTGCACGATCATGTTACACGCCTTGTGTCTCTCTCTTGTTGCACACAGTCACCACCAGGCTAACACCTCCACTAACCTTCCCGTCGTGCCCGCACATTCACGAAAGCATTTAAGCAAGTACTTACGAACGTGTACATCTTTCCTCAATCTTTGACGGCTTTGGTTACATTTATTAAACAGTTTCAAGCATGAAAACTTGCCAATCAATGTTGTTATTGTTATAAACAGCCTCCTGGTGCTTCCGAGCTCATTAACTGTTTAATAATTGTAAACAAAGCCGCCAAAGGTTGAGAAAAGATGTACAGATTCGTAAATGCTTTCGTGAATCTGGCCCAAGAGGCACCTGGGTACAGATGCCTCTCTCGTCATCTTACTCCACATCAATGCCCAGCTTTCTCGCGCCCAGTTTTGTGTGTGCGAATAAGAGACACAGAGTGAGAGATAGAGAGAAGATAGTGTCACTAGAGCTGACACACCTTACCTATTAATGTTGTCATCTCTGTTCACCTGGAAATTATGTTCTCCAAATATATATTAATCCTAGAACCTGCAGGCGATGAGTCACAATAACGTGGCTAAAGTATGTTGACCAGACCACACACTAGAAGGTGAAGGGACGACGACGTTTCGGTCCGTCCTGGACCATTCTCAAGTCGATCTACTACTTATCAATGGACTTGAGAAGGTCCAGGGCGGACCGAAACGTCGTCGTCCCTTCACCTTCTAGTGTGTGGTCTGGTCAACATCCTAGAACCTTCACTCGGGATCGAGTAATATGAAGACTTTCAGTAGGACTGTGCTTACCAGGTCAACTTCTTATGGACATGTCTTGCTACTGTTGCAACATCATAACTGTCAACACGTCATAACTGTCAACACGTCATAACTGTCAACACGTCATAACTGTCAACACGTCATAACTGTGGGAGACGTGAACCAGTACCTCATACGGAGGGAATAGGAGGAACAGTTTTTTTACCTATAATTTTTGTCCTACCTAAATCTTCATTCTAATCCTGTCATAACAAGTAGGCGGTCTTTGTTGAGACATGTCTACTGCACCGATCTACTACTTATCAGTCCTCCAGCTTAGTCCATGATGAGGATGACCATACTCTAAACATTATATATGCCAGAGAGAACAAGAGAGCAAATGCCGACTGCTATGATGCTCATTAATGACACATTGCAGCAGTTTTGACGCAGGTTAAATGATGGCAAGTTATATATGTGGCCAAGAAAACACTGGCTATGATGCTAACTAGACTAGAGCTGGCTGCTGAAGTGGGCATTATGGGGGTGAAGTTTGAGTGTTCCAAGAGCACAGAGTAACGTGTTGAGCCCTGCCAGTAAGGCAGCCAAGACACCTGACACACACACACCTGAAAATAATGGAAGTGTCTTCGTTTCTTTCAGATGTGTTTGTTTGGTGTGTAATTGTCAGGAGCCTCGTTAGTGTAACCTGTCTACAGACCCCATTATGTGCCTCTGTAACACTTTCTACCACCACCCACGGCATGGGTATGGGGTGCATAATAAAGAAAGAAATTGAATTGTCTGCAGGAGGCAGCCAGGAAAGGTACACAACTTAGGCACATATATTGCACCTTCTCAACAGCAAGGATTGCAAAACCTTATGAAGCACAAGTTTGCCTTCATGTAGAGTATGCACCGCCCTCCTGGTGGCTTGTGTCCTATTATTGATCTTTCTGCTGGACAATGTTGAGGACATTACCTGAAGAACCGTCTCCAGTCTTGACCCTTTCTGGCTGGACTAGTCGGCCCATCAGAGCCATCAACATCAGAGAGATGTTGGCAGCCTTACCTGTGTGTATATGAGTCAATTTCTCAAGACTTCCCAATTGGGCCAACGTTCTTCCTCACCCTGAGTTGGCAACCACAACACAAGACGCTCAGTCATCAACAGCCTAATGTTGACTGTGCCATCATTCTCCAAAACATCACTCCATAAGCGATCATTTATTCCTAGACTGAGTTGTATTTGGAGCATGTTCTCTCAGCATGTATCTACGCGTCAGGCGGAGCAGCTGAAGGCTCTTGGTGTAACTTCATCCCCTTCCCTACATCATTATAACCTACTTTCAATTATTTATATTAAAACAATGTGTTCAATAAATAAATGAGCGGTAAGGGTCAGCCTTCCGAGGGTCTGATGAAGGATAACAGTTAACAACTTGTTTAGTTAGGAATGTCAGAATAATTCACCATCAACTCAGCCTGAATTTAAAGACAAAAAAGATTGCGACAGAGAAAAGTGTTGCCAGTAAGATGATCAGTAGAAAACCTTGAAACATTTAACACCACCATGAGTGGATTATACCTTCAGACCAGAGGAAGCCAAGGTCCTCTCCCAGGCTATCTCTCTCTCTCTCTCTCTCTCTCTCTCTCTCTCAATCTCTCTCCTCTCTCTCTCTCTCTCTCCTCTCTCTCTCTCTCTCTCTCTCTCTCCTCTCCTCTCTGTCTCTGTCTCTGTCTCTGCTCTCTCGTCCTCTCTCTCTCTCTCTCTCTTCTCTCTCTCTCTCTCTGTCTCTCTCTCTCTCCTCTCTCTCTCTCTCTCTCTCTCTCTCTCGCCTCTCTCTCTCTCTCTCTTTCATCTACCTGCCTGTATATCTTCCTCAATCTACGCCTGTTCTTCTACCTCAACTTAGCGCTTCTACGTCTTAAGAAGGCCAAAATCAACCCTGAAAATAACCAAATAAGTAGTCACTCGTAAATAAATATATAAACCTCTTTATATGACGGTCTCAGATCCATAGACAGATCACGGTGTTCATACTCAAAGCTTGACGATAAGTTCTTCAACCGCATCTACAAACTCGCTTCAAGTTTGTCAGCAGGTTTGTACAAGTTCGTCTTGAAGATGTTCTTCAGGTCTTATGCAAGTTCTGCGAATTCTTATACGACTTTTTTTTAATAAGTTCTTCTTCAGGTTTTAACAGGTTCTTTTTTCAAATTATTCGGAATGTCTATCAAGTTCCAACACCCACACACGTCTATACAACACCGACATGTGTGTACACAACAGAACGCACGCACGCACGCACGCACACACAAACACACACACACACACACACACACACCACCACACACACACACACACACACACACACACAACACACACACACACACACACACACACATTTGGGAGTGAGACCTCAGAATGGCGTGAAGTCACAAGCGGAGTCCCACAGGGCTCGGTACTCGGACTTAAAGTCGAGCGGTCCTCTTCTCCGAACACTTTCATCTTAAAGCCTACGTGTCCTCACACTCCCCCTGTGAGGGGAGTGTGAGGGGGGGAGTGACATGTGAGGCGGAGGAAGGATGAGTGGGATGAGGAAAGAGAGGTGAGGGACTCATGACTCTCAGGAGAGTCAACACGAGACACACTCCCCTTCCACACCTCACACTCACTCTAGATTAGAGGGAGAGAGAGGGAGGATATCTTCTTTCTGATATACGTAAATGATCTCCCGGAGGGTATAGACTCATTCCTCTCAATGTTTGCTGATGATGCTAAAATTATGAGAAGGGATTAAGACAGAGGACAGCTTGAGCTTCTGGACAAACTCTAGCATGGTCCAAAAAATGGTTGTTAAGAGTTTAACCCGAGCAAATGTAAACTAATGAAGATAGGTGTAGGGAGCAGGGTGCCA
>WNGS01169498.1:47805355-47825355 GCA_020271785.1 Procambarus virginalis
GCAAGAGCTAACAGGAGGCCAGCAAGAGCTAACAGGAGGCCAGCAAGAGCTAACAGGAGGCCAGCAAGAGCCAACAGGAGGCCAAGAGCTAACAAGAGCCAGGAGGAGACCAAGAGCCAACAAGAGCTAACAGGAGGCCAGCAAGAGCCAACAGGAGGCCAGCAAGAGCCAACAGGAGGCCAGCAAGAGCCAACAGGAGGCCAGCAAGAGCCAACAGGAGGCCAGCAAATAATCTTTTCCAGATTGTACAAATTCAATAGTACCGATTTTTACTTTCTGATTTCTTTGTATGTCGGTATATGTACTGTGGATCGTTACTATAAGTACCACCAACACAGGAGGACGGGCTGTATATAGTTACCCTGGCGTATATATTGTTTTTATAGTTGTGACGTTCATTGATGAACAATAATGTTAATTCTCTAGAATTATGTAACAAGCCAGAAAGGAAGAAGAGGGGGTGAGGAAGACAGGGGCGCCCCCTCCCCCCTGCCCATCTGTGCAAATAATCACCCCTTCTCCCTGACTACAGCACTCGTCACATGTGTTACACACCTGCCTCCAACCCCCTCATGTTGTACACCTTCCACTTGATCCATCACTTTCTTCCCTCTCCCCCTCCCCCACCCTTCTCATATTCTACATTATTCTGCCCCATTTACCGCTCTTACCACCATCCTTCTCATTCTCCACCGTTTTGCTTCCCCTTCTGCCCCAACCTGGCGGCCAACACCGGCCCTCCAGCCTCAGAGTTACCTTAACAATATGGAAGGTGGCGATGGGAGGGTGTTCCGGTACATCGGGGTAGTAGAAGGAGTTTGCTGGGTGGTTGGGGCTCTGAGCGGTGATGCGGGAGACAGCTTTCTTGGGCATGGTCGGCCAGTTGGGAGAGGTGAAGGTGAACCCGTTGTCCGTACCTGCGTCCAGGGGATCCACCTGGTGCATGTCGCCAAAAATATAAGACGAGTGTTTTGATTATAGGCTGTAAATAGGGTGTTGAAATTATCATCCAAAGGTACAATACGAATCTGGGGGTTCAAGTTGGGTAAGTTTACATTTATAAAATAATAGGCAAACACTGATAGGTTAATAGTGCTGCAGATCTATAAGATAAACTCCCAGCAACCTCAGATAAGGGAAATTCACTGGAAATGGGTCAATGGAGCACCTACAGAGTCCTCTGATCGTAGGTTCTTATGTTAAGGGTACATAGAGTTACACAATGTTTGCATATATTATTCACACAGAGTACTGTAAGTGAATTACGGAAATTCACCAATAATAAGTTACGTATGTATATGCATATATGTGTATATGTATGTATACATAATTATGAATTTAAAACAGATGTATGTGTATATGAATGTAAATGTGTACAGTTATGTATATAAGTATGTGTGCATATGTAGTAAGTTTGAATATATATATATATATATATTATATATATATATATATATATATATATATATATATATATATAGATGTATTACAATTTATGTATACAGATAACTAATGAGAGAGGGTGGGAGTGGTTACTGACCTCGAGGACGACGGACTCAACCCACTTGCTCTCCACACACAGGTCGAAGCTGTCCACACCGATGAACCAGTCTGGCGAGGGGACCACGCGGGAGATGAGGGACACCTGGTGAAGTAGGTACAGCTGTAGCTCCTGGCTCCCGGCACACACACACACACACACACACACACAACACACACACACACACACACACACACACACCACACACACACAACACACCACACCACACACCAGAATAAGCCTCTGAACACTTTAGTAAAGTGCCTGTACTAAAGAACCTTATAAACACAATATTAAATCATCCCAAATACATTCAAGGAAATATGTACAATAAGTAAATGTGCTACGAAGGTAGAATATTTTGAAGGTGGCCAACTGATGGACAAGAGAGAGAGAGAGAGAGTAAGCGTTGTAAAAGACACACCTTGGAGTGGTTGCCATCGACGAAGAACTCTGCCTGGGTCTCTCCAACTCCCTGGGTGACGGGCGGGGCGTTGAACTCGTCGAGGACGCCTCCTTCACCCTGGCTCTGTGCGTCCAGCACATCTGTTTGGCCCAGCTCGGCGAACTGCTTCAAGCCCTCCGAGGCTGTTTCTCCCATTTGGAACAGACGGAAGGATGCATTATGGGAGCGGCCTGTGGAGGAGAGAGAGAGAGAGAGAGGTGGTACCTGGCATGGACTGGGGAGATAGTTTTGTGGACGGAATATGAACACCATTACTGACGAAAGTGCTGGTTTCCCACACGTTTGACATGCAGGCGATGAGTCACAATACCGTGGCTAAAGTATGTTGACCAGACCACACACTAGAAGGTGAAAGGACGACGACGTTTCGGTCCGTCCTGGACCATTCTCACAATCGACTTGAGAATGGTCGAGGACGGACCGAAACGTCGTCGTCCCTTCACCTTCTAGTGTGTGGTCTGGTCAACACGTTTGACATATTTGACAATGCTTACCAGCACTTTCTTCTTCTCTTAGTAGCAATTTTCACATACTCATGTCTGAGAGAACCACACATCTCACCCAACTACAGCCCGTCCTCATCAACAACGAGGACCAAATGCTCGGTCATCCAGCAGCCAACCCCCCCCCCACGTTTATGTTTACGAATGAAAAACACTTAACAAGAGACTCATAAATGATGAACAAATACTCATAATTATAACCGTTCGAACAAATCTCGAACAGTACTTAGCTCACGAACTCTGTTCGAATTGGAACTCTGTGAATGCTTCGCCCACGTATTACAAATATAAATAATCATCAACTGGGTACTGGGACCTTGAGCAGTCGTTCATAATGGTCTTATACATTAATGATCTTGACATTGGAGTAAATAACGATGTAGGTAAATACAAAGGAAGATTATACAACTACAAGACGATCTCGAAAATCAAAATATTTGGAGGGAAAAGTGACATGTGCATTTTAACAAAGATAAATGTATATGTGTGCCTTAAGGAGAGGAATACGACTCTAAATATCAGCTCAGTCAAATATCAGCTCAGCCAAATATCAGCTCAGTCAAATATCAGCTCAGCCAAATATCAGCTCAGCCAAATATCAGCTCAGCCAAATATCAGCTCAGCCAAATATCAGCTCAGTCAAATATCAGCTCAGCCAAATATCAGCTCAGTCAAATATCAGCTCAGCCAAATATCAGCTCAGCCAAATATGAGCTTTGCGCCCTGGTGAGTCCCCGCCAGACCAGGCCGACACCGGTGCGCAACTCCATGGTCTACTGAGAGTGATGGATGCCTACTAATGTGAATAATGGTGAAGACGTTACAAAAGGGAAGTTTAATGTGTAATGCCAAGATCCAACACCTGCCAAGACATCTTCTTGAGGTTATCTTGAGATGATTTCGGGGCTTTTTTTTTTTTTTAGTGTCCCCGGTCGGTGCGAGTAGTAAGTGCGGCCCGGTCCTCGACCAGGCCTCCACCCCCAGGAAGCAGCCCGTGACAGCTGACTAACACCCAGGTACCTATTTTACTGCTAGGTAACAGGGGCATAGAGTGAAAGAAACTCTGCCCATTGTTTCTCGCCGGCGCCTGGGATCGAACCCAGGACCACAGAATCACAAGTCCAGCGTGCTGTCTGCTCGGCCGACCGGCTCGAGGCAGTAAGGCTGGTACTTGGCTTGTTGTGTATAAGTGTAAGTAATACAAGATTGTTACTTTACTGGTGCGTGCGGCTATGGAGAAGTGTGGTTGTGAGGTTATGGTTGGCAGTGTTGTTGCTCTACTGCACAACGGATATTACCTCCACTGTCACCAACGGCGAACTAACATAAATGAACTATCAGGGAAAAGCGCTAAGCCATTACCACTGTATAGCACTGAGAAGGGGTCAGAATAAGGATTTGGGATGGGACGGGGAAGGAAGGAATGGTGCCCAACTACTTGGACGGTCGGGGATTGAACGCCGACCTGCGTGAAGCGAGACCGTCACTCTACCGTCCAGCCCAAGGGGAATGACAGGTAATTGTTAAGCTTAGGAAACTCCCTTATATAAATGTACTCAAAGAACGGGTTACATTCTGTTAAAAAGTTGAGGGAAGATCTGTGGCAGTCACAAGGGTGAAAGGCAGCGACTGACCACGTAAATAATGTCTTCAAACTATCACCATTGACATAGTTCTTGAAACTACTAAATCATAACATAGCTCATTGTTGAAGCTTTCAAATTAGGATCGAATTAGATGCTGAAATTGTTAAATAAAATATAATTAGTTTAATCTATCAAATAAGATAAAACTGGTAACGGATTAAAAGAATAATTTAGAATTAGAACATAACGAGACAAATATACTGGTTGGAGAATGTTGTTATATAAAAGGTGAACCAGCCTACCATGGAGCATTAGCGAAGCGAGTATCTTGATAACTTTTGACAATTGGATGATTTACACACAATTATTCCAATTGGCCAAACAAACAAACAACAAAATACCTGCCCTTCATGGACCAGTCCGCATGTGTAGTGTTCCTTCGTATGATGCTAGCAAATTTCCGACCGTTTTTATCTATTTTCCCACGCTTACTAATGATTTTCCCATGCTTATTAGCGATTTTCCCACGCTTATTAGCGATTTTCCCACGATTACTAATGATTTTCCCACGCTTATTAGCGATTTTCCCACGATTACTAATGATTTTCCCACGCTTATTAGCGATTTTCCCACGCTTATTAGCGATTTCCCACGCTCACATGATTTTCCCACGCTAATATATTATTCGACACTTAACAAATTTTCCAAACTAACAAATTTGGTGCGCGTACCTCAGGGTTTATCTTAAGAGTTATCTCAGGGTTTACTGAAGAAACCAAGCAATGGTCTTGCCTGGAGACGGCATGGTCTAAACCACNATATTAACCCAGACCATTTATTTAAAAGTTCCAATGTAATGCATACAAGGATAACAGCTCCTTGGGATTGTTGCTTTAAACCTATATAGGAGCTATAAACCTATATTTTTCACCCTCTGGGTGAAAAATCATATCCTGTTCTCAGTCTTACATTGTGGCTTCCTTGCTTGAAACCTTGCTCCTGTTGTTTTGACATCTCTTTGTTGTAGAAATTATCCAGATCAACATCCTCAATTGTTCAGTATTTTAAAGGTTTCGATGAAATATGCCATCATGCCTCGTTTGCAGTGTTTGTGACCTTGTGGCATCAAATGTTCCTGATAGGTTGAGATGACTTAGATGACTTAATAGGGTAATGATTTACCAATTCGAATTTGCAAAAGGAGAGGAAAAAAAAGGCACTCCAAATATAGGTGAATATATAAATGACAAGATAAAAATCAGCAATATGCTAAATTTGTTTGTTTCAGTATTTACTAGTGAAGACCTCGCTAACTTTCCCAATACAGAGGCAATATGTTGTACAAGGATGGAGAACACACTTGAAAGTCAAAAGAAAATGAAAACCAAATTAATAAATCAGGACCAGATGGGGTGTTCAGGAGTCTTTTTAAAGAGTATTGAGAGAAAATCTTGGCCTGTTACTAAGCATATTTATTAATTTATCAACATAGAAAGTCCCTACTGCCTGTATGGTGACCAATGTATTCCCAATCAGAGAACTACCATCCCAAGTATCCTGAAGTCAATACCTGTACCCCACGAGAGGTTGATCAGGAAAGCTGAGGCCCAAGGCATTATAGGGATTTTTAAATTATATGAGCCTAATTGAAAGATAGGAAGCAGAGTCAATGAATTAAAGTTGGAGTGGAGAAATGTTACTAGTCGAGCATCCCTGGGGCTGTTTTTGGAACTTTCTTGTTTGTAATATTATATACGGCAAGTCACCACCTATATGTTTGGGTCAACAATAATATTGGCAAGTTTAAGGTCAGTACAAAAGTGGAGCTATTAGTTTATTCAAACGAGGACTCTGTAAAATTCCAGAAAGTCCTTACTGCATTAAAATCCTAGGCAGAAAATTGGAACATGCAGTTCAACAATGATAAATGCAAAAGTTCTAACTTTATGCTATGACTGGCAGTTGGCAGTGACCCAAGGCATAAGCAAGCAATATATCAACATGTGTAACAGTGAATCGTGTGCTGGGTTTATAATTAGAAGCATCAGCAGTAAATGCACAAAATCGTCTTCCAATTATATTTGACCCTGGCAAGGCCCATTAGACAAACTGGTATCGAGGGAATTAGGGGAATGTTGTGGGGTTGTATCCTGTGGAGGGTCAGTAGATTGACCTTGGGGGACTTCAATACGAGCTTAATGTATATATATACACAGGCTGCCTATCCCCAACAAAAATTAATTATTATTACCGTTCATTAAAACTGTGTTAGGCTCAGTTGGGTAAAGTTAGGCAGATTTGAAAATCTGTTGGCGATTGTCTTGTGTACAATGTGACGTACAGTATCTAGTACACCCAGTATTCTACCCGTAGGGTTGAATACTGAAAAGATGAAATGGATCAGTGTAGCCTTCACACTGATTTTGAAAACTTCACTCTTGGAATGCTTAGAACTAAATCATGCAGTGTACTCTATAGCTTCATTAGACAATTATGAAATTACTCCTGTGAAAGTGCTGGGCTTTTAGAAGTTTTGCATTTCGAAGATACCTGTATAAATAAATACTGGAACTACATACTGTACTTCAACAGGAGCATATACATAATTAACATGTAAAATGTCTTATTCCAAAGTTCTTTAAAATTCAACGGAAAATAATAACCGACCAATTCCCAAAGAAAAGACTGATGTATACTCGGTATCTGCAGGTCTACTTTGTCTAGTCAAAGAGCAAAATTTACTATAGGAACAAGAAAAATTACTCGATATATGTCTGTTCGGCTTTGTTCTTGACCCAACTGGGGATTCCGGGTTCGATTCCTGTATGGGACAGAAATGGTAAGGCACATTTCTTTTTGCCTAATGCCTGTTCACCTAGCAGTAAATAGGTACCCAAGAGTTAGACAACTGTTGTGGGGTTGCACTCTGGGGAGGGGTCAGCAGTTCAACCTATGGAGAACCTCGATACCAGCCTAAGGTATATACAGAACTATATATACACAGGCTTCATGATACCAACAAAATGAATGATTAAAATTAATAATAAAACATTGTTTTTATAAATATAATATATAAATATAAATGTTTATTTAGGTAAGGTACATACATACAAGGGTGATACAAATATTGATGAATTTATAGATAGAGCTAGTACATACAATGCCTAAAGCCACTATTACGCAAAGCGTTTCGGGCAAGAATTTTTTTATAAATTAAAACTTCATCTTAAGCATGCGTTAGGTGTAATTATCATAGGTTACACAACAAAATTGATAAAAACCAAGTATGTATAACAATGTGGGTCTTGGGTGATGGCTGGTGTTAAATGGCGCGTCAGTCGTGGTCCCAGCAGCGGCCTCGGGCCTCGTCAGTCAGCAGCGTCTCTCCTCACCTCTAGCACCCGACACCACTAGGGTACAGTCACACTGAGGAGACACGGCACTGGATCATCTTTCCCTCCTGTAGGGGGTAAGAAACTCTTTTTCTTGCAGAGTAATTGGCGAAAAATTTTACCACTGATCGCTGGTTAGGTTTACTGATTGTGGTGTTTTGATTGGCTCATATTGGTCGCTTGTGTGTCGACTCTACCATCACGTTTTCTTTTATAATCCAAGGTCAATTATTTCAAGCTATTATATTATTTGTTTGACACTAGAGTGATTTATAAATTTAAATGTAATTAGTTACAGCTGATTAAAGGTGAAAAGTGACTAGTTCTCACTTTAGTCTCTCCGTCGGGTCGCCTTATGTTGCTTCCTTTTATTAATTTATTATTATTTATTTTGATTTTTTGTATTAAAAGAGACCGAGCCGCTGGGACGTTGATCCTCGGAACCATTACAAGATAACCACAAGTTAGGGATCAGTAATGATTGACTGAAGAAAAGCGTCGACTACGGGCTCACCATAGCCCGTGCTACTTAGAACTTTTTGTTCCAAGTAGCGAATCTTTAACGACAACAACAACAGTAATGATTGGTCATGGGGGATTAGCAGGCAAGTGAACTAACTTGGGCAGTTACATCAATAATGTGACTGTCAGTGTGGCTCAGACCTTCAGGTCAGTTGGAAGTTTTCGCATATAGAAGTCATCGCTAGTGGGAGTTCCTTCTTGATCTCTTTGTTACGTTTGGAAATTATTTTGTGTTAGAATAAAGAACCGGAAATAAGGAAGTGGTCTAAGTGCCGGAAAACATCTAAGGTTCCCTTGTTTGGAAAGAGTTTGGATGACGTGAAAGAAGATGGACAAAATATTGCTCGTGTGATAAATGTTACTAGCCCAAAACGCTATTCTTGTATTAGTGTCTTTGTGAGACTGATGCACTCTAACCCCAATGAACCTATTTTCAATGTACTCTGACCCTGCCCATAAGCTTTGCTTCACATTGCTGAAACCAATCCTAAATTATTTTGAAATTATTAATTTCAAAATTAATATTTTATTATTGCCAAAAAAGATGAAAGGGATCAGTGTAGGTTTCACAGTGACTAAGAAAACTTCACTCTTGGAATGCTTAGACTTAAATTATGCAGTGTACTCTATGTATACAAATATATTACTATGAAAATCATACAGTCGGTAAACAAAATATTGGGCTACATTTTTGTTTATATATTCGCTACTTGTAGTCCATGAGGTGGCTGCTGGCGGCCATTGTGGCGCGGCAGCCGGGAGTGTTAGTGTGTGGTGAGCGTCCTGCCACTATAGTCCAGTACTGGCACATGACTACCTCATAACCTGCAGCCTCAATATCTTACCATCCTGCTGGAGAGATGTCTTCGCTCGTTTAACACCCGGATGAGACTGGTAGGTCAAAACGTGTTGTAAAAGCTTGCCTCTCGGACAGTGACCAACCTCACGCTGGGCCGCCATCTTTGTCTCACCAACTTACTGGCTCTGGCCTCTTCATCCTAGTTACTCTTCTTTAATCCTCACCTTTCCCTTATTCCTCATCTTTCCTATATTCCTCCCTGCTTCTCGACTATAACAAACACATGAGAATAGGTTTACAGTGAGAGGAGCGACATCAGTGGTAGACGCTCTCCTGGGGCCAGATTCACGAAGCAGTTACGCAAGCACTTACGAACCTGTACGTCTTGTCTCAATCTTTGGCGGCTTTGTTTACAATTATTAAACAGTTAATGAGCTCCGAAGCACCAGGAGGCTGTTTATAACAATAACAACAGTTGATTGGGAAGTTTTCATGCTTGTAAACTGTTTAATAAATGTAACTAAAGCCGTCAAAGATTGAGGAAAGATGTACACGTTCGTAAGTGCTTGCGTAACTGCTTCGGGAATCTGGCCCCTGGCCTGCTACTCATCACAAGAACATTCACCCCAATCAAACTACACATTTAGCAAACATGAAGGCAGGACGTTAATACCAGTCAAATGCTCCTTACAGGATACTAAATAATTTGAGCTGCTTATAAAGTTCGGGATACATAATCTTGTACTGTATTCTAAAACGTGTAGTGCCTCATGGGGCTACTGTATTTCCATTGTTTATATCCAACACGGCCACAATCCTTAGGTTAGCTAACGGTTAAATGAATCATTTATTTATTTATTTATTTAATTATATACAAGAAGGTACATTGGGTTTGTGAGAATACATAGCATAGTATTTACAATCTTGTAAAGCCACTAGTACGCGCAGCGTTTGGGGCAGGTCCTTAATCTATCAGATAACCGATAATAACAGATATTAAGCCGTTAGCCATACTCCAAAGGATACCTGATTCATAGGCCAGGCTGCAAGCAGCCGCTTCCAACAGCCTGGTTGACCAGACCATCAATCAGGAGGCGTGGTCAGAGACCGGGCCGCGGGGACCTTGACCCCCGGAGGGAGGGAAGTATCAGGGGGAAAGCGTCAAGCCGTTACGACTATTTCAACGCAAGGTAACAAGGTAACAAAAATTAGGAAAACTGAAAAATTTTGTTACCTTGCGGTAACAAAATTAGGCAATGTTCATTTGATGCATCACGTTAGTGTGATCTCTGTGTGTAACCGCAAGGTTATTACCCAGACATGACTCATTCTTCAAGACGCCCTGCTTGCAGCTAACATGTTTTCTGGACTAGTTTTGTTAGTCTAATATAATGAGATGGAAGTGGGGCAACTTGTAATAAAGTTAGCAGTTGCCAACTTAATCATGCCATATAAAGTAAATTTTGTTGAAAGCTATCAAATACACTACTGTGTACTGATTCAAAATTAGGCATATTGTTCAGACAATTAGGAAAATATAATTTTAATATTTTGGAGAGGAGACATGGATATTCCAGATGACGTATATATTGCTTTCTTTGGACTATTGACCGGTCAATTACGTTTATATGCCAAGTTTGACTTCAACAGCAGCTCAATAACGTGCAGAAAAGTAGTACTTTATTGTATCACATCACCACCTTGAACACAGATTCGAATGAAAAATTGCACATAATTAAATTCCAGATAAAAACGTGCTTTTAGAATCGTAAGTGGCAAAATATATTACAAATTTAACTTGCATTTTTACTTACATGAAATCCGGCACATTCTGGGAATATTATAACCCAATTTATAGATCACTGACTTAATGTTTCCGATAGAGAAAACTGAAAATTTGACCTGACTATAGCAATTGTTTGGCATTAAGAATGCTCAGTGCTCTTTTTAATCTACAAGGAAAAGTTATTCTATCTTTAACCTAACCTGATTCAATATGGTTTTCTGATTTTTTCAATTTATCTCTATATATAATTTAAATTATCTACTTTAGTAATTTTTAGATAGCATGGAATTTATGGTAGATAGATAATTAAATACTTTGAGTTAATTTTACTCGAATTTTATTTTTTAATATATTTATTTGTTAACCGTGGCATTGTACGTTACTACTAAACTTTAAATGGAGGTTTTGTATTAGCATCTCATTACTTTTACTAAACATCATATTATAAATAAATTAAAACAGCTTAACTTGGCACGAAGCAGGATTATGAAGGTAAGAGTTTTGACAATATTACGTAGGCTATAACCGTCAGTTTGAAGAATCCGTCAGCAATTTGGGACAAGGCTATAGGTGGTTAGGAATATCCGATAATTTCTGAAAGATGGAGGTATCCTGCTTCTCTTTATCAGAATCCATAGTTACTAGCTGTGTTGCTGTTCCTTATATCTATCTGATGTAAATGTTTCTCATAGAGTTGCTGTGAAGGTTCATATCCTAGTTGATTTTACTGCTTCTAAAATTTTAATATCGGGTGCTGAAATACATTATATACAAGTTGCTGCTTCATGTCCAGTTTAATGACCAAATACAAAGGTATTAACACATAACATATTTTGTATAAAGTTTATTACAAAGATGATACACATACGACGCACTAACATAAAGTTAATCTGACTATATACAATAACTTACTAAATATTTTAGAAGAACAATCTGCATATACAAGAATCAAACACTTTTTAACATACATAATTTTGACAGGACAGATGAAACCCTCGTCACATTTACCAAGGATAATACATTTGGAAATGTCAAATGGGTTGACTTTATGACACAACAAACTGTCCTCAGCTCTGTGTGCTTATGACCCAACAATCTCTCCTCAGCTCTGTGTGCTTATGACACAACAAACTATCCTCAGCTGTGTGTGTTTATGACACAACAAACTCTCCTCAGCTGTGTGTGCTTATGACCCAACAATCTCTCCTCAGCTCTGTGTGCTTATGACACAACAAACTATCCTCAGCTGTGTGTGTTTATGACACAACAAACTCTCCTCAGCTGTGTGTGCTTATGACACAACAAACTGTCCTCAGCTCTGTGTGCTTATGACCAACAATCTCTCCTCAGCTCTGTGTGCTTATGACACAACAAACTCTCCTCAGCTGTGTGTGCTTATGACCCAACAATCTCTCCTCAGCTGTGTGTGCTTATGACCAACAAACTCTCCTCAGCTGTGTGCTTATGACCCAACAATCTCTCCTCAGCTGTGTGCTTACGGCATAAACTAGCAGCGTTGAGAGTTTATACTACAAGAAAAAATCAACTTATGGAGGTTGCTGGCCACGTCGCAACACCAAATTATCGGCCACATCTGTACAAATTCACACCCTACGACATAATACAACATTAACTTTATATCACATTATTCAATTTAGTACTTAATAAGGCCTGAAATGTATCTCAAAATTGTATAAATAGGAAAAAAACTGATATAAGAGAGCGAGACGGAAATACAATCTGATACAAGGAGTCGGCTACCATATAACCCCACACTCACGTTACATAAAAACACTACACCACATTAACATATCATACAGCATCTTGCCGTAAACATCACCAGTATATGCAGGCGATGAGTCACAATAACGTGGCTAAAGTATGTTGACCAGACCACACACTAGAAGGTGAAGGGACGACGACTATCCGTCCTGGACCATTCTCAAGTCGGTTGTGTCCAGGACGGACCGAAACGTCGTCGTCCCTTCACCTTCTAGTGTGTGGTCTGGTCAACATCACTAGTATATATTAATGACGGTCTGGTAACTGGGAACGTGAGCTTCCAACATTAATAGGATTGAAACTCCGTTCAAGACGAGTCTTTACTGCAACGATAGGCCTACAAAGGGTTGTAACAGTCATGGGGAGATAATCTTCATTTAAGGCACGAATTATTTGAGTGTGTGTATGTAAGTACCTAAGTGTAGTTATAGGATGAGAGCTACGCTCGTGGTGTCCCGTCTTCCAAGCACTCTTTGTCATATAACGCTTTGAAATTACTGGCGGTTTTAGCCTCCACCATCTTCTCGCCTAACCTGTTCCAACCGTCTACCACTGTTTGCAAAGGTGAATTTTCTAATGTTTATTCTGCAGTTTTGTTTAGTTAGTTTAAATCTATTAAAAAGTCTTGTTTTTGAAGTTCCGGGTCTCAGGAATTCTTCCCTATCAATTTTATCGATTCCCGTTACTATTTTGTACGTAGTGATCATATCTCCTCTTTTTTCTTCTTCTATCTTCTAGTTTTGGCATATTTAATGTGTGTGTGTGTGTGTGTGCGCGCGCAAATATTAGCAGTGGCGTGAATTCCTAAGAAGCAAAGCATTGTTGAATTTGGATAGGAAGTAGATAATAACACTGATTATGTAGTGGTTTTAAAGTAATTATTACCTCCAGGGTACCTCCTAACACTGTCATTTGCTTATGCTAGCGTTATTTTTACGACACGCCACTGTGTATTAGTATGTTTGGGTATGTACTCATGTGTTGTTTGTGTGAATGTGTGTGCTGTATGTACAGTACATAGATGAGGCTGCGTGTATGTGTGTGTTGTATGTACAGTACATAGATGAGGCTGCGTGTATGTGTGTGCTGTATGTACAGTACATAGATGAGGCTGCGTGTATGTGTTCGAACCTTGCCGAGCCTCACAAATGCTTGGCAACAACATTGCTCTCGACTGACACCCTCTTGTCACTCAAAATAAAATATATAAAAAGAGCAAGTAGCAATTACCTTATACCGTCTATAAGAAAAATTGCACTTATCATTGTAGTAGAAAATAGCCTAGCATTAATTTATACAAGCACTAACTCCGATGTACGGGCGTCTAACCATATATAATTTGGCCTGGGCGTATATACATATATATATACATGCACAGTATTTTGTACTCATTCGTATGCCTCCCATACCTAGTGAAGAATTTGCATATCTTGCGCTTATGAGCCTCAGGATTGACATTCAGTGAATGGTTGACTTGAATTATCTACTTGATAAGCCATAGCCGATAGATAATCATTTTTCATAATTTATAGCCGTTCTATACTTTCTATATTTGCCTTTGATAGTCCAAATTCAAAGTATGGCTTCCATAAACCTGATAATCTCATAAGCTCAGATCGAATAATCAGTCGGAACTTGAATAATCCAATATTGGCAGAATTCTCAGATACAGCAGATTATTATTCTCAGTTCACTCACTGACAAGCGTGAGTGACTATATAATATATTATAACTGAAACAGCACATTCCCTCATACATATACATCCATTCAACTGTTTATGGTTCGTAAGTCAGCAACAGTTTAGATTGCTTATACAGCCAGTCGGTAAAGCTATAATATACAGCGGTTAGCAAGTTTTTCCTAACATCGTGGAAGCACCAATTCCATATACAGGAAACTAGCCGTCGTTGATAGCAGTTGAAATGCGGTTAAATTTGTTTGTAATTGACAGTTCACAACATATCGGCCACGATGTTCGAATCCTGGTTTTAGTTCCTGGTGTTATTTAATTACATGTATTTGTAAATTTTCAACTACTGTATATTGCGTCATTATTTAACGATATTTTGATATACTTTGTAGTCAACGATATTTCGTATATTTTTATAAAACGAAATTTTCATATACTTTGTAAATTCATTATTATTTTACACACGCTGCAATATTATTTAAACCTGGGTATTTTCCAAATTATTAGTATCAATAATAATAATAATAATAATAATAATAATAATAATAATAATAAACAATAATATAAAATTAATAATAATAATAAGAGGAGCAGTTTCCAATGTTTCATGTTAATGGTGGTAAAAATATAACCAATATTCAGTTATCTAGAACACCTACGTAGATAACACGGTTATCTACGTTGATATAATTATTTTATCCTTAAATTCACTAACACTGGACTAAAAGCGTGAATATACACACACTGATTGTTTCCTGTATTCGTATCAAAATAATATATCATTTGACTAATGCAAAACAGGATATGTGACGAGTTGTATATAAACCAGAATGAGTGTCACACTACCTGTTGATAATTCATAAATCCCTAGTTGTTAGTCCCAAATCCCTATGGAGCACTAACCTCTGTATTACCTCTGTATTAAATCAGCAAAGTAACATTTCATCGGTAGAGGGCACTTAACCCACGAAGGCAAGACCACCTACATGTTGTGTATGTAATCTGTTAGGTAACACCTCATTCCCCTGCTCTAATGACGTCAACATATACATTCAGTCGGCAACAATAAAACAATTTATAAATATTTTTCACGTGACGGATCTGCGGATTAATTGAGACGTCAAATTCCAGAATTCCTTGGGTCTTTCTCAGCTTGTGGCGCATAAGGAGCAACGGTTTCAAGCTTAACAAGCCACGGTGTAGGACTGAGAACAGGAGATGCTACCCGCCGAAGCCGTAAATGCCAAAACTCAGTTGAACTTTAAAATCCCGCCTGAAAAAAAATCATCAGAACAAATGGGGGGGGGGGGCCGTTAACATGCCCTCTTCTTCCTGTTCGCATCGAGGCAACTAGAGTGTTATTGGCCGGCAGGTAAATTCAGGTAAGAGCCGTGTTGTCCGGTATCGCTCAAAACTCTGAACCTACGATACCTGGGATCGATTTTGTGGTGGAAATGCCGTAGTGCAGTGTGGACTGTGTGTAATGTCTTATCTCACCATGGTATTGGACCATGACTCGCCTATAGTTTGGTCACGATCCATTCACTTGTAGTGTGTCCCGCCATGATGTATTCCTCCATATTTCACCAGGCTCTTCCTGGGTTTACCTCCTACTGCCACTGCGTTTATTCTCTAGTTTTATATATGCCTTTCGCCTCGTCATTTTCACCGTTTCTCTCCATTTGTCCTCTTGTTTTCAGTAATTCACAAATTATCACTCTACCTCCTTATTTGAATTAACCGTTCCCAGTTGATTTGCACTTTTCTGTCTTTTAATTTACACTTTCTTATTTTCTGTCGATTTCACCTTGCAGTCTCTCATAAACTTTACCCTTTCAAGTGCCGTTTACCGTGCTATTTTTTCCATCCATTAATTCCTATATTCACGAGATTTACCTCCCCTTCTCACAGGATTTACCCGCTTCTCACTGGATTTGCCTCCCCTTCTCACTGGATTTACCTCCCCTTCTCACTGGATTTACCTCCCCTTCTCACTAGATTTACCTCCCCTTCTCACTAGATTTACCTCCCCTTCTCACTAGATTTACTCCCCTTCTCACTAGATTTCCTCCTTTTTTCAAGGAATCTTCCTTGGTTCTGACAAGATTCACCTCCGTTGCTCCCACTCAATGTCTTTACTTCTCATTTTGTGCTTGTGGTTCTCCATTGTGGTGTTGTGGCGGGTCTACCAGTCGAAGTACTTGTGGTCACGTCCCTGGAGGAGCCGCACCACTTGGTCTCCTGCAGCACGGGACACGCTCGACCTCGCCATGCGTGACGTAACACAGTTCGTGTGCGTATCTGCCAAGAGCCAGAAGGCCAGATGAGTAGTGATGACGACAGCATTAATAGTAATAATTATAATATAAATTAGTTCTGTATTATGGAATGAAATGCATCAATTGTTTTATTATTTAGTGAGAGCTGTTAGCGCACTCACCTGTTCGCCGATGCCGCAGGTCTTGCTACACGAGGACCACTCTGACCACTCACTCACCCGACAGTCACGAGGCACGCGGGAACGACCTGTCGACGAGAAATGAATAAGTTTGGTGATGGGTGGAACAGCTTTACCTGCCCAGACGCGGCGCTCGGAGGACAGTACAACAACAATAATAATTATAACAACAATAATAATAATAAGGAAATCAGTAGGAACAATGAGGAGGATTCGAACCTGCTCACTTGGTACTCTCAAGAAAGTACTTGGTACTACTACTGCTTTTGTGATTGATACACCACGTTAATCTGATTTTATTGTGCGAATAATAATAATAATAATTTAGTATAATTATTATTCACAGGGATATGACACTTGGTATTTCCAGCTTATGGTGGAAGAAGTTCATTATCTTAATAAATATTGGAAGAAGTTCATTATCTTAATAAATATGTTTTATTTGACTCACATTGAAAAATCTGATTTTTTTACCGAGCTCCATTTAAATTTTTTTGGAGAAATGATTTACAATATGTATTTATTAAGGAGACAAACGTTACTCAAGGCATTTGTTTTACTAACTCACAAGGCTGGCGTGTCTTAAACAACAACTTTTCAAGAGAGGCGTTAGTAACTAGGTGTGTGTGTGGAGTTGTATTAAGGTGTGTGTGTGGAGTTGTATTAAGGTGTGTGTGTGGAGGTGTATTAAGGTGTGTTTGTGGAGGTGTATTAGAGAGGTGTGTGTGTGTGGATAAGGTCACTATCAACCAGGGAGGGCGCCCCGGTGCGGTTCAGTCCGTGTGCGTCTCACTCTCCCATAATTAACACGCTTCAACTGACCCTAATTTGATTTTAGACTATATACATGAATATATATAAACCATGAGGTGCACTTCAATGTGTATACAGTCTGAGTACATTAGTTCTGAACCTTTTTCAGAAAATTAAAGACGGTAATAACGTAAATAATGAGTTTCTTTGAGTTTACGTTCCAAGGAAACCCATAAAAGAAAATGGGTATCAAAGTAAATGAAAGAAAACTAAATTAATCATAAACTAAAATAAGACTATGACACTTGTCCTCTTAATTACAAGTTCCGAATGATGAGTGCTGTTATATAATAGTATAATGATACTTATATATGGAAAGAAAACCTATTTGTGGTTTATTAATGTTTAGTTTGAGTCGTTAGGTTAGTCTGGTGTTAGGGCAATGTGTCGGGTTGAACCGTGTTAAGAGCGTCATGTTTTTTTTTTTGAGATATATACAAGAGTTGTTACATTCTTGTACAGCCACTAGTACGCGTAGCGTTTCGGGCAGGTCCCTGGAATACGATCCCCGCCGCGAAGAATCGTTTTTTCATCCAAGTACACATTTTACTGTTGCGTTAAACAGAGGCTACAGTTAAGGATTTGCGCCCAGTAAATCCTCCCCGGCCAGGATACGAACCCATGACATAGCGCTCGCGGAACGCCAGGCGAGTGTCTTACCACTACACCACGGAGACTGTATATGTTCATGTTCAGTTCAAGAGGTGGAAGTGGCGGCCGTCAGTAAAGAGTGAATATTTGTCCTGGTCCTGACAAGTTGTGGAAGACATAGTTGGTCACACTTACGACGCTCCGTCTTTCTTCGTTGGTCCAATTTTCTTCCCTTTCCCATCTTTCTGCCTCTCCTGTTCTTTCCAATCTTCTTCTTGTACTTGTCTACAAGGATGTTCATAATGGCATTCTTGTCGGTGCTCTCCTTGTTGTCGCCGAGATCGGGGTCGACGCCGGATTTGGGTAGGATATTGTTGCTGACTTCGTTATCCTGGTGGTGGGTCGTGGAGGCTTCGGTAGTGGCAGTAGTCGCCGGTTCTCGGGTGGGGAGCCTCTTGGTCGCCCGGGGCAGAGACGGAGAGAACACGCGAGCCAGCTCGTACTCCTTCACCTGCGGGCGACACTTGTTTAAGAGAGAGAGAGACAGAGACAGAGAGACATTTAACACCTCCTGCCGCCTCTCACCAGCCAAATAGCACGCTACACATATAAATTAATTAGCCTAGGAAACATTAACCATCGAGTCTGTAACGTTTATGTTAATTATACTAAACTGATCCATATTGTGTATAGGCTGTTGATGTGTATGCTAACAAATTTTATAACTTGCTGAGCTAAATGAATATTGTCCAGTTACTGACTCCTAAATGTGCCTCTTGCTATAACCTTTCCCACTACCACTCACTGACCAGCTATAGTGTCCACAAGTATACTTTCTAGGAATTATAGGTGATGTGTGTTATATGACAATTATGCACACCTCTTCTGCGTGACACATCTCAGCTTCGTCAGTAAACAAGACCTACCTCAACTATTCACATTAGGTATTTTTCTTCAGACACTACTAGGCCTACTGTTAATCAAGATGTATCAGTCACCTATATTCAGCTGTGTATCTCCAACAAAGAAACATAGTTATAAATGGAGAGTAATATAATAAAACTACTCTCGTATTAATGAAACTTGGGTGTGTGCCTGTTTATATCTTTTAATACTAAGCTCCACTGTGCATATGTTTAAAGTCGTCCAAATCTAAACTTAAGGTAATGTAATAACAGATATCTACCCACTATTTGCTGCGGAACGGTAATGTTACATTAGCGTTACAGTCGAAAGCCGACCTGTAAGAAGCGAGGTCACCGCTGTACTGACGAGTCCGGGGAATGGACTTGTGACAGTAAATGATGTTAATTCACATATGTGAGAAATTTGAAGTAAATGATGTAAGTGGTTGTTAGCTGGTGACGTAATGGTGAGTGACGTCGGCGCTAGTGGCGGCGACGGCGGGAGATAATTGTGGCTCACGAGCGGCTCTAACTTAGTATCAATATAACTTAACAACAAAGTATACACATAATTACTACATACCAAAGACTACACTGTAAAATAAGCTGATATAGGATATCATATCTTAGCGTGTAAAGTACATACAGTGGTATAACAACCCATCCTGTTTAGATAGTAGATTTTGTAACTAAGTGCACCATAGTACAAAGATTGACGTACTAAGCAATTAGATAGTAAAATTTTGTACTAATCACTTTATAGTCATAAAAAATGACGCTAAAAAACAAACTTAAATATTCCTAGTCCTATTATAGCAGACAAATGTTGTGTGTCAGGCCTGCGATATTAGGCCTGGGAAGGTTAGGTTAAGGTAGTTCGTCATTGCAACATAAATAAATAATCTTTTCCAGATTGTACAAATTCAATAGTACCGATTTTTACTTTCTGATTTCTTTGTATGTCGGTATATGTACTGTGGATCGTTACTATAAGTACCACCAACACAGGAGGACGGGCTGTATATAGTTACCCTGGCGTATATATTGTTTTTATAGTTGTGACGTTCATTGATGAACAATAATGTTAATTCTCTAGAATTATGTAACAAGCCAGAAAGGAAGAAGAGGGGGTGAGGAAGACAGGGGCGCCCCCTCCCCCCTGCCCA
>WNGS01169498.1:47826777-47840080 GCA_020271785.1 Procambarus virginalis
GAGGCGCTGGAACAAGAAACGTTTTGCTCTCTGGTCTTTTGTAGCGCTAATCAATTTGTCCTCCCAATTCCTTTAGGAACTTCAATGCAAATTTCCCCACGAACCAAGGGTCTCCGAGCCGATCGGAACAAAGCTGTAGCAGTGTGCCAGACCTCTGTATTTAATAATTTTCTGAGATTCCCTGAAAGAGGCAGCACCACCGCTTTCACGTGTGCTGTAGTGGAGGTAGGTACTGGCCAGTGTGGCAGCGCACGTGTAGTCCCACACCACTTGCTTACCATCCTTCCAAGGAAGCAAGGTGACCCCATCTGGGCGCTTCTGAGGGTCGTTAGGTCTGGATAAGTGTGGTTCTCTTTGTGCCGGGCAGCGGGCTGTGGCGAGGCTCCTCTTGATGATGTCGTTGACTTCTTCATGTCTTGCAATCTTACCCTGTGATTTACGACATACCAGACCATGACGACCATATTGGTCTGCCATCGCAGTTCCGCAGATGCACCTATGTTCGGTGAGGATGGGGGCGGCAAGGCGAAGGGCAACTCAAATGCGGAGAGCGTCATGACTGAGGCGAGTTCCCAGGGCTGCATTGGGCACAGCAAATAAAAAATCCCCGCGTGGGGTGCTGTTACCGCTAGGAGGCGGGCTTTGTTTTCAGCATCAGCGTTGTCAATCATTGCTGTGACAGTCTTTTCTATTATGGGGCTATCCCAGTGGGCCTGCTTGTGGTCTTTTGGGACTTGTGGTCGGGGTTGAGGGTGTGCAATGGTGTCCCATTGTCTGGCTGCTTCGATGAACGTTTGATCATGAGTTCCCGCTGTCTCTCTCATACGCTCTGGTAGGATCTGCCCTACCAATTCGTTGGCTGCTGTACATGAGGATAAGAATGCTGGAAGTGCTACCTCAGTTGCCTTTCGTATGCCTATCCCCCCGAATCTCACTGGTAGTGTTGCTTGGTCCCACTGACTGTCATCTAAATCTAGGTTGAGCGCCTTTCTGAATATTGACCTGAGGAGCTCATCATATTGATTTAGAAGTGGGTTGCCAAAAGTGGGTGCACACTTTAAGAAGTATGTTAGCCTGGGCAAGGTAAGGCACTTTGTGAGAAGGTAGAGGGCATCATGGGAGTCCAAGTCCCCTATTCTCGCTTCCATCCTCTTTAGGTCTCTAAACTTATCGTCAAGGACTGCAGCAATGGCATTGTTTCCCAGAGGAGCTCCAAGTAGTGTGCTGTCGATGGGTTTGATGACTGAGGCTTCTGGTAAAACTGATTTCACTGCTCAAAATAATTACCTCACAGGATGCAATAATTTCGCACTTGGAGGGGTTAAGAACGATACCCATGGTCTCCCCCCGTGTCTTCACCAGCTGCAGGTCTTCCAGAAGGGAGTCTTGTGTGCCTGCCACAGTGCCATCATCCAGGAACCAGATGTTGAGCTCACTGGACAGTCTGGTTGTAATTTCTCGAACCGCTATGCAAAAGAGGAAGGGTGCAAGTGGGTCTCCCTGTTGAATTCCCTCTGCTGAGGTGACTTCATGTTTGCCAAACAGGAGGGTTGAGTCTTTGCTGTAGCCTGCTGACACAAACTGGAGAATGCTTGGGCAATGTTCCTGGACTGCAGTGAAGATTGCTTCCCTTTTGACCGAGTTGAAAGCGTTTTTAAAATCTAATTTTACTACTGCCTGGTCTTCAGTAAGAGAGCTAATATAGGCTCGTGAAGCATGGGCCGCTGCTTCACAGCCTTGGGGGACTCCAAACCCCAGCTGGTTGGGTTGCAGCATGGGGCTGCTTCCATTCGGATACTTCTGACAGCAGCCCTTGCAACTAGGCGGCGAAGGGTATTACCAACGGCAATGGGTCTGATCCCTCCCCCCTTCTTTTTCAGGGCACATAGGGATGCACCAAAGAAGAATGGTTTGATTTCATCAGGGATTAACCCGGCGAGGCAGTTGTTGACAAACGTTGTGATTTCTGTCAGGAGCGCTTCTGCAGCTGGACCAAGAGCAGGGTTCACCATTTCCTTCACATGTTGAGGTCTTACCCTGTGTAGCCTCCTGAGGAGCCCGGGAAAAATGAAACGATAGCTTTATAAACCTCTGACTCCCCACTGGGATATATATATATATATATATATAATATTATATATATATATATATATATATATTATATATATATATATATATATGTATATATAAATATGTACCCATTGTTTCGTGTTCTGGTTTTCACCTCATCCAAAACTGTTGTAAATATCACCTCACCCAAATGCAGGTATAAAATTGAATATATATATATATATATATATATATATATATATATATATATATATATATATATATATATATTACACTACCGAGGAAGGAGCTGTTTGAAGCTCTGAGATATCGTCTTCTGCGGATAGAGGATCAGTTGAAGAAGGGTGAAGAAGAGCGACGGCAGCAGGTGGAACAAATGAGGAGAATCGCGGAGTTGTGCAGAGAAGAGGAGCAGATGAAGGAGAAAAAATAGAGGCGACGGAGGGAGGAGCAGTTGAAGGAAGAGGAAGAAGAGAGGCGACGGATGGAGGAGCAGTTGAAGAAGAAAGATGAGGGAGAAAAGAGACAAGATTTGAGAGGAGCAAAGAGCATGGCTGGTGGAGACCTTCCAGACAGCCAAATTACTCTCTGTTGCAGGCAGAGACTCAGTCAAAGTCAGCAATAATAAAATGTCGGAAGGAGAGAGAAACTGTCAGATATTTTCATAGGTGTGAGGCCTTTGACATGCCCAGTGACCAGGAACACCTCAATGTCACTTCTGGCATAGCCATTGGTGCTTTAGATTTCAGTCATATAACACCAGAACAGATTAAGAAACTCATCTTGATCCTTGACAACCTTTTGTTTGGGGAGCAGTCATGTAAAGTCCCGAAAGAAGAGGATTTAATTCTTGCTCAGGTTATTATTCATGAATTGATTATAGTTTCCCTGGATGTGTCTGACAGAGCCTCGCTTGAACGTGTTGTCCAGAGCGTTAACTTTACTGTAGAGACACTCGTCATTACAGGCAGCAACTTCAGCGAGCCTCTGGAATTGACAAAAGTTCTTTTTGACACTATTCGATATCTCAGAGCTTCCAACACTCCCTATGACCTAGCAACTACAGCAATTGTTAACAAATGGAGAAAGAAAGAACTCTCAGTAAAGGAAAAATTTCTTATTAAATTCCATGAAATACTTTTAATCACAATGGAAGACAATGACGAGGTGACAAAAATCTTAATTTAAAGTGCAGAAAACCTGCTTTGAGTTGCTTGTCGCCACATTTATTCAAACTAGATATGATGGTCTTCAATCTGAGCTTTTTAAGAACCAAACTGGACTTGTCCAGAGAAGCTACTGGACCCCAATTAAAGCATTAAATCTTCTCAAAATTATTACAGAAAAAATAAAGATATTACTTCAGCCGTGAAAATTATATACTTGCTGTATATTAATAACATTTCACCTGAGTCACAGAACAAGGAGAACTCTTTTCTAAAACGATTTTTAAACATAATTGACTGAAGAGATGATTATCAGAATATCGAAAATTGTTTTAGAAATGAATATGTAAGACTAGACATCATTCTTCCAAACATTCAAAAAATAAAAAACTTCACGGAACTACTATTGAACAAGTGCACACGATTATTCACGCTGTGCAGACTAAACTAAACAACAACAAAATGAAAAACACAAAATTTGTCAAATACAATTATTTACACCGTCAGGTCATCTCTATTTCCAGCAGGTCTTGTTGGCTCTCTGTCAGACCGTTTTTAAGTCCTAAATAAGTGGTCTGCAGTCGAAGAGATTATCAGGTGGTGTGTAAATGCTCTGTGTGAGAATGAAAGGTTATCATTTTAAAAGATGAATCCTGTGTGCTGGCCATGTTTGCTGCCTTGAAGGTAGTGAGAGGAGAGCGGGTGGATATTGTGTGGAGCTCCAGTGTCCTGTGCCACGGGGAACTTGAACAGAGGTCAATTTTTTTTAATAATATTGACATCACATTTGACACAGCCTCCAACAAACCTCAACAAGAAGCCCTTCATTCTAATATTGTCAAATGTGACTGAAGACTTCATTACTTCCATCTATCTGCAGGCTAAGTTTGAACAAAAGAAGCAAAATCAAGTATGTCTGGTACAGAATATCATTCTTCAAGAAGTTCCCTCGTATTTAAAACCTTGCTCACAAGTAACAAACACATTCGATGACAATGCTCTATCTACAAAAATGGCTTCCCTTTTGCAAACATTAATGGCGACAACTATAGACTCAAAATCCTTTGTAAATAAGGTCACAAACTTCATCAGAACTCTGTTTTATTCTCACAGGAGGAAAACATTTGAGCGACAAAAAATGTTTTAAAATATTTAGAAATGTTTATCAAATCCTTCAGAGAAACAACTGGGAAAAGATTCCATATTAAACATGTAAATGAATTGGAACGAAAATGTTTGGAATTAGTTGTTGATGCAGTTTCACGGGTGCTGCATGACGACCCTCACTCAGAAACAGCAGTAAAGATTTGTTTAAGACTTCTTCAAAGTGACTCGTGGACGCCAGTTGAAATGGGTGATCTACTCACTGGATTAACTCTAAAATATAATCACATTACCACCATGAAAATCCAACATTTAGCGGAGATTGATCGTGTTAGTGATGAATGGAAAAAAAGACGAACGATATAAATACCAACAAAATTCATGATATAGAGCTCAAGGAATGCTTCGAATCTGACATTGTTTATGGTGCTGTAGAAACCTTTGCTGCTGATCACCTTCGCCAGACCTTTGAGCTGAGAGACATCAGACCTGACCTTCAGTTTCAGTGCATTATTGTGGATGAAGTTGACAGCGTCTTTTGTTGGACCGTGGGGTCCAGCTGGCCAACTTGTCCAGTGACGTTGTCAGTATGCATCACATAAATTCAATCCTTGCAATGATCTGGAGCGTTGTCAGCCAATATGGTCTAATAGGTACCAAAAACAAGGTGTTTGTTGACTAATCCACACACTAGAAAATGAAGGAACGACGACGTTTCTGTCCATCCTGGTCCATTCTCAAGTCGATTGTCTTGAGAATGGTCCAGGACGGACCGAAACGTCGTCGTCCCTTCATTTTCTAGGTGTGTGGATTGGTCAACATACTTCAGCCATGTTATTGTGATTCATCCCCTGCAGCAAGGTCCCGCTTTCCCTTTCTATTCAGCAGAATAAAATTCCCTTGACACAGACAAACTTGAGATTCAGGAGCCAATTTGTTATATTCAAATTCCCCGCCAGTTGGAACATAACCAATCACAGCCGAGTAGGCCTCTGACGTCATGCCAGATTCTCAGCCACCAGCCATGCTTGCGGGAGTCAGTCATCTCCACAGACCCACAGTAGTGAGGACCTCGGCTGGCCAGATATATATCTTGTTGCCTTAGCCAATAAATCAACGATCCAACATCTGTGTCTACATTCAACCCCCCCACACAAGGCAAAGAATACTGGTAGCAGCAGTGGGATCTAGAAATTTTTTTCTGGAAATTCAAGATAACCCGCATCGCCTTGTGCACCGAAGCCACGCCGCCACCGCCACCTCCATATAGCCGCCATCCTGCCACNATTATATATATATATACATACATACATATATATATATATATAGATATATATATATATATATATCTATTATATATATATATATATATATATATAACATATCACAACACGTACAACGTCTCTTTCCAGGCGACTAAAATGCATAAGCAACAAGGCTCCATCAAGGAACGTTAAATCTCTTCTCACAACCAGACCATCACCAGAGGAAATCTTAACAAACAACACAATCTCGATAGGTACAGCGATAGCAGGCGGCTTGACATCAGCGAGGCCTACACATAAAAAAGTCAACACCAGCAATCACAGCCAATTAATGCACAACTACATTCTACCCACTTCAAGACTCCGAACCATATGGAAGCAGCAAGAGGAAGTATGGGCCAATAGGCCTTCTACTTCCATTCTTATGTTCACATATCCAAGTTATACCCATTGTTTCGTGTTCTGTCTTGTGTTTATCACCTCATCCAAACTTTTGTACCATATCACCTCACCCAATAGAGTATAAGTACGATGAATTTGTGTGTAAATAAGTCTTTGAAAATGTAATACGAATTAAGAACGCGTTTAGGCGTCAGACCATTAATAAAAAATGAATTTTGGAGAATTGTTATTTTCATTACCACCGACAGTGAAAAATATGACAAGAAATATTGAAAAAAAATCGTGTTAGAATTATTAATCTTATAAAATTAAAATCAAAACTCATGTGGTGTGTTTGAGAGTATGTGTACATATTTGCACACAGGAAATGTTGGGTGGGGTTTGTGTTGTTCCCTTGGTGGTGTTGGGTGGGTTGTGGGGGGGGGGGTACTCTCTTCTTCCTGCCTAGCTGGGGCGGGTTTTTTATCCTTCTAGACACTAGCGTATGTACAATATTTCACTTCCCCTCCTACATAAACTTTATTTACTACGTTCCTCACTCCGTCGCTCCTTGTTCGTCCTAAACAATCTAATATTCAATCGTCAAATAGTGTTTCAGTTTTACACAAGCGTTTAAATATCTTTGAACTCTTGTATATTACCGAGCAGAATGAGCTTCGATTGACCTGAAACTCTCAAGACTGTCCTGCAACTTTTCAAACTGCAATGAAACTCACAATATGTTTTAAAACTCTTTACACAGATACCTCCAAAGAGTTTCAGAACATTCTTTGGGGAGCTTTTCCTTAAGCTCCCCAAACTGCCCTGAAGCTCTTTAGGCTGCCCTAACACTCCCTAGACTAACTTGAATATCTCCAAACACGCCGCCAACTCCTCACTGCCTTCAACTAGCCGGTGATATATGGAAATTTTGTTCCGAATATCTGAATCTAAAACAACACATGTTTTTGAACATCTTCATGTCATTATAACACGCCACTCTCACTCTCACGCTGCCCAGCCTAAACAAAAAACTCAAACCGTTAAGCTATAATCCCTAAACAAGACAACTAAGATAGGCTTGTTAGTGGCCTCGCAAGTATGTGCTGATTTTAATCACCAAAATCTTACACAACACCTGTTCACGCCAGCCACAATTGTACACCTGTATATCTGTACAGGTGTACAAGAAGGGAAGGGAACACAGAGCACAGAGAAATTTGCCGATACGTATGAGTGTTCACTTCTCCTAACCCCCCACTTTTTTGTGCACTTTATTATACAAAGTTATACAGTTACATATCTGATTGTTTACAAAAAGTGAACAGTAAGAGGAAATTAAGCGAAATTTGTTTCCTGGAGGCTACTTCATGAGAGAAAACAGTATAGTGGACACTGCAATCCTCCAATTGATGTTAACCAGTTATTCAATATTATTTATTTGAGGGACTGGTTCCAAATCTGCACAGAGAAATAGCACTACAGGAGGCGTGGCAGGAAGTGAAAAATGGTCCCACTGAAAAGCAGAGGTGCAATAGGTATGCTGAGAGAGAACTCTATCAACGTCAAGGGCCCAAGACGTTTCAACACTCTCCGTCAACACGTAAGAAGCATAAGTGACCGACATCTCACGGTGTTCAAGAGAGAACTTGATAAACACCTCTAAAGGATACCTGATCAACCAGGTTGTTATTCATACTTCAGGCTGTGAGCTGCTGCGTCCAAAGGCCTGGTTGACCACACCACCAACCAGAGACCGGGCCGCAGGTTCGTTGATCCCTAGAACCAACAACATGTAGTTGCTACTGGGATATCGTCTTGTGAAGGCCAAAGAAAGATTAAAATAAATGAGTTATCAGCCAGTCGGCGTTATCAGACAACCATGGCGTTGTAAGACGTCTTCAGCCAGTACCAGAGTGAAAAATATTATCTTATGACAGGTTATTCTTCCATCTTCCTAGTCACGTGTCACGACCCACTGGCAGTATGCCTCATGAGAGCCAGAGTGGGTCGTGCTCAACTGCAGTACTCGGGCTCTAACTCGCCTCGTCTACTCACATCCTCGTTCACGGGGCTGGAGGGGCGGTGAGAGGGTCATACCCGGATATACGTAGACGGTTATACCTGCTTCTCAATAAAGCAGACCCACTACCGCTTCCTGCAGGTGTAACGGAGACGCTTCCTCGCCCTCCAAACCCTTATTATTATATGTCAAGGTGCGAGTTCATCAACTGGGGGTCAGCATATTGATCCAGGCAGTGCTCTGCAATAGGGCACGTTCCCTTGTTATCTCTACTCTTCCTACAAGCTTGTACACAGACTGTGATCTAGGAAATTGTTCGAGGAGTTGGTGAGTTGGAGTGTGTTTAGACTATGTAGATACGGGTCGGTGGCGGAAGATGGCAGGGTAGGGTGTGGCGTCCTAATAAGGGTTTGAGTTTGGAATTGTGGACAGGAAAACTGAACTTCGACTTAGTAATTATATATCATCCACACAAGCTGATCTGCAGGCCATTCTTGCTGGTTTGGAGAAAGTACGTCAATACGAAAAAGATGTTTTCGTATTTGTCGATTGCCGAGGAGTATTTAATTCCTTAAACAGTCGAAATCCAATCTTCATGTCCATAGTTGAGGATTGTAAGAAAATGACAAATGAGATACAACTGAAAGGTCACAAAGTGAAATTCGTGTGGATTCCATCTTATGTTGGAATAGTTCTCAACGAGGTGGCGGAGGACCTGGCCAAACGCGCCACATCAAAACCACAAGTTGACATTGAATGTGTTTTAACAATGAAATTATATTATGGAGAGATATAAGAATTTCACACCAAGATTGTAACTTTGTTGACAATTCTGAATGTCTATTTTATGTGTAGCTAGTCATAAAAGTATCTGTGAGTACGTCTGGTAACAAACTGCATGTGTAAAGGAAGAAATGTATATGTTTATCACTCAGAATGTTCTTTAATGTTGATTGTTTGTGATGTGTAGAATGTTCTGTACTATGTAGATTATTTGTGATGTGTGTCTATATACAGCACGTCCTCCTGTTTTGGTAGAACTCATAGTAACGATGAGGACCATAGAATAAATACCGACGTACAACGAAATTCGAAAGAAGAAATTGGCACTATTGAGTTAGACAAATCGGAAAGCTATTTTCTACTTATGTTGCAAAAACAAACTAAACTAACCTAACCGTCCCAGGTCTAATACACGATATCTGAGGTCTAATATAGTACATATGTGTGCTATACTAGGCTTTGGAATATTTAAGTTAGTCTTTTAGCTTCATTTTTTCCCGACTTTATAAAGTGAATAGTACAAAGATCTACTGTCGAATTGCTTAACCCTGAACCTTGACACTGAACTTTTACTCCCATAAAATGCAACAACTTGTATATCTTCTCATATAGCCTAGCATTTTATATCATTATAGAGATGTGGCAAATTGTTCCTGTTAATAATCCTATACTTTGTTCCTACACTGACTGGACTCCATATATGCTAAATGTTTCTTGTCCATGTACTTGATCCAGTTTAATAGGCCTCCATTTTTTTGTATTAACAAGCTTAGGTATATACAGCAGTATCCTGCCACCCTTATTCTATATGAAAGGTTACACAGTATAGATAAAAAAACTAGCTAGAAGTTCATCTAATAGCCCCATCTCACAGGATGGTTAGTCATACATGAAATCTGGGAAGAAATTACCTGCCTCAATACAAAAAATAAATTAAATTTAACTAAATAAAAACTTTATGATTTTCATAAGAGCTATGCACTGAATCATGAAAATATTATAACTATTTTTTATCAGTTTTTATATAATTCCTGTCAAATAATGTCTGTCATGATGCAAATCTTTTATTAATCAGTGTTTTTCAAGACGAGCATGAATGGCATTTGCAGGTATGGGAAATAGGAACGGGAAGGCTGGACGGGTTGTTAATAAGAGTAAAAGCCTACTGGAGGGAGATGGTAATTTAAGGTTTTCAGGGAAAATGAGGTGCGGGGACTACGGAGGAAAGTGAGAGCATATTCCGTGGGGGGGGGGGGAGGACTATGTAAGTTAATGAGAGCAGGATGGGGGGGGGTAGACCACGTGACACGTAGGGAGTGTAGAGAGGGAGGAAAGTCAGGGAAGACAATGACAGCGGAACTTTGAGGCCAGCAAAGGTTGGTCCGTCACACACTTAACCTCACCCTTTAGACCAGAGTTAACATTCCTGGAGGTCGCCTCGGGCTGGACCAGTTTTTGTGGCCGCTTCTACCGGTGTCCAGATGAAGTGAGGACGACGGGCGCCGGCAGGACAGGAAGAGTAAGAATAGGATACAAGTAAGTAATTATCAATAGAAGGCACCAAACCGGGAAGGCTATGTAGCACCATCAAATGTGCGGAATAATCAGAGGGAGCTAAATATCACCAAGGATGTCAATACGAGAACAAAAACGCATAAGGCGAGCGATATCAAAAGTATCAGAGTCGCCAAGAATTCTATAAACGTAGGAAGGAGGAGAGAGAGATAGGAAGAGTGCAAACAGCAACGAACACGAGTGACTAACACTGAAATGTGTGGAACAAAACACGGCGAGTTTATGACAAGTAACAACATCAGCAGACTGGTAGATGTTGTCACACCGAATAAAGCTTTAGTTAACTTTTGCAGTTTAATTCAAAATCTTGATCAATATTACATATTTGTACTTGACTTACAAAAATTACATATAGTATAATATATACACTGAATATATACCATGAATCAAGGTGACAGCCGTGCTCTGCTGGTACTCTCGTTTTGCAGCAGACATCAAGCTAGAGTTACTACAACAAGAATACAATAGTGGGCTACATATGGTTCCTACAAAAATTATGGACATTTTTTAAGTATGATGAGAAATTTATAAGAAAGATAGTGGTAATACATGTAAGATACAGTATAATGTGTATCACATCCTTAACTCTAGAATAATAAATATCTACAAGAGAAAATGTTTGTATCCAAGTTTGGAGGCCAGACGCTTGGGCTAGCTTCACCCAACAACCCGTCCTCGCAAATTCGTATAGTCAATATTGACTTATTAAATACGTGCATAGGTGACATACTAAACATAATAGATACCCTTGAAAAGCTTCATAGAAAACACCGACCTTACCTAACCTTGTTAGTATGTTAAGATAAGCATCTTATTGCTTCGTAATTACAATTATTACCTAACCTATACCTATAATATGTTCAGTAACAATTGTAATTACGAAGCTATAAGACGCTTATCTTAACATACTAACAAGGTTAGGTAAGGTCGGTGTTTTCTATGAAGCTTTTCAAGGGTATCTATTATGTTTAGTATGTCACCTATGCACGTATTTAATAAGTCAATATTGACTATACGAATTTGCGAGGACGGGTTGCACCCAACTTTGCACGGTGACTGGTAAAGGGTAGGTGATCAACATGGTCGGATCGGAGTCCGGCATGTGCTTGGGACTACCGAGGGTGCAGGTTCAAATCCTCCTCATAGCTCCAACTGATTTTCTTATTGACATATCGTATGTCTCGCATCTATCCTTATCATATGAGATAAGGATAGATGCGAGAGTAATAGAGCGTTACAAAGGTTCATGAAATGTCTAAATATTTCATTCAAATGATCTGTTACCAGAAATTGTAGCCAAATATCCCCAGTTTGCTAACTGGATATGTAATAAAAGGGTGATTGTAACCTATCCACCGCTGCCCATTGAATGGGTGGGGGGGTTGCAGGATAAACATGTAAGTTATGACACTATCTCTTCACATATGTAAGTTGCTTAAATAATTAGCGTCAGTACTTGTGGTCGGTCTCGTACCCATTGTTGATGTAACAATATACATTAAATTTTGTAACTAGCTCATCAAGACTGTAACTTGCTTAGCTAAATGAATTTTAGAGTTAAGTCCCTGAGCCCATTTAAGTGCCTCTGTAACCCTTTCCACTACCGCCCACAGGATGGGAATAGGGTACGTAGCAAATGAACTAAACTGATGAAAGGTCTACTCCGTATGTTCAAATGATATAATAAGTATATCACACACACACACATATAGCTATTTTATATAAGATGTGTAATAAAAATGTATACTGGCGAGGCCAGCAAGTACTACATGGTCTTGGTTACATTAGATCATCACGATAAACAGTGACCATGAAGTTATCTATAACGATAAGCGTTATATAACAGGCACTCTATATATAATATATATATATATATATATATATATATATATATATAATATATATATATATATATATATATATATATATATATATATATATATATATATATATATGTTATTAAATATGACCGAAAAAGTAAGATTAATAATTCTAACACGAATTTTCTCAATTTTCCTTATGTTTGTTTTTACTGATGACGGTAAATGAAAAATCAATTCTCCAAAATTCATTCTTTATTTCTTAGTCTGACGCGACACTTGAACGCGTTTCGTAATAACTAATTACATTTTCAAAGACTTTTAGTTTTCACACACAACTATAACCTGAAAGCACTAAACAGTTCTTTACTATTTACTATTAGCATAGTAAAGAACTGTTTAGTGCTTTCAGCTTATAGTTGTGTGTGAAAACTAAAAGTCTTTGAAAATGTAATTAGTTATTACGAAACGCGTTCAAGTGTCGCGTCAGACTAAGAAATAAAGAATGAATTTTGGAGAATTGATTTTTCATTTACCGTCATCAGTAAAAACAAACATAAGGAAAATTGAGAAAATTCGTGTTAGAATTATTAATCTTACTTTTTCGGTCATATTTAATAACATATGTCTACAGGAAAGACTGCTACCAAAATATACTAATATATATATATATATATATATATATATATATATATATATATATATATAATATATATACACATACACACAGTATTAACAATGATCCAAGTATGCGGAAAAAAACTTTTTTCCGCATATGGCGCAGAGGAGCGAAGGTGGCGCAGAAGTGTATGGTCGTGAGGAAGGTGAGGTGGGTGTGTCTTGCAGATGGTCCTTTGTTTTTGGAGGGGAGAGGGTGATGTAGGTGCTCGCTGTATTAGTGACTACAGAGAACCTCCACCTGCTGTAGTGTTTGTATCAGATGCACTTATATACATGACATTCAATCAAGTCCTATCTTTACTTGAAGTTGTGGATGACTGTAGCTTCCAAAACCTGTTCTTGCGATTCCAAGACAATTGCGATTCCATTTTCACCAGTGTCAAATTATCTTACTGATTTCCGTTTAAATTTTTTCCTTAAATCACTTTTTCTGTT
>WNGS01169498.1:47853866-47865566 GCA_020271785.1 Procambarus virginalis
CCTCACTCTCCGTTATATATAATGTTGTTCCAGCTATATCTCCTCCACCATTTGGTCACCATTTGGTCCGGGAGACATCTCCCGTCACGCAGGGTGCAGTCGCACCTCCACAGATCTCTAGTATCATCTCTCGATACTGTTAATGGATCATAAGGGCCACCACTTACGGGCTATTCATGCCGTGCCACCTCTTGGGTGGCTTAATCTTTAACAATCAACAACAATTCTCCTCTTACGGGCTCACCATAGCCCGTGCTATATGGACACTTCGATCTGAGTAGCTAAATCTAAAACAACAACAACATATATCTCCTCACCCAAAAACGAGTATAAGTATGAACCAGAACATAACAGAACATATAAGTATGAACCAGAACATAAACGCGTTCAGGCGTCAGACCAGAAATAAAGAATGAATTCTGTATAGTTAATTTACCAATTATCCTCGACAGTGAAGAAGAACGTAAGAAATATTGAGAAGATTCGTATTAGAATTATTAATCTTACCCTTTCGGTCATATTCAACAACACACAAATATATATATATATATATATATATATATATATATATATATATATATATATATATATATATATATATATATATATATATATTTGTCTAACACACACACACACACATAATCAAGCATTATTATTAATATAATCAAGCATATCCAGAGGCATTTTTCCTTATATGAAAACTAAATTTTTATTTTATTTCATATCCAACATGACTTTGAGACTTCCAAAACAGGATCGCATTGAACTGGTTCTTATGCACACAAGACATGGTGCTATGGGGGAGTTGCTGCAGCATTCAATAGAAAACCTTGTGATAAACAATATAAGACGTGCCAGGAAGTGACATGATCAACGACACAATGCTCTCCAAACACTGTAGCCTATTTGGAAACATCTGCCATAGTATGCAAAATAGCTCCCAAAAGTCAATAAGAAAATTGTCAAATGAAGCAGGTGTCCTAAGAACTTCAACTCGTCAAATTATTAGGAATCATAAATCAAACGTTTTCCAAACGGGCTCAGGAACAGTATTTTTTAGCAAGGTTACAACAGTTCTGAGCTAGTTACAGAATGTGTTGACATATGTAACTTCAGTTTTGGTTAGTATAGTTTACTTTGTTTATTAAATTCCTCATCTCCCGGGCTATGGCAGGAGTCGCATAAATGGTAATATTAATTGTGGCCAGCCCCAGCGGCACCTCTCCATACCGCGTCACCTCACGCGCGGCGGCGCTCAACCTGTGTTAGCCTACGTTTCGCCAAATTCGAATGAAAGTTAACGAAACTATATGACCTACGATCTTTGTTTTCGTTCATGGCAGGAAAACGTTGTAGGTCAAAGGGTTAGCGAGCAGGGATGACTCATCAATGACAGTAACCATGAGGGAAAAAACATCATCGAATAATGTTTGATCAACGTTAAATCTACGTAAGATCAACGTTGTTTCCCTAGCTTTACCTGAAGGTGGGGGGAGGGGGGGGAGGAAACGGAGTGATAACTTTCCATACATTACGGGCTATTTATGCCCGTGCCACCTCTTGAGTGGCTTAATCTTTATCATCAATCTTTTCATACAGGAAGATAACGGAGGAGGAGGATTGCGGCTATATTAATCCCCACCGCTTGGTTATATCAATAGTGCACGCAAGGCCAAAGCTTGCGGCTGGTGGGTGACTACATCTAGTGTTGCAATCTTCATATTACGTAGACAGAAATGTACTTAGTAAACATTTCAAATAATTTTTTGAATGAACATTAGCTGGAATTTTCACATGAGCCAGCCACACCCTACCAGCCCCTTACACGTCCTGTTCACCAACACACCTGGCTACACCTACCCTCGTGTTCACCACACCTGGCTACACCACTACACCTACACCGGCTCACGTGCCAGCAGTAACCTACGGAACACGGACACGTTTACATCTGACATTTACAGGCTCGGAGGAGCTGGCGGACACTGGCCACCACAGTACACTCATCACACATGCGGTGATGACGCACGTGGTGGTGGTGGCGAGGGAGAGGATGGTGATGCTGCAGTTAGTACACAACTAGTCTACCCACCGATAAAGATTGATTGATAAAGATTAAGCCACCCAAGAGGTGGCACGGGCATGAATAGCCCGTAAGTGGTGGCCCTTTTGAGCCATTACCAGTATCAAGAGCTGATACTGGAGATCTGTGGAGGTGCAACTGCACCCTGCGTGACGGGAGATGTCTCCCTTCTACCCACCTCTCGCTCAAATCACTTGAACTGGAGTTCGAAACCAGCCGCTCTCTTCAGTTGCTGGCTACGACATGTTTGGAATTATAGTTGTTAATGACCCAAGATAGACGCTATTAACTAAATCAAACCGTTAAATAATTGAAGAATTAATGTAAAGAACATTTAACCACAGGCGACAAAAATACGAAAAATGCCGAGATAAATCATGAACTGTACTGACGTGTGCGTAGTGTAGAGGGATGGGGGAACTGCCGCCCCCCGCCACAACCGGCAACCTTGGCGAGGTTACTGCAGGGTCCTCACAACCCACCCAAGGTCTCCAGTCACTACGCACGTACACTCACCCACTAGTAGAATCAGAATCACAACAAAGCAGGAAATATGGAGATTGTATGGCTGAAGAAGATATATATTAAGTGGAAAGGACAGAGGCAAGCACCTACCCCATAGTGGAGACAAACGTCATTCGCAGCCGCGCCCTCTAGGGTTGACCAAAAGCACTTCCTCAAGACACTCGCCTGAGTTAAGTCTCGTCAGAAGGCGACCCTTGACGACGAGAACCAAGAGTCAAGGAAAACTGAAGTGGTTACGCTGAGGTCACGCTCGACTAGGAAGGAAGGCTGAGGTAACACTCAAGTATTACTTCGATATTGTTTCCATGAATTTGCACGAATCCAGAATCCAGTTGACGGGGCTGGAACAAAATATACGCCAGCGTTAGTAGCTGAAGACGGCCGGGATAATACACCGCGTCCTAGTAAAGAATGACACTGAAATGAAGCGTGACAAGGAGCAGAGCTCGACGTAGCGGGAACACAGTACCAACCACTCACCACTTAGACAACTCGCTTTCTCACTGTTTTAAGTTACTACATTTTTCATATCATAAAGATAATTAATAATAACATTATATTATGTAATTTTTTACAATTATTTTTATATTTTTTCTCGTGTCGTATGAGTCGGTGGCCTGTGCTTCAACGTCAGGGATATTTTAATAATATTATTGTATTACAAAATGGCACATGTACAGATTGACTTTGACAACGTGCACGGCAAACCAGCAATAGCACTTAGATCACCATTTAACTTATTACTCCTAATTAGTTCCACTGATTATGCCGAATACCTTGAAAATCTGCGTCATAGAGGACAGGCTCCTGTCCCTTTCAGTATTTAAAAGACGGTTAGGCTATAAAGCAGTCCTAGTGGTTTGACAGGTTTATTAACTAAACGAGAGTAGTAAAGGCTCTCTGATTACATAGCCGAGACATCTTGATTGTCTTGATATGGAATGAGTAGAGAATAGTATTGCAGATCAGGTAACACACACATATAAAGAATACCATCTTCGACATGACAGCCTCGTGTTTAGGTTCTCATTCTTTACCGTATAATTAACCTGACCGATGCTATGTTTGCTGTTAGGCCACTGGGCATCAATATTTTCATATACTTTACATATTCCTTCCTTTCTAAGAAAAGGTCAGACTTCGTCTTGTAGCTTGTACCAGTTGGTCCATTTTTGCTTTTATGAAACAAAAAAAGGGAATTTATAATTTTTAACATGGCATATTCCGTAGCCGGACTTGGCTGTTTTGTTTTTCAGTTTATTCTATAAAGATAAATGTTCGTTGGCAAAGGATAACACACAAATGTAGTTTGAGTTCTAATCGATACTAGTGATCCATTTAATTATAATAATTTTAATTCACTGCGTCGGGGGACAGGCAGCCAGTTTATACATACAGTACATGTTAGGCTTATATCAAGGTCCCCCATATATATAGAGCTATAATAACGTGGCTGAAGATATGTTGAACAAACCACATCAGAAAGTGAAGAAACAGCGACTTTTCGTCCTGGACCATCATCAAGCCATTATCTTGAGATGATTTCGGGGCTTTTAGTGTCCCCGCGGCCCGGTCCTCGACCTCCACCCCCAGGAAGCAGCCCGTGACAGCTGACTAACACCCAGGTACCTATTTTACTGCTAGGTAACAGGGGCATAGGGTGAAAGAAACTCTGCCCATTGTTTCTCGCCGGCGCCTAGGATCGAACCCAGGACCACAGGATCACAAGTCCAGTGTGCTGTCCGCTCGGCCGACCGGCTCCCGTGTGTAGAAACGTTTCTGATGTGTGCTTTGGTCATCATGTACTTAATGTTAGTGTCACTTCTCGTTATTTTTCTTTTACGTCGTTCTGCTGCCAACTTGGGACTGAGGCCATGTGCGCACTCTCTGGGATCACACTCATGTCAAAGTTCTCTCCATATTACACTCCGTGGGTGCACTAGTGTTATTTTATCATTATTTATATGGAGTTCCAAGAATCAGGCCTCAGGGTCGTGAACATGGGCATGTTGGTAATTTTTATGTTAAAGTACTGCATTAAGATTTATATTAACATCTGAAATATGATTCGTAATGTTAAAAGTTCACAAAATATAAATCGTCTGCCTTCAAGCTGTCACTCCAATTCCTAAAAATAAATTTGTGCTTATATTTCTGGTAAATCAAACCTAACACTAAATTGCTTTAATTGGAACTATTACGTCGCTATACGATACAAGTTTCCTATTACTTAACCAATATTCACAATCTAGTAATGTTAAGGAACCTTAGAACAGCATAACTAAGGATATTAGTTAATGTACCAATACAAAGTTCAAAGCAGGTTAGGCTATTTTGTTTGGTATGGCCTTAACGCACCAACGTTGGAGATATTAGTTGGATCAAGCAATCATTTGGTACCTTTGGCCATCAGCTCAAACTGAAAACAGAAGAAACTATATAAGCGTACAAAATGACTGAGGGTGTGGCACAATTACCATGAGTCGTCATTAATATTGAAATATTTTGTAACTCAATTTATGTGTCCAGAAGTACTGTTTGATACTCATGCATTCAAGAGTTAAAAGCTTGAATATTCAAGGCAAGCCTCGTTTGCGAAATTTGCTGAAACTTAAAAGATCTATTATTTAACACTAGAAGGGGCAACCGGCTGCGCCCGGGTCTCTACCCACCTTTCCCTTTCCCAAGCTCCAACCTCTCCACCTTTCTCTCAACATCTCCCTCTTCCTTTCTCTCCTCTCTCCTTCCTTCTCTTCAAAACTTCTCCCCCTTCTCCTTCCCTCTCCATCTCTCTCATAAAAATGACTAAGCGCTAAAACTGCTAAATAAGTTTAAAGACAACACAGTATTGCAGACTTGACTTAAAAAAAATAGCAATGGTGAGCGAGCGTCGATATTTCTTAAAAGTGTGGCACTGGAGTCTACCACGACTGCCCTATGACACTCCCCTACACCACATGCGTCATGTGTGAAAGTTGTGTGAGGGCAGCCCCGAGCGTCTGGCCTCCAACCTAAACCAGACATTCTCCCATACTGATATAGATTCAAACTTCATCAAACAGCCCGATCTCGCGAGCATTCCCAACTTCAAGAAACTGTCGTACTAAAATGCCCTATCCTACACTACCTAATAAGGGCATAGGTTATGCCATAATAGGGCAATAGGATAGGGTGCCCTATCCAAACTTACATTATATCAATTTCGCGAGCCGCTACCATTTTATTGTACTACAGTTTTTTGGCTTAGGGAAAGGAAGGAAGGAATTATCAAGGGAAAGCGCCAAGCCATTACGACTATATAGCACTGGGAAGGGGTCAGGATAAGGATTTGGGACGGGACGGGGGGAAAGAATGGTGCCCCAACCACTTGGACGGTCGGGGATTGAACGCCGACCTGCATGAAGCGAGACCGTCGCTCTACCGTCCAGCCCAAGTGGTTGGGGTTGGGCTTAGGGAAAGTGTACGTCAAAATACGACCTGTTATTAGGAGGACGGGTTACCATTATTAAGTTCATTACTTGTTTGATAATCTTTAACAATCTAATTAAATTAATCACAGCAAATTTTAATATATTAGATTTTATCCCAGTTTATCAGGCTAATATTTACCTTTAAGATAAGGAATCAATTGCATGTTAATACCAATGATTACTACTGAGGTAGTTTCAGCTGCAACTGTAATCAAGAAAAGGTTAATAATTTGATAACATAAGAAAGCTATATCTTGCTGCTTGGATTCTTCTCTCCAATTATTTTTAACTTTTAAGTAGCTATTGATTTGATTAACTCTGTTTCCCTATTGTTGACATTTTTGTAAGATTTTGATACACTCTAGCGAGTTTGTCATATAACATGGTTAAAGAAAACATTATGGAGTAAAAGCTTTAACCTCTTTGAAAATTTGTTATATTACATAATTTTACGTGTTAAATATTTGTAAATTAAAAAAAAATTGTAAAAAAAAGTCTCTAGCTCGCACAGAAATTTTTTTGGCCCGCTATCTGGAAATTCCAAGATAGCGTGCTTACAGTAGCCAGCACAGTTTATAAAGATAGTGCGTACTCGGGGAGATATAAAATTCAGGAGAGATGGAGACAATCTACATACATCAGTCTGCTGGTGACGACCAGCAGTAACCAGACGGAATCTTTATTCTCCTGCTCAGACATAATTAGTAAATAGTTTTTACCAACACAATTAACCTCTTCGTTATAACTTTTGTCATGTACTGCCCGGGTTTTGTTTACAGCATTTTAAGAGTAATATCATCCGTTTAGTAGAAATACCGTGCTCTGACTTCCCTATTATTACTTTCATAATTAGATAGTACTGCCACGTCTGGTACTGCCTCGCACAGCTCGTCGTTCACTACTTCAATACCCTAAAACATTATAGGAAAAAATTCTTCAAGTTGCCCAAACACACCCGGTAGCCGATACTAAAGTAAAATACAAAGGGATAGTGTTAGCTCTCAGTTTTCTAGCTATATCCATCTAATTAAAAAATGTCAATTGGTTCACAAAACTCCGGCTAATTGGAATTACCTCCGTACTTGGCTCAGTCTGTGACTGCAGACTCCCGTGAATGGGTTGACTTGTACACACAATAAGCTCATCCAGTGTGCCACGGGAAACAGGAAGAGAGCGGGAGAACTGCCCGCTCTCACAATTTGACAAGCGTCAAATCTTATGTTTTTTGCCTAAGCAAAGAGTTCGAACTTAGACCATGTCCTCTCACCTAATGAATGCACCACAATTTTGACGTTATCAGCCATGACATCAAATTCCTATGCTTTAGTGAAATTATGAACACCATAATATTGACGCTTGCTAAGACTAATGAATATTGGCCCCAATAAGCTAGGTGGGTGGGAAGCCTAGGTTTGAATGCTTCTGGTTAGGTAAAACACCTCAGATTGTCTGTTTAATAGTAAAAACGGGAGACACAAGCAACGAATAAGATAATCACATCTATTTGGTAAAGTTAAGACAGAGTTAAGAAAACAGAGTTAAGTTTTAAAACCAGAGCCAAGTATAAGAAATTACAGTTGCAACAAAAAAATAAAAAGGAGGTTCCGCAGTAATAGTAGATGGATGTCTGATCGGAAACTCGGAAAAGTTAACATGTATTTATAATAATATACACATAAAAAAAGAACACAAGTATAAGTCTTTTAATAGCTACAAATATAAAAACACAGTCACCACACCAGTCGATTTATAGTAAAACAAAGCTGGAACTCGTACCAAAGTCACAAAACTGTGTGTGTGTGTGTACTTAAGTAGTTGTACTCACCTAGTTGTGCTTGCGGGGGTTGAGCTCTGGCTCTTTGGTCCCGCCTCTCAACCGTCAATCAACAGGTGTACAGATTCCTGAGCCTATTGGGCTCTATCATATCTACACTTGAAACTGTGTATGGAGTCAGCCTCCACCACATTACTTCCTAATGCATTCCATTTGTGTGTGTGTGTGTATGTGTGTGTGTGTGTGTATGTGTGTGTGTGTGTGTGTGTGTGTGTGTGTGTGTGTGTGTGTGTGTGTGTGTGTGTGTGTGTGTGTGTGTGTGTGTGTGTGTGTGTGTACTGACCTGAATGGTAAGAAAACAAAAACCCCCGCAACCACGAACAGACGAGTACATTTGGCTCGTACTAATATACCTAACAGAGTATGAAACTGCGAATCCCAAGCGTGTGATCGCGTCAATGCCGGAAACCATGTGTGTGATTTGTGACCTTACAAACATGTGCCAATCTAGACCCCTGTATCCATATTACTTATTATTATATTACTTATATTATAATGTATCATATTGTATTATTTATTATATTACATGGTTTACCTTGATTGTTTGAAGCGGAGATGAGACATTTATATGAATGATTTTGGGGGGATATAAATAAGAGCTGCCTCATATGGGCCAATATGCCTTCTGCAGTTACCTTGATTCTTATGTTCTTATTATTTATTACTAGCATTATTATTAGTTATTTGTCCTCGATTGTCGTCGCCCCCAATAAATCAACAACAACAACAATTATCATATATTATATTACGATGCTTAGGCAATCCTTCCCTAACCCTTTCATTTGTATCAAAAGATTCAGGCAAACCTACCCTAACCCTTTCATTTGTATCAAAAGATTTAGGCAAACCTACCCTAACCCTTCCATTTGTATCAAAAGATTTAGGCAAACCTACATAACCCTTTCATTTGTATCAAAAGATTTAGGCAAACCTACCCTAACCCTTTCATTTGTATCAAAAGACTGAAGAAACTAATTAAATATCGCAACTGGGCTTGAAGCAAAATAGCCTGGGAAGCCTGGAGTCAGACTAATACGTAAAGTATTGACCATTGCCTCTCTACAGGAAGTGCAGTAATGTGTGACGGCTCCCATACACAAAACTGGAGTTGGGCAAGGCGGGAGTGGTCCGCATGAACAATAAGGCTTCCCACTCCTCAAGTATATTTACAAAATCTACAAATAATTTGCAAGTGACTTATCACTAACTGCATGACAAGTAACGTGCTTGATACAGATATAATTAATTATTAATGATGGAATCATTTTGTTTCATTGGGCTTCCATCCCATATTGGCATCGGAATGTAGAATAAGACAAGAGTTAACCAAATAAAATGCCTCTGTACAACCAGAGGACAATAATACACCAAGAATGTTAATAATTATGTCAATGAATTCCACACTATTAGCGCAGAACGCTCTACCCCCCCCCCCCCACGCACTCACTATTTCTTTTTGAGTTCCCTTTGGTTGCTTAATTTATGTTCATTTCTGGCACTTTGTTGCATCGTAAGTAGGGACACGCAGGGACCCCTCCCCACCGTCGTGCATACACAGATGTATTCATTCCCTTTATAGCCTGTTGCATAGTTTATAACAGGCTTTATAGCCTGCTCATAGTTTATAACAGGCTTTGTAGCCTGCTGCTACTTTATAACAGGCTTTATAGCCTGCTTCCTAGTTTATAACAGGCTTTATAGCCTGCTTCAGTTTATAACAGGCTTTATAGCCTGTTGCATAGTTTATAACAGGCTTTATAGCCTGTGCATAGTTTATAACAGGCTTTATAGCCTGCTTCCTAGTTTATAACAGGCTTTGTAGCCTGCTTCATAGTTTATAACAGGCTTTATAGCCTGTTGCATAGTTTATAACAGGCTTTATAGCCTGTTGCATAGTTTATAACAGGCTTTATAGCCTGTTGCATAGTTTATAACAGGCTTTATAGCCTGCTGCATAGTTTATTAATGGCCATTTCATATATAGTTTACTTTAGATTATTATTGTCATTATGCATTAACAAATATTTACTTTATAAGTTAATGTTCTTCGCCACAGTTACTCTGGTTTATTACTGTTCCGTTAGTTCTTACGTATTTACCTTATGAATTGACTTTAGTTTATTAAAATGAATTTCCTTATTGTGTATTCCAGTCGACCTCAGAAACAGTTGGGCGCCGATGTAAGTTGCTTAGCTTCCGAAAACAGCTTTGGGGGTCATTCGTGACCGCACTGTCAATTGTACCACCCATAGCTGACTGGCTACATGATACGTCATGAACTAATTGACCTTAAACTGTTGGTGGGAACTATTATCTTGACACAGTTGGCTCCTGACCTGTCATGATATACTTGCGAAATAGGTAATAATTCTCACCTGTAGTATATATATATATCCACCTGAAGTATAGAGGTGAATTGGTAGTTAGGACGGGAGAGTGGAGGCGTAAGGGAAGCCTGGGCAGTGTACGAGGGAGGATGAAGAGGTGTGGGCACACACACACACACACACTGGTGATGGTGGCCAAGGCAGCAGCCACAAGCAGCACTACACCCAACACGGTGGACGGCCAGCGAGGAACTGAGGCGGTGCCGTTACTACTGGCTGTAACTGCCACCACAACTGTACCGCACCCTCCACCATCACCACCATCACCACCACTACCACCACCGGTCATATCTTCCTCCTCCTCAACACCACCCACCCAGCTCGCTCCCATACTCCATATGCTTTCAATGTGTTTTGACTTCACAACATTTTGGAGGAAGCCTATCATGGCCGCCTCTTATCTTCCCTCCCCCCCCACCCCCGGCAAAGATTTTTTCCCAGATGCGAAATTATTTTTCAATGTCACTCATCCATGCCGACATACGCAAGATCCTCATTAGGGAGAAACGTCCCTCAGTAAGTTCATCGGGAGGTAAACCCAGGACTACCGCGTGGTACGGGGTATCATCCTACCATGACATGCCCACACACACACACACACACATGCCCCCCACCACCTGCAAACAACTGATCCATTCCAGATAGAAGCTGCAGTAATGTCTTAGTCATGAAGCAACAAATATAATTTAAGATAAGGGAACGTCACCAGGGTGGTAATGACAGACATCAGTACACAGACTGTCACCAGGTGGTAATGACAGACATCAGTACACAGACTGTCACCAGAGTGGTAATGACAGACATCAGTACACAGACTGTCACCAGAGTGGTAATGACAGACATCAGTACACAGACTGTCACCAGAGTGGTAATGACAGACATCAGTACACAGACTGTCACCAGGGTGGTAATGACAGACATCAGTACACAGACTGTCACCAGGGTGGTAATGACAGACATCAGTACACAGACTGTCACCAGAGTGGTAATGACAGACATCAGTACACAGACTGTCACCAGAGTGGTAATGACAGACATCAGTACACAGACTGTCACCAGGGTGGTAATGACAGACATCAGTACACAGACTGTCACCAGAGTGGTAATGACAGACATCAGTACACAGACTGTCACCAGGGTGGTAATGACAGACATCAGTACACAGACTGTCACCAGAGTGGTAATGACAGACATCAGTACACAGACTGTCACCAGGGTGGTAATGACAGACATCAGTACACAGACTGTCACCAGGGTGGTAATGACAGACATCAGTACACAGACTGTCACCAGGGTGGTAATGACAGACATCAGTACACAGACTGTCACCAGAGTGGTAATGACAGACATCAGTACACAGACTGTCACCAGGGTGGTAATGACAGACAAAGCTTCGTGCCCCAT
>WNGS01169498.1:47871595-47901584 GCA_020271785.1 Procambarus virginalis
ACCACCATCAGGCACCACCACCACCATCAGGCACCACCACCACCATCAGGCACCACCACCACCACCATCAGGCACCACCACCACCATCAGGCCCCACCACCATCAGGCACCACCACCACTACCACCACCACCACCATCAGGCACCACATCACCATCAGCACCACCACCACCACCACTACACCACAACCACTACCACCACCACTACACCACCACCATCAGGCACCACCACCACTACCACCACCACCACTACCACCACCACCATCAGGCACCACCACCACCATCAGGCACCCCACTACCACCACCACTACACCACCACCATCAGCACCACCACCACCACCAAGCACCACCACCACTACCACCACCACCAGGTGCTGGAGGAGTGTAATAAAGAACTTGAACACCCATGGAGTAAACGTCATGGCTTATAAATCGAGAGGCTATTAACGCTGCCACACGCCCAGGGTCATGCAGAAATTGTGTTTATATTAATTGTCATAACATACTTACGTCATAACATATAAGTTGTTGTGGCCCGCAGTGCAACTCTAGTCCATTTTGTATATTTGGCATTTCCTTACAAAACTTAAAAGATATATGTTAGACTGTAAATGTTTTCTTAAAAATTTTCCTAACGTACAAGTGCATAATATGATTAATATCGGGAATGTAGATAGTGTGTTATGGAAGTAATGTCTTGCGCTCAGCTAAGTAGCCAAAGATTTCCCAGATTGCTCTTTTGTTTTTGTAGGTGGGGGGGGGGAAGGGGGGACACGAGGGATATTGTTGCTGTTATTTTCTAAATTATTTTCGATCACTTTCCACCCAAGAGTCCAACCACTTGGACTCAATACAGTGGAGGTCTCGCTTCTTATAGGTCGGCGAATCGATCTCTGACGGCTAAGTGATTGGGCAGGGTTCCATCTCTCTGTCCTGTTCCAGCTCCTTGTCCTCATGTGTCTTCTAAGTGCTATATTCATACTGGCTTTGACCTTTTCCCATCATACTTACCTTACTTTACCGTCCGAGAAACAAATGATAAATCAATCCAAGATTCGACATGAAACCAAGTGTAGTATTCTATTTACAGCTTCGTGTTGGGTTTAAGGTCTATTTTGCCTGCGTGAGGGTTATTATGGTCACCCAAATAGCTTCAGATAAACTAACAAGTATATTTTAATCCTACACGAAAAACAAGACTACAGTAGCCCCGAAATATTTTAGACATAGCTTAAATACATCCATTTTCTTTTGTAATGAGTGGGTGAAAGGGGTGGCAATTCTGCCACACTAAAGTTCATCAGTGCGGTAACTTGCGTATACCTAAACAATTGTTGGTTAATTAACAAAAAAAATAAAAAGCTGTCCTACCTACACCTTATTCAAAAATAAAGCCAAAAAAGTACCTAATTTCATCCTCATAGTTTCCTACCTAGTGCTTCCAACTCACATTGTATCTTGTGCTATCCCCCGCCCCCAATATATGTCCCTAAGCCATACAACATCACCATTGTAATCACTGCTGTCATCTTATATTATGGGTGTTATGTTGAACGCAAATTTTACCACAATGTACCCAGAAACAATCCTCAAATTAGGCTACAATGTACCTGTTGATAATGCTCAAATTTTATCATGTTACCTACTAATTTTCTTCAAATTTCCTTACAGTGTACCTGATAACATTTTTCAATTTTGCTACAACTTACCTACTTAAAATTATCTGTTATCTTAAGGACCTGCGCGATACGCTATGCGTGTTACTGGTTTTACAAGAATGTAAAAACATCAATGTTATGTACTTTCATAAACCCAATGTACCTTGTATATATATAAATAAATAATACAGTTTATACAAGGGATAACGATTTGTAGGCCGGAAAACAGATGTTTGTTCACCATCTGTATAACAAGGGAAGGGTACCGACTGCAGCTGGGTCACCCTTCCCCTTTCTCACTCCTCCCCTCTCTTTCCTCTCTCTCCCTATCTACCCTCTCTCTTCCCATCTTCCCCCTTTCCACTTTCTCTTTCTTCTTTCATCCAACATTTCCCCTCTCACACCTCTCTTCCAATACCACCCCCTCTCCTTTTTCTCTCTTCTCTCAACCTGTCTCATTCCTCTCTCCTTCCCTCTTCACACATACCCTCTTCTCCTTGCCTTTTATCAACCATCCTTCCCATCCCCCCTCCTTCCATGAGAAAATATCCCAGTACTTTGGTGTAATGGTGCATAATAAATGAACTAAAACTAAACTGGTGTAATTGGCCGTGCTTTTAATGACAATAAAAGCACACAAAAAAGTATTAAGTCAGCAGACAGGAATAATGCTCTTTTGTCTAGTTATGCTCTTAATCCTATAGATTGATCTTCTAAAATCTTTCCTGCTTCTATTCTTCACAAACACAGTCATATCACATCGGCTCTCATAGACAATATGAACTTTAGTCTTGGCTTTGTTGCTCTTGACTCTTGCCTTTCTCAGTATGTAACTAAAGGTGATCTGACTTACCTTTAGCCCCCTATAGGCTCGCTCTTTTCTTTCTCTTCTGTTGCTATCAATTTTGCCTTTTTCCCCCGCCTCTTTCTCTTCGACATTTCGCCTATAAGTTTTAGTCATTAATGTTTTTCCTGCCCAAAACGCTTTGCGTAATAGTGGCTTTAGGCATTGTATGTACTAGCTCTATCTATAAATCTATCCAATTTTGTAAAATCTCTTTGTATGTACCTTACCTGAATAAACATTATCATATAGTTGCCTTTATTCTTATTAAATTCAATGGTCTTCTCGCCTTCAACTTCACATTCTTGTCATTTTGACTTTCGTTGGCACTCTCAAGGGCAGAAATAGTCTAAGCTACTTTATCCTTTTGTGATGTATATTATTGTCTCAATGAACGTACTTGAACACTACACTTTATAATGGTCCACGACGGACCGAAACGTCAATTCCTTTATTTTCAAACATGTGGGTTGGGTGTCTAATGTTCAGCCACGTTATTATGACTTACTGTCTATATTAATATTGTTTTTAGCATGTTAATTTTTATGAACATTTAATACAAGATTTGGTGACTAGGTTAATGTCCAGTTCATTGCATTTGTAATTTAACTTTTAAATGAAAGTCATCGATACAATAGCAAATAGGTTGTCAACATATAATGCAGAATATATATATTAACTAGAAGAGTAGCCATGATACTATTAATACTAAACCACATAACTGCATAAGCACAAATCACATCTGACATAACACAATAAAAGGCAAGAGAAGTAGGTCCATACATTTTATTATTCTCACACTGGTATAAACATTGTCGTTTTACACAGGTATTTGTACATTGTAATTCTTTGCATTCTTACATACAATTAGTTAAATAATGCATCGCCCTCCTTAATGATAGAGCGAACAATTAGGACACTTTAACAGGGACGGAATAACATGTTGTAATACATAATGACGAACACTACACACACTGAATGTTTGGAGCTTAGTTAAAACTGGAAGTGTGCTCTGTATCTACTTTATAATCTAACTAAACATGTATTAACATAATACTAACTAAACATAATACAAATAAATAACAAATCTGTATATGGAACATTTTAAAATTGGAAATGGTGACTTCTCCCCCTCCCCCCCCAACAGCACGAGAACATCCATGGCGCGGCTTGGCACCAACCACAGTATTACAAACTAACAACAGCTAATTTGACTAAAGTTACGAACAGTTCCCAAGTATTTTTCTGTTGTGCGCACTGTTCCTGCCGTTGAGCGCTGCCCGCTACGGTCCCTGGCCAAGGTGAAGGACGCCCTAACCACCACGGTACGGTTCTTTTGTTGGTTTAGATTTACCTACTCAGAACGAAATGTCCATGTAGCACGGGCTATGGTGAGCCCGTAACAGGATAGAGTTCATCAAACACTTAAGTAGCCACTTACGGAAACTAGTACACCTTAGGAAATGTATATGTTTATCTCTCAGAATGTTTGGCAATATGTTTATTGCTTGTGATGTGTGTATGTATATATTAACACGATGTACTGAACGGGGTGAGAATAGCTTGAGCTACCTCATCCCTTTGTGTGTATTTTACCTCAATAAACTTATTTCAATTTCAATTTCAAAAGTACACCTTTCCTCAAAACTGAGGCTGACACATTACTATACTAGTTTCGAAACTTCACAACCCAAGGTTATTATTGTTATAAACAACTTAGAAGTCTTCGGAACTCATAAACTGTTTATTAAATATAATCAAAGCCGCCATGATTGAATACTGATGTACAGATTTCGTAAGCTGTTGCATACATGTTTGATGAAACTAGGTGGGCCCCGCGTATTGTGTAGCCTGGGACGAGCACTACCAGTTGAAGACTCTCCAGCCACCACACACGCCTCACAGTGCTGCCGCTGGTTAGTCCTGCCCGGTAAACACACATCTCAATTGGTATTAAGTTTTACTTTGTAACTTTATTTTTTCTACATCTTGTCCGAAACGCTGTGCATATTGGTGACTTCAGGCATAGTATATATATATATATACAGTATATGTAGGTTGATCCAACATTCTGCTTTAACTAATTTTGTATGTATGTACTTTTGCCTACATAAACATTGTGATTATTATTATTATTGTACAGTACTGAAAAGAAAATATGAATTTACAGTCTTCACCATCTGTCTCAAATTTCCCGATGGATAATAATATGTTTCAAACTGCGCCAGTAACACAATCCTAGTCACACTCAAACACATTACTGGTAATATGACATGGGAAAAAAACATCTAGCAAATGTTGAATAATAGCTAGGTTGTACCTTTTATTGTAAATTGTGTTTATGCATGTACTGTAGATGTGTGTGTACTACATTGTACATGTATACTACACTGTACATATGTGTACTACACTGTACATATGTGTACTACACTGTACATGTGTGTTACTTGGTAAATACTAAGCAATGGGATGGATAATAATAATAATAATGGCTAACCACGAAGAAAGATGGCGTTGCTAGAGTATGAGAGATGACTGTCAGTGAGAGGCAGGGTCCAAGTGTTGTGATTCAATCCCACACACACACAGTCAGGTAAGCACTCGGTAACTAAGCCAAGTAATTATCAACAGAAGGCACAAAGCCAGGAGGACTGTGTAGCCTGCCAGGCTTGGTGCCTTTTGGTAATTACTTACTGAGTGCTTACCTGACTGTGTGTTGAACCACAGCTCCTGGACCCTCAGATGCTCTCCTGTTCCATATTTTATGGATATTTTTTGTGAGTAATATTACCCTGTTATTTTATCACATGTTACGACACAAACCTCAGTTCACTGTCTTTATCACTGGACAGATTAATATCCCACAACACAATCTTATAATAAATGAAGCAGGTGGCATTGACCATGTATTGAGGAAATATTGAAATGTCTTGTGACCAGCTGCGTGGTCACTGTTTTGACCAGTTGTGTGACCAGTGTTGTGACCAGTCATGGTCAGTGTTGTGACCACACACTCATACTATGCCATGGTGTACTATGGTCATCCCGGCGACCTCCACCGCCACCTGCCAAGCCATGGTAAAATATTCCAACCACTTTGAGCATAAAAACTTGTACCCTTAAGACGCATCGTAAGACATTCACGTTAAGTAAAGGTACGAGACCACTATTTAAGAATTCCATACATTATTTACATTGCTTTCCATATATTTTTTGTTGTAGAAAATGCTTTCATTCTTTCATATTGTTACAAAAAATATAGGTTCCCTCTATATCGTAATGGTCCACGAGGAACACGGGTTAATGACCCGAGACTACAGCTTAGTTTTTATAATTGTTTGGTAACAGTAAGTTACATCATAAGAGTAACTAGATTTGAATATAGTATTATGCTGTAGAAGTGTTCGTGACGCCTAAGAGGAGAGTAGAGAAAGTATGTTAGCTAGCGAACATCTTTCCCAGCAGCCTTCGACTACCGTCACCTCTCAAGCCTTCACCACCACTAAGTCTGTGACTAGACCACAAAGTATCATCTGATGTGTGACACTGCTAATTAACACCAGCTGACATGACACCAGTTGACCTGGCAAGTCACGATCTTGACAGGACCGTCAGTTAGAATTACGTGACTGTACACATGTCAGTTTCAAGTGACAGTGCCAGTCGGAATCGTGATATAACACCGTCATTCAAGCTCATGTGCGACAGAATCACCTGTCAAGATCAAGTGGACATAGCACCAGACAGTCACGTGTCACAGCACCACTTAGGTTTACATTCCACAGCATTAGTGGAAAGTCATGAGCATGCTAGCATCACAAAGCGTAGGAGCGGTGATCCTAGCTGCTTCACACCAGCTCCATCACATCACCTGAGATTATCTTGAGCTACGACTGCCTCCAACCGATTCCAAGGCACTTTTTGTCCCCATTTAGATTAGATCTAACTGTGAGGCAAGACTGATCACAATTCCAAGTTTGACGTGTTTCAGCCGTTTTACTGACCATCCCTAGTTATAGGGAAGGTGGACACAGATGGCCTCTCATCTGGTGGCATTACCCAAGTTGTTGGTGCTATGTCGGAAGATGTGAAAGTTTGGGTCGAGTCGAAGGTACTGGTATTGGCGGTCGGTATAGTTCTATGGGTGAGGCTGGGGCTGTGGGCGGGACTGTGAGAAGTGCTGTGAGCAGGGCTGTGAGCAGGGCTGTGAGAAGGGCTGTGAGAAGGACTGTGGGCAGGGCTGTGGGCGGGACTGTGGGAAGGGCTGTGGGAAAGGCCGGTGGCATGGACAGAGTCATGTGAAACAAGCGGGCTGCTTGGAGTGTTGGTAGGACTGGGGGAGGGTGTAGGCTCCGGGGAGAGATCTGATGATACTTTAATGGTTGCTGCCGCAATGCTGGCAAATGCTGGCAAATGAGGATCATAAGGAGGCTGGAGGAGGTGTTGGTGCTGAAGAGCGATGACGGGAAGAGCGTATTCCTCCGGAAGGGAAATGTTGCCTTTGCAGGAAGTGCAGATGTCCGTCAACGGAAAGAGGTCCTCATACTTGGGTGGAGAGTCGGCGAGAGAAGAGTATTTGGGAGGAGGCGGAGTGCGGCTTGACCGCTCAACCTCCGGAGTCGATGGAGTCGAAAATGTGTAAATCGTAAAAACCTCCCCATTTCGAGTCACGAGCGGAGAGTCTGTGATGACGCGAGACAGCTGTTGCATCTGCTGCTGCTGCTGCTGCTGCTGCTGGCGGCTGGTCTGTGAGGACACGATGACGGGCGTGGCGCCCCTCGAGATGATGATCTCGTCGTCCTGGGAAACCTCCCGACCTCTACAGTTGATTCTGGTGCACAAGAAGCGGATTACTATGGCCGCTGCGATGCACACCGCTAGGAATATCGAAAAGAAGAAGCCGTCCATTGAGGAGAACCTGCAACACATAAAGCTTATTACTATTTAATGCACATTAAACTGACACATTTATAGGTACATAAAATATAAACACTTTACACCAGTAACGGGAAAGGCAGTCTTCATAAATGACAAGTTTTGACAAAACAAAACCGTTGCCTGTTCCTGTTTAATGTTAGTGACATGACATACTGAGCGGCGGCAGATAATGTGAGGTATTATTGCGACAAAAACACACTTGTCAGTTTAAGTATGAATGACTCGTGCGGGTCATCTGCCTACCTTGTTCACTTGAATTCACAGTGCCAATAATGTTCCAAATAATAATAATAATAATAATAATAATAATAATAATAATAATAATAATAATAATAACGCCCGTTGTCGGGGACAAGAAGCCTGAACATGACTTACATGGAGGTCCCACCTTGGCCAGCAATGACCGTCCACATACTGCACCAGCCATCATGTATACAGGAGAGTGACATGATACAGTGGACCTATAAGTGAGGTGCTTCATCCTCGGCTACATATCATGCTGCACCAACAAACTTTGGAATCATTCCAACTAATTTAGATAATATTAATGTTAGTACAGAATTATACCAATTAGATAACTTTAGAATTGGTAATATTTGTGATAGGTATACAAATAGCGTATGAATGAAGGAACACCTAGTATCATCCACTGTATCATCTCACCTCCATTGATGTTTTAGCCCGTTGTGTTTGGTCTAGTCACGTGGTGTTTGGGTATATATTTGTAAACTCCTGCCATCATTCTCTATTTCTTTAATAATGTCTTCAAACGCCAAAATTTTCCCTTAATTTTCCTGGTGGATATTTACTCATAATCGAATCACGTGTTTTTGGTATTTATTCTGATATATATATATATATATATATATATATATATATATATATATATATATATATATATATATATATATGCAAACAAGCCTGAATGGTCCCCAGGACTAGATACAACTGAAAACTCACACCCCAGAAGTGATTCGAACCCATACTCCCAGGAGCAACGCAACTGGTATGTACATTGACGCCTTAAACCACTTGACCATCACGACCGGACAAAAAGAAGTGATAGCCGAGGCTATATGAACCACTTCCCCGCCGGCACTCGGATGGTAATCTTGGGCATAGCATTTTATCAAATCACCTCATTTTTTGGGGCAACACGTGAGGAACACAAATGCAAACAAGCCTGAATGGTCCCCAGGACTAGATACAACTGAAAACTCACACCCCAGAAGTGACTCGAACCCATACTCCCAGGAGCAACGCAACTGGTATGTACAGGGACGCCTTAAACCACTTGACCATCACGACCGGACAAAAGGAAGTGATAGCCGAGGCTATATGAACCACTTCCCCGCCGGCACTCGGATGGGTTCGAGTCACTTCTGGGGTGTGGGGTGTGTATATATATATATATAAAACGCGCGTTATATATATATAGACTATCTAATGACTAGACTAGACTATGACTAATGTTCTTGAAGTATCTGAATATTTTATTTACAATTATATTGTTCTCAAAATTTAGCCGAGTGTCCGAGGTGTGGGTAGTGAAGGTAGTGCGTGACCTTGTGTCTCATTATGCTACATGAATGTGACCTTCCCACTCTCAACGTCTGTGGCTGTACCATTTATCCCACCGCTATTCAAGTGAATGTTGACTAGACCACACACTAGAAGGTAAAGGGACGACGACGTTTCGGTCCGTCCTGAACGATTCACAATCGATTTGAGAATGGTCCAGGACGGACCGAAACGTCGTCGTCCCTTCACCTTCTAGTATGTGGTCTGGTCAACATACTTCAGCCACGTTATTGTGACTCATCGCCTGCATTCAAATGAATGTTATATTCTTGCTGAATAGCAGACAGGAGACAGCCTCCATGACCTGGGTACACTAGAAGTGAAGTTGGGCAAGAGAGCATCAATTGCTCAAGTTACTATACCGCTCAAGTGTGACATGACACGCTGGCGGGGTTAAGAGTGTCGCGCTGCCACACTCAAGTCACACTCCACAACACAAGTCTCAACATACCAATTATGAGGATCCCAAACATACAACACACAATATTAAAGAGTCGCTGGAGGGGACAAGAAAATATCTTCACTATAGAGCAGAGAGTGATACACCGGAGACTTGACGACTTGACGACGACTTGACGTTACCTGACGACAACAAGAGCCTCGACCGGAGGAGAGAAGCGGCTCTCAGACACTGGACGTTCACACTTCGAGTGTGTACTGCTGCTGTCTCACAACACTGCTCCTCCTACCACACATATGGACCAACCACTTGCACTCTACGGTACAGTCACGGTATCTCTTCTTGCAGGTCTGCGTTCCATCCTCGACGGTCCAAGTGGTTGGGCGCCGTTCCTTCTGTCCTATCCCAGCTCCTTATCCTTATATCCCATCCTAGTGCTACATAGTCTTACTGTCTTACCACTTTCACCTTAAAATTACCTTACCTGTTCTCAGCCGTACGTGTAGGCACCCACATTGGATCTTTATATATACGACAGATTAGGTGGATGTGTCATTAAGTCTGGACGTGTTCCAGCTTGGTAACACTTTCTTTAACCACCCAAGGAATGCCTCACAATCTCCTGAGATTTTTGAACACGAATTTTGGAAGGTGGTGAAGGGTAGGGAAGGTGGTGAAGGGTAGGGAAGGTGGTGAAGGGTAGGGAAGGTGGTGAAGGGCAGGGAAGGTGGTGAAGGGCAGGGAAGGTGGTGAAGGGCAGGGAAGGTGGTGAAGGGTAGGGAAGGTGGTGAAGGGCAGGGAAGGTGGTGAAGGGTAGGGAAGGTGTGAAGGGTAGGGAAGGTGGTGAAGGGTAGGGAAGGTGGTGAAGGGTAGGGAAGGTGTGAAGGGTAGGGAAGGTGTGAAGGGTAGGGAAGGTGGTGAAGGGTAGGGAAGGTGGTGAAGGGTAGGGAAGGTGTTGAAGGGTAGGGAAGGTGTTGAAGGGTAGGGAAGGTGTTGAAGGGTAGGGAAGGTGGTGAAGGGTAGGGAAGGTGGTGAGAGAGTAATTATAGATAAGTAATCCAACAGTGCCCAGGTAGTGATGATGGTTAGATAGACGAAGACAGTATATAGTGAAGATGGATATAATAATAATGATTCTTGTGTAGTGATGTTGGTTACAGTGATGAATATGGTGTATAGTGAAGCTGTGGCCTCCGTCACCCCGAGCAACGCAGGACACTCCCTCTATAGTGGTATATGTATGTAAAAGTCACGAACATGACTTCGAACATGACTTTTGGAGAACTCTTTCAACTAAACCCTGATGCAAGAATAATAGTTAGAGGGATAGAAGCCCTAAACCAGAAGATAGTAAATACAGAATATGCGGTCATATTCAATGAGACATTACCTTACCTGTTTAATTTTAAGGACGGTTTACGCTTGATCATTGTTACTGAAGTTGTGTGAACATTCTTATACTCCAGATGAACTTGTGTAAAATTTTAGACCAATACGTTAAGCAGCAGACTTACTGGGACCTTCAGTGAGGTGTATGTACTCATCTAGATGTGCTTGCGAGGTTGAGCTTGAGTTGAGCTTCGACTCTTTGGTCCCGCCTCTCAACTGTCAATCTACTGGTGTACAGGTTCCCGAGCTTTTCGAGGTCTAGGCACCTGTACACCAGTAGGGTGTGGTGTATGATGGAGGCAACACAAAAGACCCCAGTATGGGCCAAGAATTTGGCCACATCTCCTGTACCGGGTGAGTACGACGGCTCACTATATAGCTCGTGCTGCTTGGAACTGTTTGTTCCCAGTAGCTGAATCTAAAACAACAGCAACAACCAAAATTTTCACTAAATTTATGGTAAAACACCAGAAAATGAAGCCTATGACAAGGTGGCGTGGACTGGTGCCCAGTTGACCGGGGTGTTGCGCCGGGGAACCCCCCGCTACTGGCGCCCAGTTTTTGGTCTGAGGCAAGAGTTGGCGGCGTGATATTAACCTCTGAAAATGCACGGGCGAGCGAAGTGTTTCGATTATTATAGATTGCGAGAGCCTGTTTATTAAGGAAGTGCACAATATTGTGACACGATGATTCCCTTGACAACGAGGACCTATGTAAATGTGTCACAGTTCCTCGTTGTTGTTGTTTTTATGTTTGAACCCCACGGCCCTCCAGCCTGTGTGCTCACTGGCACACAAGGGACGCCACCTTGTGAAAACACAACCGATTCAGCACCGCTCCTGTGCCAGGTAAGTCCACTACGGGCTCACCATAGCCCGTGCTACTTGCCCCGCTCCTGTGCCAGATAAGTCCACTACGGGCTCACCATAGCCCGTGCTACTTGCCCAGCTCCTGTGCCAGGTAAGTTACGGGCTCACCATAGCCCGTGCTACTTGGAACTTATTCCGAGTAGCTGAATCTATAACAACAACATCAGACCTTGTAAAACACGTGGCTAATACTGAAGAAGATTGTTATACTGTATTAAGATTACCTGTCAATAGCAAAGTTGATCCGCTTGTATCTCTGGCACCATTCGTGTCTGCTGGCACAAGTTACACACGCGCACACTAACTACATTCACCAACAGAACCACAATGTTACTTTAACTAAGCGTGCATTGTAATTATGAACAAGTTATAGAAAACGTCTGAAACGTATATCTGGAAGATCGTTCAAAGTAAATGTAAACTGTACACAGCGTTACAGGCCACATATATCTGTGAGGGGTACTCGGGGGAGAACAAATAACAGGCGCTTGTTTTCTTATCCCAAGAATGGAGGTATTGCGTGTTGTGAAGGCTGCACTTACTGAGTACCCTTTACTGCACAGTCTGGCTGCACAGTCGCGCACAACTGCTACAGCACCAAGCTGTCTGCTCCACGAGTTGTGGCGTGCCCTGTGTTGTTGAGGGTTGTGTCCGTCCACACTATCATACCACACCCACACTGAGTACACACTACACCTCCACCACTGTGTGCTCACCACTGTGCCTCCACCACCGCCCGCACACTATGACTCCTCGCCCTCACTACAGCTTCCCGCCACACCACAAAAACTTGTCAACCTTGTACGCTGCTTCCAACATGAAGCACAAAACTCTTCAAATATTCAACACAAACTCTTGTATAATATGTTGTGTGTGTATTCTTGTTACTGGTTACCTCATACATTGTTGTTTATATATATATATATATATATATATATATATTATATATATATATATATATATATATATTCGCACATATATACATTTCGCACATATTAACGGCCTTAGAGAAGAATAAGGAAATATGTCCACGTGTGTGACTATTGGATGGCTAGGTTCCTACACCAGCCACCACAACTACCACCCACAACCACCACAATTACCACCCACAACCACCACAACTACCACCCCCAACCACCCCCGCTACTACTAAGAACATGTGTTCCAAACAATCCGTGTGTACTAGCCACACAAGACGAAGGCCGCCTGGTAACATCTCGCCCCAAGATCACTACCAAGACCTGCACGATGCTCTTCCGGTAAAATGCTCTGATGACAAGATACCAAATGTGTCGGTATTTGAGGCCACAAATATAGGCCTACGTGGATCACGGAGGTGTTCAGCCCACTCAAGACAGAAGGTAACCACAAAAGTAGGATTCACTTGAGGTTCAATACCCGGTGCCTGGCAGGTCTACTAGGGTATAAAGTATGGGGAGCACAGCACGGAGGCCAGACACACAGCACAGCTCCTGTGCCAGGTAAGTCCACTACGGGCTCACCATAGCCCGTGCTACTTGCCCCGCTCCTGTGCCAGGTAAGTCCACTACGGACTCACCATAGCTCGTGCTACTTGCCCCGCTCCTGTGCCAGGTAAGTTACGGGCTCACCATAGTCTGTGCTACTTGGAACTTGTTCCGAGTAGCTGAATCTATAACAACAACAACAGCACGGAGATCAACGGGGAGCACAGCAAGGAGCTAAAAATAAGTGCAAATAAGTGCATAAGAGGCGATGAGTCACAATAACGTGGCTAAAGTATGTTGACCAGACCACACACTAGAAGGTGAAGGGACGACGACGTTTCGGTCCGTCCTGGACCATTCTCAAGTCAATCTTGAGAATGGTCCAGGACCGAAACGTCGTCGTCCCTTTACTTCTAGTGTGTGGTCTGGTCAACAAAGTGCATAAGAGGTAGGAACTAAACAGAAACTCAGTTGATGAAGGTGATGGGGATGAAGAGAACACGCGGCCAAGCTGTTGGTTAGCCGCACACTAACAAACGACAGATTGATTGATTGATGAAGATTAAGCCACCCAAAAGGTGGCNACCATTTCTCATCCACATGGGTATTCAAGCCTTATGCAGTACATGTGTACCTCTCATCTTCTATTGTGCCCTTTCACAAAATAAGTGATTCACACTTAGGGGCCTGGATGGCTGAGTAGACAGCACTCGGGATTCGCAGTTCAACGTGTAATAAGATGTACACATCTTGGCTTAACGTGTTTATGACGTATTAGAACGTTGTTACAACTTGCTAATTGGTTGTTATAACTGGTTAGGTGTTAAAACTTGTTCGAACATTGTACCAACGTCATAGTTTCGGGGTGTGTTTGGCGGGTTTGTACATAGTTTCAAATGTAGATATGATAAGAACCCAATAGACTCAGGAACCTGTACACCAGTTGATTGACAGTTAAGAGGCAGGACCAAACAGCCGAAGCTCAACCCCTGCAAGCGGAATTAGGCGAGGAAGAAGGGCGGTAACAATCTTACCATCACTACCGACACATCCCGACTGTGTGTTTGTGGGGACTGCAGAATTTAAACTATTTTAAATCTTTACTCCTAAAGAGGTGGAATGGAATTGAAAATAGAAGCCTGAACTTTATTAAACCTTCCAAGTAATGGAGTGTGTAATCAACCTACATCAAAAGAATCCAGCACTCCATTATCATATATGCTATCAACACAGATTGGGTTCAACTAGGTTGGATCAAGCTAGGTTGGGTTATAACCCAACTTAGGATTTAAATAGGTTGGCAAACTGTCTTGAATGTGACCTGTATCTGTTAAGGCCTGTACCCCTCTAGTGTTAAACCTTATGGGATACAGTACATTTATTATAATCAAGTGGTGCTGTAAAATTTAACCAATTATCTGGGTTTTATTGGGGTATCGGAATATTTTTTTCTCGTTGGACTCGCTGGGAAGCAGTTTTGAAGTACCAGTACTTGTAGCCTTACAGACTGTGTACACACATAAAAGAATATATTGATGGGCACGGCCGTGAGCAGCATCTACCACAAGGAAAGCCTGTCAAAAGTGTCAAAGAGGAAGGTACTGGGAGAGAGGATCAAACCGGCGCTGGGAGTGCCAGCCATTACTACCAGAGTGAGCGCCTGCTACTCACCAAACATTCTCAGATGCATATTTGTAGGTGGGTTAAAGGAGCCACAGGCCAGGAGAACTACACGGTGTGAGCCAGTCATCTTGCCCTTACAGTGTGTGGGAGTCGCTGCAGGTGAACAAATAAGGTTAAACATCTAGTGACTAGAGGGCGACGCAAGCCCACTTTGTTGACATTTTGCCCTTGTGGAGCAGCGCTGCCTCCCACACCTCTCTCCCTCTACTCTCTCCTCTCCCCGCTCCTTCCTCCCTTAATTCACTACTATTGACCCATATTTAATGGGGTGTGTGTGCGTGTGTGTGTCAAAGATGAACAAACTGCATGTGTTTTGTTAACGGGGTTAATGCTATAGGCCGGGGCAGGGAAACTTAATATTCACATGACCTGGGCTCCCATGAAGGTCAGCCCTGACCTCACAAACCTCTATCTCACCTCACTCTTATAAACACTACAATACTCATTATTTGACCAATGTTGCATTATCGTATTATGAACCCTCATCCTGTAAGCAGTGATGGAATTAAGTATAAGGTCCTCATTTAACAAGGAACTATAATAACCCGGGTTTTCTAAACTAAACTTTTGCAAGATAGCAACAATCCTAGCCATGCAACCCACGTTTCCTTTTGTAGTTTGTAGTACAGTATAATGCTGTAGAGAGAACATCCATGTACATTCCCCCAACATTATCTCATAATCTCTCCCCTCTAAAACACACCACATTTCTCCCCCACCGCCTAAATATCCCCCCTTCATCCCTCCCTCCCCAATAGTCTCCTTCCCTATCTTCCACTTCCCTTCCCTTCTCTCGGAAAATGAATATTATGAAATGCTGAAAAAACAGCCAAACTTTACAAAATACAAATCTACAAATTCCGGTTTCATGCTTCATGAAAATCGCAGGAAGCACTATGAGAGCAGATATTTCTTAAACAAAAATGGCACTGGACCCCCCCCCCCCTACCACCTTGTGTCATCTTAAAAATTTGGGTGAGGCTAGCCCCAAGCGTCTGGCCTTCTACTTTAGACAGACAGACATTCTCTTATATAGATGACGGCACCTCGGATAATTTTCAATATGCAGTCTAGTATTTTTTTTTTTTTTTTTTGAGATATATACAAGAGTTGTTACATTCTTGTACAGCCACTAGTACGCGAAGCGTTTCGGGCATTATTTATGGTAGCAGTAGCTACCATAAATAATGAGGTTATCTTGAAGTTATCTTGAGATGATTTCGGGGCTATTTAGTGTCCCGCGGCCCGGTCCTCGACCAGGGATTTCATGATGAGTGTTTATTGTGGATCTTTCTTAGCGTAGACGCGGGGTTTAGTGAAATAAGCTATTAAATGTTGAACCAATTTCACTTATCCAGTGGGGCTTGATCGCACCCCATCATTCCTGTGAACGACAGCGTCTATATTATTAACTGTGAGTAATCACTGGGGGTTGTGGGCTTCATCTCATTAAGTTACCCTGGAAGAGTCCTATAGCTCCCACAAGTTAGGGCGGATATAGTGGTGAGTGATACTACAACTAATTTTACCCATAACTATTATGGAAGTTAATAACAGTGTTTATTACGTCCATGAGTGCTGACGGAGCAGTGTGTAGGACACATCCTGGAGGACACCACAGTCCTACAGGTTGACAATAAGGCCTAGAGGCAGAGGAAAGAGGACGCCGAGTACAGTAGTGTCTTGGTGGTAATGGCGGAAGGTTTTATGCATACACCATTCGAGGAGCTCCGTAGAACCTATGCCCAGCACCGTTGTTGTATTTCCGCTACAGTGACGATATATTTGAAGTAGCTATGCCAGAGGGAGATTAAGCAATTCAAGACTTCCATCAATGGATGAACACAGTACATGGACTTTAGTTTTACGGTGGAGTTAAACCCGACGGAGTTGCCATTCCTGGACTTTGTCTACTTGGACGAGAATAGGTGCCTGCCGGCACGGCTCTATTACAAGAACTCGAATCTACATTCGTACCTCCTATATACTTCGTGCCACGCTGTTTCTATACAAAACATACTCCCTTACCAGGATGTTGTTGTTATAGATTCAGCTACTCGGAACAAGTTCCAAGTAGCACGGGCTATGGTGAGCCCGTAACTTACCTGGCACAGGAGCGGGGCAAGAAGCACGGGCTATGGTTAGCCTCGTGGACAGGAGTGTCTCCCGCGCCTTACCAGGAATACGCATCAAGCTTATATACTTAGCGTGGCGTTGCAATTTAGGACTGTTATTTAGAAAAACTATGGATTTTCTTCAGGAATAGAGGTTACACTAAGGGCACACTAGATGCAGCAGCCCAGAAACTTTAGAGACTCAACATATTCGACATCCTGAGAAATAGAAGAAATGTTTTACCTTCCATGAGAATGATGGTTCCTGTGAAATACATTCCCCAGGCATTTAATTAGGACCTACAGGTTGGTACAATAGTTGGTGGCACAATAGGCCAGGAGGTCTAAAGTCTTTTACGGTTTCACATTCAACAATATAGTGTTCTAGTGAATGCATTAAAGGTTTATCACAGAGTTTATAATCTAAGTATTCTGGTAGTGGCTCAGCCTCACTAACCTGCCAGATGTGTCTATATAGCCAATGCGAATTCGCGCAATGAGTATATCACATTTCCGTGGTTACTGAGCTGACCATACAAATACTTATTATTACAAAACTTGTCATAGCTTTTAATTTCAGGTCTCTGGGCATTTCTTAGTTCTTCTAAATCTGAATTAATTTCATTAATTTGTATATTTTTAATAATTGAATTAAATAGTCCAAAGTCATAATCAATGTTTTCTCTCCTGCAGCCTCATTGGCCAATCGATCTACAAAGTCATGTTTTCCAACTCCAACATTGGATGGGATTCACACAAATTTTATACAATAGTTATTATCATTGACAAAAATTACATTTAATAATAAAATTACACTTAATATTACAAGCTACTTCAGACATACATTGTGATGGCTTATTTAAGGACTGCAAAGCACTTTAGAGTCACAGAAAATAACTCCACCACCATTGAGCTTAATAAATGGAACAACTAGAGGATGAAATGGTGGGGGGTAATTAACTTAATTCACAATTTTACAGCTATAACAAAGTACTATAGAAGGTGAAATTGGTTGTACCAGACTTTTGAAAGCCAGGACGATGAACCCACGAGATAGAGCTCAATCCCCCACAAACACCATTAAGTAATTACGACAAAGAGCTTAAACGTCAAGTGATATAGAGCGAATCAGGAAGGTACACACACACACACACACACACACACACACACACACACACAACACACACACACACACACACACACACACACACACACACACATACACACACCACACACACACACACACACAGTACACACACGCACATCATACCAAACTTATCTCCTGGAGCCCACATCAAAAGAATAACATCTGCGGCGTTTGCAAGGCTGGCTTACATCAGATCTGCCTTCAGGAACCTGTGCAAGGAATCATTCAGAACCTTGTATACCACATATGTAAGACCAGTCCACGAGTATGCGGCCCCAGCATGGAGCCCGTACGTACCTTGTCAAGCACACGACGAGCTGGAAAAAGTTCAAAGGTATGCCACTAGGCTAGTCCCAGAACTAAGACGCATGAGTTACGAGGAAATGCTGCGGGAAATGCACCTCACGACACTGGAAGACAGAAGAGTAAGGGGAGACATGATCACTACCTACAAAATTCTCAGAGGAATTGGCAGGGTAAATAAAGATAAATGTTTAACACGGGTGGTACGCGAACAAGGGGGTACAGGTGGAGACTGAGTACTCAAATGAGCCACAGGGACGTTAGAAAGAACGTTTTCAGTGTCAGAGTAGTTAACAGATGGAATGCATTAGGCAGTAATGTGGTGGAGGCTGACTCCATACACAGTTTCAAATGTAGATATGATAGAGCCAGTAGGCTCAGGAATCTGTACACTGTTGATTGACAGTTGAAAGGCGGAACCAAAGAACTAGAGTTCAAACCCCCCGCAAGCACAACTATGTGAGTACACACAAGAGTTCTTACATTCTTGTACAGCCACTAGCACGCGTTGCGTTTCGGGCAAGTCCTTAATCCTATCTTCCGGTAATACGACTCCGTCAAATTGTTTAATAACCAGGTACCCATTTTACTGTTGGGTAAGCAGAGGCTACAGTTAAGGATTGACGCCGTGTAAATCCTCCCTGGCCAAGATATTCTACAAATAGCTTTTTAGGAGAGTGCAACTGGTACTTGAGAGAGAACTCTATCAACATCAGAGGCCGAGATGTTCAACACGCTTCCACTACACATAAGGGACATAACTGGCAAACCCCTCACAGTGTTCAAGAGAGAACTGGATAAGCACCTCCAAGGATACCTGATCAACCAGGCTGTGACTCATACGTCAGGCTGCGAGCAGCCGCGTAAACAGCCGGTTGATCAGTCCAGCAACTCAGGCTGGTCGATGCCGGGCCGCGGGGACGATAAGCCCCGGAAGCACCCAAGGTATCCTCAAGTAAGGTAGCTGTGCGTAAAGAGCTAGATCGCCATCTCATAGACACCTCAGCCAATATCACATACAAGGTCCACCAAACTCTGTTTATGCAGTCCGTCCTCCAAACAAAGATCCAAATGTGACTCCATGCACCCGCCAAACCCCTGTTTATGAATGAAAAACGATTTACACACGACTCACAACTATTGTCGTTCAAGCTTTTCTGGAACAAGTGCTTCATTGACGAATTTTGTTCGAAGCACAACGCTATTAATGCTTCACCTGCGTACTTCAAATACAAATAATTGCCAACAGAACCTAAACACCTAACCTAACCTATGCCTATATATGCACAATATGCTAATACGTTATAATATTATTTATATTTGAGAAAATTCCCGTTTTGAATGAACAGCATGTAAAATGTATGAATGCGTCTGTGGGGTCGACCGCTGGATGTAATGGACTTGAGTCGAGGACGGATTGCCTATGTGCTGTATAACCTTCCCGGCTTGGTGCCTTCTTTTGATAATTACTTACGGCTAACTATACATAGATTTTTATCTGTAATATTACTAATTTATATATGAGAACAAACCAGTTTTTAATACACAGTATGTTAAAATTGATGAATGCGTCTGGGGAGGACGGCCGGTGATTTAAACAGCCTAGTGTGAGGATGGGTTGGGACACCTAGGTAAGTACTGATAGAGAAGCAGCTACAGCACTAAAGTTGCAGATGTAAGAACGACATAAGATGCAAGATAAAGTAACAATGATATTGAAGAATCTCAGTGTCGCCTAGGTAATTGCTGCAGTGCATTTTGAATGAATGCCCAAAACGTGAAAAATGAAATGCCCGCTATGCGTGTTAGTGGCTTTGCAATAATGTAAAAATACCAATCTTATGTAATTTAACTAACCCATTGTACCTTATCAAAACAATTAATCTTATTATTATAATGGTACTATTACAAAATCATCAGTTATACCGTGTTTATTAAGTCCCAGTGTGTACTTTCGTATACACATCATATTAATGATACTTTAACATTATGAAGAGACACACTTGAGTTTTTATAAGTAGGCTTTCACCACCGGCAATCATGGCACTGGGAGAGTACTCAAGAGAGACGCCCAAGGCAGCGAGAGGAGATGAGTAGCGTGGCACCTGAGGCCTGTGAAAGTTGTCCCTTACTCCTGCTGGCTCCTACCTACCCTAAGCTATTGATCGCCTCGCCCCCGCCTCCCTCACTGTCTCGCCCCGCCCCACCAGCCTCCTCACTGTCTTTGCGGCATTACACACACTATAATAGCAACATCATCCTACAAGCGTATCAAGACTTTTGCTACATCATCATGCAAGCCAGTGGCATGCACAGTTTCCTTTAATCTCATCATATTGTGACATTATGCAAGCCGGTGACACCATGCAAGTAGCTCTTAACATTTCGCAATATCACTGTCCGATATCGTTATGATGTTTCGTGAAATTTGCAATAACAGCTTGCAAACCGACATCACCGTCCAATCCATGATAGTTGCGACATCATTGTGTACGCCCACGAGAGAGTTGTGACATCGCCGTACAAGCCCATACATAGACTACATCATCATCAGACAAGCCCATAATAGCTGAGAAATCATCGAACACGTATAAGTCTATGATAGCTGCGTCATCACCATCACTGTTTCCCCAGACTTATACGGCGCATGCCCCGATATTGCGAAATAAAGGTATAGTTAATTAGATTTAAGAACTTAGCCTAATCTATTTCAATATAATTAAGCTTATCAAACTGAACTTGACCTACCCTACCGTAATTTAATCTACCCCAACCTAGCTTAACCTACCCAACCCTAACTTAACGTACCCTACTCTAACTTAACCTACCCTAACTTAACCTACCCTACCCTAACCTACCCTAACTTAACATACCCTCCTGTAGCCTAACCAAACGTAATTATAGGTGCAACAATGGGGCGACCTCCCTCGCTGCTACCACTACACCCTTCTAATTTCTGAATTAATAATTCCCATTGTCGTGGACAGGAAGTCTGTAATTAGAATTATCGAGGCCTTCACTAGGGCCCAGGCCGCTGACTATTTCCTCCCCCCCCCAGATGCAACCTACAGTGGTTTCCTAATTCGGGGTGCCTGTTATAATGTTAGGTAAACGTAGGTATCAGGTGAAAAGAAATGTGCCCCGACGTTTAATGTGTCCTGCTTAGGGATTAAGTTGGGTCCGTTGATTGTGAGTAGAGGACGTAGCCTAATATGCTACACGACAGCAGAACGAAGCTTTACGAAGTGCGAGTACATGAATGTTTTTATTACGAAGAGTATACTGATTACGACGCATACTGCCATCACCATCACCACACCACACAGCACCACTATCACCGTCTCCACCACTACCATTACACCACCACTACCACCACCACTACACCACCACTACACCACCAGGCACCACCACCACTACACCACCACCCACCACCAGCAGGCACCACCACTGCCACCACCACTACACCATCACCACCAGCAGGCACCACCACTACACCACCACCATCAGGCACCACCACCACTACACCACCACCACCATCAGGAACCACCACTACACCACCATCAGGCACCACCACTACCACCACCACCACCACCACCATCAGGCACCACCACTACCACCACCACTACACACCACCGTCAGGCACCACCACCACTACCACCACCACCACCATCAGGCACCACCACCACCATCAGGCACACCACCACCACCATCAGGCACCACCACACCATCAGGCACCACCACCACCATCAAGCACCACCACCACTACCACCACCACCAGGTGCTGGAGGAGTGTAATAAAGAACTTGAACACCATGGAGTAAACGTCAGGCTTATAAATCGAGAGGCTATTAACGCTGCCACACGCCCAGGGTCATGCAGAAATTGTGTTTATATTATTGTCATAACATACTTACGTCATAACATATAAGTATGTTGTGGCCCGCAGTGCACTCTAGTCCATTTTGTATATTTGGCATTTCCTTACAAAACTTAAAAGATATATGTTAGACTGTAAATGTTTTCTTAAAAATTTTCCTAACGTACAAGTGCATAATATGATTAATATCGGGAATGTAGATAGTGTGTTATGGAGTAATGTTTGCGCTCAGCTAAGTAGCCAAAGATTTCCCAGATTGCTCTTTTGTTTTGTAGGTGGGGGGGGGGGGGGAAGGGGGACACGAGGGATATTGGTTGCTGTTATTTTTCTAAATTATTTTCGATCACTTTCCCCAAGAGTCCAACCACTTGGACTCAATACAGTGGAGGTCTCGCTTCTTATAGGTCGGCGAATCGATCTCTGACGGCTAAGTGATTGGGCGGTTCCATCTCTCTGTCCTGTTCNTAATGCCAAAAGCCATGGTACTCACCACTAGGTGAGTACAATGGCTTTGCACTGCTACCAATTACACCTAACAAAATATATTGAAATTAAAAATAAAAAAAAAAAATCTTTCTTATAGAAATATACTGTACACCAATATTCACTGATCTCTGGAAAATTAACAGAAATTTCCTACTATTTAAACTAAGACAGTAGTACCATAAAATAAGTAACTAACTCGGCCTCCTCTCCTACCCCGGCCAGTGAAAACCGAAGTCAGACCCATAGGTTTGAATGGGAAGCTATTCTGTTCGTGTATATGTCATTAATTATAAAGACATACTGAAACTGTAAAGGGAGAGTGTGGGAAAGGCTTGAGCTTTTGACATTGATAGGGTTCACTCTCAGTGAATATATTGCACCTCTGCTTTTCAGTGGGGCTATTTTTCACATCCTGTCATGCCTTCTGGTCTCATGTGATATTATTTCACAGTGACAATTTGAAACCAATTCCTCTAATATTTTCCGACCGCACATCTCCTGTGCAGGGTTAGTATGACGGGCTCACCATAGCCGGTGAGTGCTGCTTGGAACATTTTTGTTGTTGTTCCCAGCAGCTCAATCTAAAACAACAACAACATATTTAAAAGGTGTAAATTATTATGTAACTCTTTAGCCTGCCTTCAAGAGAATACAGATTTAAAAGTCAATTGGTCCCAATAATTTAGATGTTTTATACCGTACTGCGATATTTTATCAGATTTTGTCCAGGTATTCTACACATTTGGTTTTAATTATTTTCTCGTGATTTGACAAGCACACTCTTCAATGATTCCGGTCTATAATTTAGAGGGTCTTCTCTCATATTTTTTGTAGATTTGAAATATGTTTGCAGTTTGCATTTTGAATATATTATATATATATATATATATATATATATATATATATATATATATATATATATATATATATATATATATATATATATATATATATATGTCGTACCTAATAGCCAGAATGCACTTCTCAGCCTACTATGCAAGGCCCGATTTGCCTAATAAGCCAAGTTTTCCTGAATTAATATATTTTCTCTAATTTTTTTCTTATGAAATGATAAAGCTACCCATTTCATTATGTATGAGGTCAATTTTTTTTTATTGGAGTTAAAACTAACGTAGATATATGACCGAACCTAACCAACCCTACCTAACCTAACCTAACCTATCTTTATAGGTTAGGTTAGGTTAGGAAGCCGAAAAAGTTAGGTTAGGTTAGGTTAGGTAGGTTAGGTAGTCGAAAAACAATTAATTCAAGAAAACTTGGCTTATTAGGCAAATTGAGCCTTGCATAGTAGGCTGAGAAGTGCGTTCTGGCTACTAGGTACGACATATATATATATATATATATATATATATATATATATATATATATATATATATATATATATATATATATATATATATATATATACACACACACACACACACACACTCCCAGAACTGAAGGGTAAGAGCTACGAGGAAAGGTTAGAAGCATTAAATATGCCAAAACTAGAAGACAGAAGAAAAAGAGGTGATATGATCACTACATACAAAATAGTAACAGGAATTGATAAAATCGACAGGAAAGATTTCCTGAGACCTGGAACTTCAAGAACAAGAGGTCATAGACATAAACTGGCTAAACACAGATGCCGAAGAAATATAAGAAAATTCACTTTCGCAAACAGAGTGGTAGACGGTTGGAACAAGTTGGGGGAGAAGGTGGTGGAGGCCAAGACCGTCAGTAGTTTCAAAGCGTTATATGACAAAGAGTGCTGGGAAGACGGGACACTATGAGCGTAGCTCTCATCCTGTAACTACACTTAGGTAATTACACTTAGGTAATTACACACACATGCATGCATGCATGCAAGTTCTCTATTTGTGAAGATTCCTGAAAAATAATCTGTAAAAGAAAGGTAAGCTTGGAAGGTACATTTTCCAAGAACCCAAGTGCTTTTTATCCTGTACTCTACTTCATAAGTACAGAACCCATGGCGAGACTCCATTTGGCCCAGCTGCTTTGTTTTTGCCTAGTTCCTCGACTCATTCTCCATGTTGTGCTCTAAAGTCCATATTGTGTCCTCTCTCTGAAAACCTTATTTTGAAAACATACTTTGGAACTGCTCATTAAGTGTCATATGTTTCCTTTTCAGTTTCTATGAATCTCCCATTTTTAACCTTTGGATTTGTCATTTACATGCAACTAGTTTTTTATGAATTTATAGAATAGGCCTGGTTCTGGTCTTCTATCCATTCCTCAAAGTTTCTTTCTGTTTCTCTTCTTAGTGTCATGTAGTTGTAGCATGCTTGTTTGTACTGCTGAGATGTTAAAGGGTTAGGCCTCTTTCTATATTAATTCCATATTTTGTCTTTTGTTCTTTGCCCCTGTCAAAACTTCTGTTGAATCAATTCTGTTTTACATTTGACATTTCTATTTTGTTATACAAAATTTGGCATACTGTACAGTATACCTCATTTACTAGCCCTGCCTAACAATAAATCATTCCAATCAAATCCATTATATAGAACTTGTTGAGTTCTTTAAAGTGTCCATTCTTGAAGTCAAGTTTTCTGCTGTTTCACTTCCCCATTCCTTATAGATTATAAAGTATTGCATATTTAATTTCCTAAAGGATATTGTTATTATTAACCAATGGAGGAAAGTACTGAAGGTAAAGATCTCTTCTTTCTTAGTAAATACCAAGTTTAGCAATGACGAAACATACCCTTCCCTCATCATCGTAGCCTGTTTAACATATTGATATGCAAGTTTCCATGATGAGGCTCACAAATCTGCCAGTATAAACATCTTTCATTCTTGCTTTGTAGGCTTCCCAGTCTATTGCTTTCAAATTTAAGTCACCAAGTACAGGTACTAACAACAGTGATTTACCTTCATCTACCCTTACTATATTCTCTCTCATGATCACTGTAAGACCTCCTCATTTTCTAATTCTTCATTTGTTTATGTGTTTGCCAATGGACTATAATCAGTAACTATCAGCTTATCTATATTCAAATTCAAATATGTTCACAGATTTCCAGTGCCATACAGTCAACATCTCGTGGCTAATCAAGTAATTAATGCTCAAAAGAAGGCACCAATCCAGAAGGACTTTGTAGCACAATCAGTGTTGCTGGATACTCAAAAAGTACTAAACATCACTTATACACGACCATAGTTGAGGATTTTAAGAAAAGGATAAACAAGATAAAAGGTCACAAAGTGAAATTCATGTGGATTTCATCTCGTGTTGGAATAGTGCTTAGCGAGGTGGTGGATGAGCTGGCCAAACGTGCTCCAACAAGACCAAAAGTTGGCACTGAATGTGTTTTAACCATGAAAAAAAGCAAAATTAATTTTCAGGTTCAGGCAGAAGTGACGAGTAGAGGTATAATACTGTATATGAAAGAAGTCAAACCATGCAACACTACATATATGCGAGTCAACACACTGATTTCACTTTGGTAAAAGGAAAAATGTTTGGAGTGATTGCACACTTGCAGCTCAGACTTGGGTATAAAGATTATTGGGAAGATGAAACAGGTACTAATGATAATGAAACCAATTGCAAACTATGTGGTATGTTAAGGTCTCACACCCTCACCCATTATGTTCTTGATGTGTACAGAAATACTGTACTGAGATAAGAACTGTTCCTAAATAAATAGCCTGGATGTGTCACAATACAGCAGAAAAATTGATGATATTCTGGAGAGATATAAGAATTTTGCACCATGACTGTAACCTTTTGTTGAACTGTTTGAATGTCTATTGCCACTATGTCTATGTACCTAGTCATAAAAGTATTTGTGTGTACATTTGGTATCATAATGAATGTAATTACCGAAGTGTAATGTAAAAAACAAAACAAAAAAGGATGAGAGCTACACTCATGGTGTCCCGTCTTCCCAGCGCTCTTTGTCGTATGATGCTTTGAAACTACTGACGGTCTTGGCCTCCACCACCTTCTCACTTAGCTTGTTCCAACCGTCTACCACTCTGTTTGCAAAAGAAAACTTTCTAATATTTTTTCGGCACCTTTGTTTCCTTGTGTCACGTGTCAACTTGTTCGTGAAGTTGCTGGTTTCAGGAACTTTTTGTAACTTAGTTTGGTCGAAGATTCAAGCATTAATTTTCTGTATGAATCTTCCCTATATTTCTTAATATCTTCTTTATTTTGGTAGGAAATTGAAAAATGTACCCTAAGTTAACTTTGCAACTTTATTGGAGTTGATGCATTTAGCTAAATCCATTTTTTCATCTTTTGAATCAGATGAAAATTTAATTGAACATAATAAAAAAAGGGGGGTTATAGTAGTGAATATTCATACGTATTTAGAGTTAAACAGCAAGTTTTTTCTGAATGCTCTGTATACCCTTCTCCGAGGCTATGGGTCCCTACAATTGCACCAGTGGTGGCACCTCTATATATGGCAATATATAGCTCATGCAAGTGTGCTGAGAGGTGAGGCAGTTAACCTGTCAGGAGACAGGTTGCTTAGGTCATGCATTCTTACAGATCAACTGGGCCAGTGGGTGGATCATAAACTAGCAGGTCTCTTTTGGTCATGCTAAAGGTAAGACTAACTTAGATATGAGCTAGCTGTTAATTATTGGATGAATGTGTATCACAAAGTTCCCTTGCTCTGTTTTAATTCTATCTATTTTTGAATACATGTACATTACTTTGGTTTGTAGGGGTAAAATTTCTGTAAATTAAGTACCAGTACAGTACTTGAGAACTCTTACATCCATCTTGTGAGTCATATAAAAGTAGATCCTGCAAGAGTTTGATAAGTGGGCCAGGTTTTGTAATGCTGCCATCTTCATCAGTGGTGGTTAACTTTCCTTTTGATGGCTTTAGCCACATACACATTAGTGTACTTTATCTATGTTGATAAGGATCTGCTTCACTCAACTGAGTTTCTGGCCAACCTGCTTTCAAATGAAGCTGTGGGAAACAGAACGGGTGATTCTGGCATCAACAACACTTTTTCTTGTACTGGTCAGAGTATAATGACATGTATCTTGGATTCCTTTGTGTAGACTGAAATGTGAATGCCACCATTCTTTCCGTGATTGTTACACCGAGGGGAGGCAGTATCTCTCAACCCATGTCTTTCAAAACTATCAAAATTTGCTAATATGGCACAGAACTTAGGACTTAGGACTGAAAATTTACAGAAATATAATATCATGGAACCTGTTCTCTATCTCTACCATTTCCATTACTGTACCACAAACAGCATTTCTCTGTGCAATGCGACCCTGATTATTTGTTCAATTGGTATCTCTCAGGGTCCAGAAATCTGAAAATACAGATACAGTAACTGAAAAAAGGTGAGATAATTTCCACACAAAAATTATTTATGTTTTTAATTTTAAGAATGTTCTTGTATAATAAGCACAAGACTGGTGTAATGAGAACAGGCTGGTGTAATGAACACAGCCAGGTATAATGTGCAGAGGCTGGTATCATGAGCACAAGACTATTGTAATGAGCAAAAGACTGGTATAATAACCAGATGCTGGCATAATGTGCATAAGCTGGTATAATGAGCATAGGCTGGTGTAATGAACACAGGCTGGTGTAATGAACACAGGCTAGTGTAATGAACACAGGCTGGTGTAATGAACACAGGCTGGTGTAATGAACACAGGCTGGTGTAATGAACACAGGCTGGTATAATGAACGCAGAGTGGTATAATGAACACAGGCTAGAATAATGAACACATGCTGGAATAATGAACAGAGGCTGGTGTAATGAACACCGGCTGGTGTAATGAACACACACGGCTGGTGTAATGAACACCGGCTGGTGTAATGAACACAGAATGGTGTAATGAACATAGGCTGGTGTAATGAACAACAGGCTGGTGTAATGAACACAGGCTGGTGTAATGAACACAGGCTGGTATAATGAACACAGGTTGGAATAATGAACACAGGCTAGAATAATGAACACATGCTGGAATAATGAACACAGGCTGGTGTAATGAACACAGACTGGTGTAATGAACACAGACTGGTGTAATGAACACAGACTGGTGTAATGAACACAGAATGGTGTAATGAACACAGAATGGTGTAATGAACATAGGCTGGTGTAATGAACACAGAATGGTGTAATGAACACAGAATGGTGTAATGAACACCGGCTGGTGTAATGAACACAGAATGGTGTAATGAACATAGGCTGGTGTAATGAACACAGAATGGTGTAATGAACACAGACTGGTGTAATGAACACAGAATGGTGTAATGAACACAGACTGGTGTAATGAACACAGAATGGTGTAATGAACACAGGCTGGTGTAATGAACACAGAATGGTGTAATGAACACAGAATGGTGTAATGAACACAGAATGGTGTAATGAACACAGAATGGTGTAATGAACACAGACTGGTGTAATGAACACAGAATGGTGTAATGAACACAGAATGGTGTAATGAACACCGGCTGGTGTAATGAACACAGAATGGTGTAATGAACACAGGCTGGTGTAATGAACATAGGCTGGTGTAATGAACACAGACTGGTGTAATGAACAGAGAATGGTGTAATGAACACAGACTGGTGTAATGAACACAGAATGGTGTAATGAACACAGAATGGTGTAATGAACATAGGCTGGTGTAATGAACACATAATGGTGCAATGAACACAGATCAGTGTAATGAACACCGGCTGGTGTAATGAACACAGAATGGTGTAATAAGCACAGGCTGGTGTAATTTTATCCCAAGTGTTAAATCACTGTCTTGTCATCGAGGCTCTACATAATTCATGACATCCCATTCCAATCTCTCAATCACTATAACCTTACCTTATTTTCCTATATTGACTTTCAACTTTCTTCTTATGCACAGCAATATCAAATTTATTCTCAATATTCTGCAATTCTTCATCACTCTCAGTACAGACCACTGCATCGTTTTCATACATGCATGTCAATAACATTTCATCTCCATCAGAGCAAACATTCACTCCCACTCCAGATGTTTTTGACCTTACTTCTGTAGCTAACCCATATATCATAAGAGCCAGGGAGCCATTACACAACCTTGTCTTACACCCACCCTAACATTAACATACTTCATCTTTGACTTCACAATTTCAGCAAAATGGTATTGGCTTTTCTTGGAACTATTGTTCTGCCAGGGGTCATTGCTCTGTTTTGTTTCTCTTATACTTCACAATTATATTTACGCCACCCACAGTGTACGT
>WNGS01169498.1:47901609-47948620 GCA_020271785.1 Procambarus virginalis
GCGCCTAAGCTTTGTACGGTATTTCACTATGCCTGAAGGCCAGGCTTATCTTCACCAATAGCTGGCTTACATTTCCCCAGTCCCACCAGATATACCTGCTCTGAAGAATTTGGTTTTTCTACTCTGATTTGACTCCTATTAAAGTATCTCACTTTCTGAAAGCACATGCAACTTGTTCTCCTCTGCATAGCTATCCTGTCTGGCAACTGCTCTTGTGCATATTGGGGCTTTGTGCTTAAGCAGAGTGATTGTTCTTATCCGTTGTTTTATGTGCTTTCCCTCCCCAAGAGTTTACAGTTGGGGGTTCGGTGTGTAATTTGCTTTTAAGATTCCTTTGGACCTGTCTGTGTGATGGTCAAGGCTGCTTGAGTCTCTCATCTTTACAGGGTTTCTTTACCTCAGCTGCATTGTTGGTAGGTTTCTTAAGCTTTCTGGTCTGGTTCCATACCTGACTGTATTTTGCAGTTGCTACCCCAGAGGCTGTTGTGAGCTTCTGCCCTCGTGGTGGCATCTGTAGTCATATGGTAGCTGTCTACCTCTGCCTTTCTCTTGGTGGCTCTCACAGTGTTTACTGCACCTTGGACTGCTGGTGAGCTGTGGCTCTTATCTGTGTCATTACCTTGCTATCCAGATGGCTGCCAGGATGGTAGCCTGCTTTTACTCCTCAGTGCACTATGCAGGCCCACTCCACGGTGCCTCTTAATCTGACCAGGGTTCTCAATTCTCTTCTATTATAATAATAATAATAATAATAGTAATAATAATAATAATAATAATAATATTTAATCAGGTAAAAGTATATACTGTACATACAAAATGAGATACAATTATCATCTACATCCTTGAGTAATTCTTCAACATTTCATCCACAGCTGGTAATTAGATGCCCCAATCATCATTTACTATAATTGCTTCGATCAAGAAGAGCTTTAATGTTATTTTCAATGTGAGAAACCCTGCCTGTCCTTTTTCAAATGTTACAAAGTTCGGTGCTTGTAAAATCAGTAAATATGCAGAGGATTTGGGAATGTACCTGTACTTCCACTAATTACCAAGGTTTTACTGGTCTTGACATGTACCAAGAGGGCAAAAGAAGATGAATGAAGCTAGTCATGTACTTTGATGGTTTCCCGTAAAAGCTATTCCTTAGAAGGAACCCGTGTTCCCGTGAGGAACACGGAGGTGGAGATATTTATAAACATTTCTAATTATCTTTTCAGTCAGCAAGATATTGACCAGGTTTCAATCATAGATTAATATTTTGAATAAAACATTTCACCACAAGTGATTCTAAGATGTAAACCCATGTTCAGGCATTTCTAAAAAACCTAATATTGTTTTGTCCATTTTCATTTATTATTCTAAGAAAGCTGATGTAATGCAATTCTGGGTACCAGTACTTTGAATTAGAAAATGGCTGTGTTTCTCAGAAAGAGAGCGTACCCCCAGCAGTCTTTGGAAAACTCTTCCTGGTATGCTTTCTTTAGTCTAAAAATATAAATCTGGCTTCTATATACTGCCAGTCTGTAACACAAATAAGTTTAAAAAAATACACTATCATTATACTCAAGGTTTTATGTTCTGTCACGATGATAAAACTCTAAAATTAATATGTTTAATAATATAACAAATTAAAATTATCCTATTTTATTCATAAACAACTTTTCAATATTGTAATAATAGCATTATTTAAAATGTCTGACTTTTTATTAATTATTTTATAGGTTTTTGATATGCAATGTAGTAAAACTATTTTACCAACAATTATGTCAAGTTAGTGAAATACTACATGAATTAGTGATTCATAAGGTAAGGCAACTCATAAGAAAGTTCACATGACCTCAACTTATTAATTCTGAACTTTGAGCTTTGACACAGTTGCTCACTAGCAGCCACAAGCTTCACCTAGCTTGTGGCATGCATTACTTGCAAGCATTTCTGCACTAACAGGCAACTCTATTCCTAGTTGGCATCTGCAAACCAAATGACCAGATACAGAGGTCTCATCTACAGCACTGTAGCGGAAGAGGGAAGTCACAGATGGATAATCAAAGGTGTTGAACAAAATGCAATTAATGCCTACCACTACCTAATAATAAGAGACTGCCTAAGTAGGGTTGATGGCTACACACAACAACCTCGTAACTATACAGACTATTTGGCAGTATTGGGACCACTAATAAAGTGGCCATATTCATTGAGCCTTTGGTGGTATTAATTTACCTAAAGTAATTACAATTTACACATTAAATTCTTACCTATTATTGTATAACTTTACTATTCTCTAATCACACAAAGAAAAACTACCTTCCATTAATAACAGCAATCACTGATATATTATTAATAAGGAAAGGAGTTGATAAACTACCTTAAAAATTAGAAAAAATGATAAATCTACAAATTTCAGGCAGGATAATTCTAATAAAGGATTGATTATTATTCCTTAGGATATCTGCATAGAAGTATAAATAATGTGTATATTCTGTATATATACAGACAGAAAAATGCATGACATTCTCAAACCTACAAACCATTAGTTTATAAATTTGTTTACAAGATGTTAACACATATCAAATCATGCACATATGTAAATGCTATACAGGATATATATTTGTTCTCTGCAGGAAAACTCTTCATTATAAGCATTAATAGTATTTATTTGCTATTAATGTAAAGTAATAGAAAGTTAGAAATATGTTATCTTGCTAGCTTTGGACAGCCAAGCCCTTGCTACAAATGCATCTTTTGAGTCAACATAGCAAACTAATAATACTGCAGCATTTAATAAGCAATAATAAGCATCATTAATAAGTTGATTGCACTAATTTAAGCCTTACACATTTAATATGATTATCATCTTTCAATGGCATGTAACTTTATGTACGATACTACACGACACTCACTGTAGCTGTTGTGCTATAAAACAAAATGAACTGCTTTCGAACAACAAACTTGTCAAAGAGAGTAATAATCTGGTACAGAATACAGTAGTAATAATCATATCTCAATACAAATTAAAATGTGTTAATTCTAGTTTATAAGCCTCCATGTGTCAAGGACTTGACTGCTGCTGTAACACCCTAGACTAGACCAAACAGAATGCTGTTTATTGTCAATATTTTTGTTCTTCATTGTACGAGTACAGTACTACTGTTGTCATGTTCATCCAGTGTATCTTGAACATGTATAAATGTTTAATGAGTGGTTGAATACTACTGTTGCCAATGTTCATTCATGCATTTTGAACACATGTAAATGTTTAACAGGTAGTCGAGTACTATTGCCATGATCATTCATGTATCTTAAACACACATAAATGTTGAATGTGTAGTTAGAAGATGAGGCATAATCCCTGGTTTATCTCCATACATTCACATTTAATATTTGATTTGCACAAATTTCTTAAAATATTTACACTACTAGTATTGCCAATTATCATGAGAACTCTAAAGTTTTGATTAATGCATAACTGCAATTAAACGTTAATTTTTATCAAAGAATAATAAAGTTACCTGCACAAAACTAACAAATTGTGCCACATCTGCATCATCATCAGATTCGCATACTGAAATCACCAGAAACAATATATACATGGGTAAGTAATACTGCAAAAGCCATTCTAATGAACAAAATATAAGAAAATCAGAGCATTTAATGCAATGCTGTACTTGCAATGTAACTGATGTAGACAATATACAGAAAGTGACAAGAGGGAATTCTAACAAGTTTAATAATTTATTTTTGAAAACTTCATACAAATAAATTTGTGTTTTTATCTTAACACTATCGCGCTCCATTGCATCCGCCGTCGTCACTCATTTTCTCTTGAGTTGTCCCGGGGCGACGAGGTCCGTAGTAACTCATTAAAATATTTGTTATAAATTATTAAATTTTATGCCGATCAATCTGGGAGTGGTTTCAAAATGAGCGCCTATAGTTTGCGCACAATTTGATACCAAATTGATAGACGCAACACGAAAATTAATGTCAGAACACTGGAAAGATATAAATAATTTTGTGGTGATAAGCGTCCAAAAGTGTCCAAAAGTTAAAGTATTTGTTAAAATTCCATTTATTGCTCTCTTATTATGGGACTGTGTTTTAAATATGTGCCTTTATATTGTGAACAATTTGATACCAAAATGAAAGACGTGACGTGAAAAATTGATGTCAGAACACTAGAAAGATATAATAATTTTGTGGTGATGAGCGTCCAAAGTGTCCAAAAGTTAAAATTTGTTAATATTCCATTATTGTTCTATTATTATGGGACTAGTTGTAAAATACGCGTCTTTATATTGAAACGATTTGATACCAAATGAAAGACGTGACACGAAAATTCGTCCAGTGTCAGAACACTGGAAAGATAATAAATACTTTTGTGGTCCATATTTTAAAATATTTACTAAAATTCTATTTATTGTTCTATTACTATGGGACTAGTTTCAAATACGCGCCTTTCTATTGTGGAACAATTTGAACTGCAAAATGAAAGACGTAACATCCAAATTGAGTGTCAGAACACCTGCAAATATATAAATAATTTGTGATGAGCGTCCAAAAGTTAAAATATTTGTTAAAATTCCATTTATTGTTCTATTATTATTATTATGGGACTAGTTTTAAAATATGTGCCTTATTTTGCAAACAATTTGATACCAAAATGAATCACTGTAACTTGAAAATTTATGTTATCAAACTGAAGAGTATATACAGGTGTGCCAATTGGTGCTCGTTCGTGGGTAACTGGCAGACTTTAGGCTTTGCTGTGGGGAGTCATGCCGGGCTCTTAGACCTTATATGCATATACCCCTGTAGAGAATTCTATTGCGAATACGATGATACCAAAACGAACAACGTAGCATGAGAAATAAGGTGAGAAAACTGAAACGAGTATACACATTTTACTGGTTTTGCGCGCTCACGGGTAACTTTACCGACTTTAGGCTTTGCTGTGGGAGTCACGGCAGGCTTTTGGATCTTATATTCATATACCCCTATAGGGAATTCTATTGTGAACACAATGATACTAAAACGAACGACATAGCACGAGAAATTAAGGTGAGAAAACTGAAATGGAGTATATACTTTTAAGTGTCGCCGCACGCTCGCCCGCACCGAACGGCGCATGACGTCACTTCTGTGGCACGCACAAACGGCGCACAATTGTGTTAACGATGAAACTAAAACAAATGATGTCTATGATGAATATATACTTTTACACCGAGATGTAAAATTATATCTTGATAACATTAAGCTTAACCCTTAAACTGCGCACAGCATCATATGATGTTTGGGAGTACTGTACCATGCAAGATTTAAAAGTCCCGTGGTTACACAGGGTTCACATCAACTTCCTCAAGGCTCCTGTAAACAGATGCCATTTAAAAAAAAATCGTGGCCAACATTCCTGGTGTGAAAGCCTCAGTACCAAGTGAGCCACCAAGGCTGGTGTACAGAGCAGGAGCTCACAGCACTGCGTTCAGCTTGTGACCACAGCATCGTCTAAAAATGTCAAACATATATGTAGCTGGTAATATTTGTGATGATAGTATTATGCAAGACCACTGATTGTGATAAAAATGACCATGATTCTGATAATAACAGGATTGTTGTGATAATTTGCGATGTGCATAGTATTGTGGGAGGAATAATGTTGAAGAGGGATGGCTGTAGTTTCGTCTGTCGAATCTGTGTAATTACCCAAGTGTAGTTACAGGATGAGAGCTTCGCTCGTGGTGTCCCGTCTACCCAGCACTCTTTGTCATATTATGCTTTGAAACTACTGATGGATTTTGGCCTTCACCACCTTCTCAACTTAACTTGTTCCAACTGTATACCAATCTGCTTGCGAAAGTGAATTTCCTTATATTTCTCTGGCAGCTTTGTTTAGGTTAATTTAAATCATTGACCTCTTGTTCTTGAAGTTCCAGGTCTCATGGAAATTCTTCCCTATCAATTTTATTAATACCTGTTACTATTTTTCACGTAGTGATCATATCACCTCTTTTTCTTACTGTTTTCTAGTTTTTGCATATTTAATGCTACCTAACCACTCCTCGTAGCTCTGTACTTCAGTTCTAGGAGCCACTAAGAAGTGGTATGTCGATGCACCGTTTCCAGTTTGTTGAATGGCTTCTTAAGATATGGGCACCATACAACGCTGTATATTCCAGCTTTGCTCTAAGAAAAGTCTGTGAACAATTTCTTTAGTATTTCTCCATCCATGTATTCAAAGCAATTCTGAAGTTAAAAAATGTAGCATAGGCTCCTCGCACAATGTTCTTAATGTGGTCCTCAGGTGGCAGTTTTCTATCTAGAACCACCCGAAGATCCCTTTCTTTGTCTGAATTCTTTAAGATTTCTCACATAATTATAGGTTGTGTGGGTCTATGTTCTCCAATTCCACATTCTATAACATGGCATTTATTCACATTAAATCCATTGTCAAGTGTTGCTCCATATACTTTATTTGTTCAGGTCTTCTTGAAGGGTCATGACAATCATCTAGTTTTCTTATCTTCCCTATTTTTTTAGCATCATCAGCAAACAAAACATGTTCATATAATTCTGTATTCCAACTGGTAGATTGTTTATGTGCATCATGAACATTACCGGTGCAAGAACTGAGCTCTGTTGTACTCAACTCGTGAGCATTCCTCCTATCTGATACATTGCCTATGATTACGGCCACTCATTTTTCTGTCAGTCAGGAAATTTTTCATCCATGTTAGAAGCTACCTGTCACCCCTCCCGTATGTTTCCAGTTTCCAGAACCACCTCTTATGTGAAACTCTGGCGACAAGCCTTTTTTAGGTCCAGATAGATGCTGTCAACCCCGACCTGCTCTTTCCTGTAAAATCTCTGTGGCTCGATCATAGAAACCGAGTAAGTTCATTACACAGGATCTTCCACATCGAAAACCATACTGTCTGTCTGATATTATACCGTTTTTCTCCAGGTGTTCTACCCATTTAGTTTTAATTATTTTTCCAATATTTTGACTATGACAACTTGTTCAATGATACAGGTCTATAAATTAAGGGGGTCTTCCTGCTGCCATTTTTGTAGATTGGAACTATGCTAGCCTTTTTTCCACACATCAGTTACACCTCCTGTAAACAGGGACGCCTGAAAAAATCAGTTGATGTGGAATACTGAGCTCAGGTGCACATTCTCTCAGAACCCATAGTGAAACTCCATGTGGAACAACTGCTTGTTCTTACTTAGCTCCTTGAGCATTCTTTCCATTTCTTCTCTAGAATATCATTATAAAGTTGATATGATTTCATGTACAGTACTGCATATCTCAAATACACAATTTTTGCTTATAAATATAGAAGCAAGGTACCCTTTTGAAAAATAACGATGCAATGATTCAATTTAAAAATTTTACAGTTTAGGTACTTTGGTTAATATCAAAATATTGTAATTTATATGAAATGGCTCAAATAGGTTTTTTTTAGTGAATACCATTACTGTATTTTAGTGTGGTACTCTTACGAGATGGGCACACACATTAAGAATACTTACCTTGGGAAACACTACAGTAATATTTTTTGAAGGCTCGATTAGCCTCTCATGATATAGCTTGGTCCTCCCTCTCATGACACAGCTTGGTCCTCCCTCTCCCTCTCATGACATAGCTTGGTCCTCCCCCTCCCTCTCATGATATAGCTTGGTCCTCCCTCTCATGACACAGCTTGGTCCTCCCTCTCATGACATAGCTTGGTCCTCCCCTCCCTCTCATGATATAGCTTGGTCCTCCCCCTCCCTCTCATGACACAGCTTGGTCCTCCCCTCCCTCTCATGATATAGCTTGGTCCTCCCCCTCCCTCTCATGATATAGCTTGGTCCTCCTCTCATGACACAGCTTGGTCCTCCCTCTCATGACATAGCTTGGTCCTCCCTCTCCCTCTCATGACATAGCTTGGTCCTCCCCCTCCCTCTCATGACACAGCTTGGTCCTCCCCCTCCCTCTCATGATATAGCTTGGTCCTCCCTCTCATGACACAGCTTGGTCCTCCCTCTCATGACACAGCCCAACATTCCCACCTTAACCTCACATTAATTTAATTTGACACTCGGCCACAGATGATGTGTTATGATGATACGAATTTTGACAGTATCAACTAAAATAGTTAGCTCTGAAAAAAATTATTTAAAAGAATTCTCTTTCCATATCAAGGAAAATTAGATGTTCAAAAATTAATAATCACCAAATGTTTAATCTTGCAAAATTATCTCTACATTTCTCTAGAATCTATGAAAGGTTATGACAAAATGTGAGGTTATGCATAGAGAACATACAGCCTTGTTGACCAGACCACACACTAGAAGGTGAAGGGACGACGACGTTTCGGTCCGTCCTGGACCATTCTCAGCTCTCTCTTGCCTATTTATTGCCTGTCTCTCTACTTCCTCATCACAATCGACTTGAGAATGGTCCAGGACGGACCGAAACGTCGTCGTTCCTTCACCTTCTAGTGTGTGGTCTGGTCAACATACTTTAGCCACGTTATTGTGACTCATCGCCTGCATACAGCCTTTGAAATTAATGACCTTTGAGACCATGACAAATAAAAAGAATTTGGGAAGCAATTCATTGCTGTTGCTTAATCCTGAAGTTGAGAAAGCAGGAATGACTATGACTTGGAATAAGCTCACAGAAAATTAACATAAGGGTATAAAAATTAAGACAAATATACAGATAGCTAATCCAGGCTACCTCAGCACTGAATCCACAAATCTATATTATGTGGCACTGTCTATATCTATGCCATGAAATTATACTGTGTGTCTTCAAGATGCTGGTGCTCCTTCTCTTCTCTACTGATATGAGGCTTGAACCCTTTGCTGACCTGAGGAGACAACTCACTTACTTTAATACTAAGTGTCTACACAGAAGAGGACATCAATGGAGACCATGATGAATCACTCACACTAAAATATTACAGCATAGGTAGAGAAGCTGTGAGGCTTACTCACTGATTTTCACAATTCACTTATTATTATTATTATTATTATTATTATTATTATTATTATTATTATTATTATACTGTACTAAAATGTGAGTTACTGTACTTCCAGAAGTAGAAGTTTATTCTACTTCCAGAATTAAAAGGCAGATTTATATAAAAGAAGCAAACTTTATATGCCAACCATTTGCAAACATTGCCACGATGAAATTGTTAAATGTATCTAAGTTTGTTTAGTGACAAAATAATAATTGCAGGCGTTTTTTATAACAGGCAAGAACCTCCAGCCCACCAGTCAGACCCTGATCCTTTCATTCGTAAATTTTATGTATCAGATTTTCTCTCTTTTTTTTATGACTGCTATGAATAACTATATAAATATAATGATAGTACTGTACAAGTAGCCAAAGCTGGATGACATTTCCTTAATGAAATATCAATGAGAATAACAGGGGGGGAAATTTGTACGTTTTTAATGTAAACAAACTAGATACGTTTTATTCATTGGCGATGAAGATTATCAGGCAAACACATTACCAGTGTGTGTAACGAGTACTGGGGAAGCAATGCTTACAGGCTAATACAAAGTGAAGGAGGTACTGTATAGGTTGTGGTAGTTGTGAAGGTGGTGGCAGTAATTGTGGTGATAGGAGTAATGGCAGTGGAGATGGTAGTGGTAATGGAGCAATAATTATCTCTTTCAATGGCTAAATTCCTGCCATATTTGCTCTCAAGGCTGTGGACTCAAGTGGTGTCGGCAACATTTTCCTTCAATGCATTCCACTTGCCAACTATCCATACAAGACATGAGAATATCCATACATCTCTAGGACTCAATTGCTTAAAGCAGAAAGAGCAGCAGTCATTGGACAGCCATGCAAAACCCCATTTTCCACTCATCTCCAACCTGACATTCCTTATGACTATACTGTAACTCTTTGTTTCCTCTTTATAAATTACTCCCTTTCCCAATTCAGTGTACAGTATTTCCCATTATCCCTCCTTATCTTTCCATCTTGAATATGTCTTGTGAGAATCTATATCAAAAGCCTTCTGGTAGTCTAGGAAGATGCAGCCTACCAATTCTTGACTAATTTTAGAGACCCACTCAAGGAATTCAATCAAGTTTGTCAGGTGTGATCTTCCCTCTCTAAATTATTGTTGTTCCGTGTGTTCCACTACTCGGTTCTTGATTTTTTTTTAATAATTTTGCATGTGATGCACATTAGTGACCCTGGTCTATAGTTCAGTGCTTCATGATGACCAAACCACACACCAGAAAGTGAAGAAGCGACAATGTTTCAGTGTGTCCTGAACCATTATCAAGTCATTACACGACTTCATAATGGTTCAGGATGCACCGAAATGTAGTCGTTTCACACTGTCGTGTAGTTTGGTCATGTTGTCTTCAGCCACGTTATTGACACTCATCGTCTACTTTAGTGCTTCATCTTTATCCTCTTCCTGAATATTGGAGCTACATTCATGTTTTCCCAGATTTCAAGGAGCTCTTCAAACTCTAGTGTTATGTTGAAACCTCTAGTTAATGGGCAATACACAATCCCTATAGTCTCCTTCAATAACGATGATGATACTTGATCCTATTCTCCTGCTTTTACTACAGCTACTTCCTCTAGGTGTCCTTATCTCTTCTACAGTAACTTTGACTTTATCTAGTGTTGCTTCTGGCCATCTGTTATCACCTCTTCTTGGATACTATTCTGGTTATGATATGTAGACAACCTGGAATCCCTTGCTAAGTACTGTACACTTTTTGTCATTCTTCAAGAGTGTTCCTCCCACTCTTATTACATAGTTTTGTATTATTCTTTTTCTCCGTATATGGGAATGCAACAGCTTAGGTTGGTCCTTGGCTACTATTGCAATATTTTTACAAATTACTGCTTTGCGACCCCTCCTGATTATGGTGTACTCATTTGTATCCCACTTAGGTGCATCCCTATTTATCTTTGCATCCAAGTCCTTATAGTTTGTCCATGCATTTTCTGGGAGCGCCTACTGAGTAGCTCAACAAGGTGTGCACTGGACAAACCAAGCCTTAGAAAGTTTTACCCAGGTCTGACACTTGCTGTTACATACAGGATGCCAGGGCCAGAATATGACACTCTACGAGGCAAGAGGAGGCCAAGGGATTCAGGATCAATCCAAGACTGAGAATGAACCCCCACTTGAAAGTATAAATGCATTAAAACAACTAACTGCTTGAAGAAAATTAAATATCTGAAGATCACAAGCCAAACCAATTGTTACTATGGTGGAAAACCCCAACCGTATTCGAGAGAAGGCAATTTGCTAAAAATCTATATCGTTTTACACAGTAAGTTCTAAATATATCAAACCAGTAACCACCATGAGTACAGGTAACAGCTAAAATTCATACAACTTTATTGTTGATACGGTATCATTATTTCCCTCACTTTTTTAAAGTCAGTTGTAGCTACCAACCTAGAATATGCTCTGAGTTATGACTGGCTGCTTAGGTAATAATGATTTTAATTTGTACAGGGAAATAATTGATCAACCATCATTTATTATGGAGATGGAATCACCTTTTTCTCCAACCCTGCCAAGCCCTTTATTCAGTGGTGCCTCTGATGATGGATCCCCTGCCAAGTCTTTCACATGGTACATCCCTTTTCTCTTATTTACATTACAAGTAATTCTAATTAATAAGACAAGTTAGCCTTTAACACTTTCTAAAAGATCTGCAATTAAAAGATCTGTAAATACTTAAATCAATACTGAGCTTGCCAATTATTTATATATTAAAAAGCATCATGCTCCAAATCAAAGAAAGTTTGATAATCCCATTCCCAAAAAAATGTAAATAAAATATACTGTAAAAGGCAGGAAAGTGTGGAAAAAACTTGTCCTATTACAAAGACACAATAAAAGACTCCCTACAATATAACTATATACTGTACAAGAGTAACATATATACAAGAGTAACAAGAGTAACATATATAAGCCTATGTGCAGCCATACTCACTTGTTGTGTGTGTTGTAGAGGGCATTCTTGTAGATATAATCAATGACAGAGTCTTGAACTAAATATTTCACACTATCTCCTCGCCTAAGGGCTCTTCGAACCTTTGTTGAGCTCACTTCATTTGCAATCCATTCGGTCACAATGTGGATGTTTCGCTGGAATATTAAAAAAAAATTATGCAAATATAGCAACAAATCTATTACTGACATGATTCAATATGATGGAAAAAACCAGCGTTGAACGTAATGAAATACCATTTTCTGGGCGACCCCCAGAGGCTCCCCGGAGCTATGATGCTGATATGTGTTATATTAGTCTAGAGCATCAATCAATTGGAGTTCAGCCTACCGGACACCACTAGCCAGAACCTGCCCCCCCCCCCTCAGAGAGGCAAAGGGACCAATGACCTATAGAAACCCCCAATGTGGTTAGGAGCATTCCATGTCTGCCATCGACTTTGGGTTGGTACCCAGAAAGGTAGGCATAACAAAAACACCCACTTGGTAACTCCCCTCAGGAGGGAGATGGGGGATCCCCGGACCCCCGCGCGGCTACTGGCTACCCAAGCCATTCAGTTCGTTGGCTGATGTGGTCTGGAGCAGACATTAACTCTGGCCTCAGATTTCAGTGCCCATTGTGTGCCTTAGTGGTGTTTCTGCTGTATTCACCTAGTTGTGTTTGCGGGGGTTGAGCTTAGCTCTTTCGGCCCGCCTCTCTACTGTCAATCAACTGTTACTAGCTACCATTTTTTTAATACTAATATAACACATATCAGTGTGATAGCTCCAGGGAGCCACAGGGGCTCCCCTCAGAAATGTGCAGTTTCTGAGGAGTTATTTGCCATAAATCTAATGGTCTCAACATGGAAAATTTTAGGGCAATTTTAAAAAACCCAGCAATGACTGAAATGAAATTACTCTTTCTGATAGGTTGAAGGAGCCACCGAGGCCCTATCTCGCCGAGATGGCTCCCGCTAACAAATCATATCAGCCATAGGAGTCCTGAATTGTCCACTGGGGACCAGAACCAGTGCCTGGCCCCTCATCCTCACAGAGGTTCAGGGAGCAAGGATTTGCTAGTCATCCTTACTGAGAAAATGTACAGAAAGTTAGCAAAGCACTATGAACTATGCAAGGTTCATAATAAATGAAACACTGAAAAAGCCAAATGACTGCAAATGATTTACTCAGAAATGAGATCAAACCCCCCAACCACAGCACTTCCTGGAATGTTACCACCCATTGTATGGCAGCACCCTAGAAGCTCCTAGCTTCTGGACCATCTTGACTCAGTCTGGAGTTGATAGACCATGAACCAACTCAACTAGAAGGAAAGGAGGAAATCAGAGAGCCACCGAGGCACTTCATTACATTCAGTGCTGGGTTTCTGGAGAATTCCTTGGCGACTCCCTACAGCTATTTAACAATGAAGAAGATGGAAAACATAGGACTTACCAGGGAGGAAGAGAGCAGCAATGACACTCATGAGATAAGACCCTGGGATGAAAAAACCCAAGTCTGGGCAACACAAGCCAAATTGGGATCAGGAACATGACCAAATAATGAGTCACCAGTATTCTGTTAGACTTCTAAAACCACCGAGCCCAATTATCAGCCCACAACGTGATAGAGAATGCAGCAAACTTAAGAACATCATAGGTACCCGAGGGTAGACACCAAGCTGGCTGATAGTCTGAATAATAACTATCAATATAATGATGCAATAACTATGCAATATAATGATATTGCAGACAACCTAGAATAAAGATAGTCTTGGAACAAGGCACCAAGGAAACCAGATAAACAAAAAGTGTGTCTACCAAAGCAGAACAGGTGGCGCACAGGTAGCAACTACCACAACCAGACAATGAATAGTGCACCTCAAGCCAGAGAAATCAAGTAGCAACAACCAAAGAACCCTCCAGAAGCCAACTGTCTCATGCTTCACCAGAATACTGTAGAAGGAAAATGCTACAAAAGACTATGATCACTTTACATGTAAGGGTTATCATCTTTGCCACCACCAAGGAAGGTGCCCAGAAAGATAGGCAAATCAAAACAGTCCACTGCATGGATGATCATAGCAATTCCCTGATCCTTGTTCATCTGTGAGAGGACCCATGTTTTGGGTTCTGATCCCCCAGTAGGCCATGCAGGACTCTGGCTGATGTGACTCAGTAGGTACGCCATTTCAGTAAGATGGCTTCAGGGAGTCACCAAGGCCCTACCAGAAATCATGTTCCAACATCATGTATCCCTGTTCTCTATTCAAAGGTGCAGAATACAACAAGCATCCTTGAAAATGTTTTCCTACACTGCTGACTGGTCTTCATTATTCATTTCCCCTCACAAATCTATCATCATTACTCATTAATTCAATTCATGAATACTCACTAAAAAAAAATTCAGCCATATTCACTACAGTATTTATAAATCCAATTCATCATTGTTTACTATTTACCAATCCATCATCATTCAGTGTACCCTGTACTCACTAGTCAGATGTCTATGACTCATAATAAAGAATCCACAGTCAATCCACAGACAAGACAGAAATGGTTGGGAACATGTTACTTTCACCTGATACCTCTGTTCACCTAGCAGTAAATAGGTACCTGGTAAGGCAACTGATGTGGGTTGCAGCCTTTGGAAAATTAGTAGTTGACCTAGGAGGACCTTAAAAAGCCTAAGTACAAGCTTCCTATCACCAACAAGGTGAATAATGCGTCCATTTGTTTTTGCATCCCTATCCCAAGAATGCTATACAAGTATAGTAAGAATTCATGCATGATTAATGGGAAGACATGCAGTTAGTGAAAACTTTAGAGCAATCCTGCATAAGTGATTGTGTGATGGAACATCGTTTGCAACACACAGAACCAGGTTTCTAAAAATAAACAAGAGGGCAGTGCAAGCATACCTGGTGTCGAGTCAAAACATCAGACTCGTAGATAAATTTGTATGGATTGCTTCCTTCCCGGGTAATGACAACAAGACCAAACTTTCCAACCAAAGCCTCAATCTGAAATAGATAACATTAACATTTTTTAACTATTAAAAGAATACCGATACAAGAACTGCCAACAAAATATTTTATATGAAGCTCTCAAAGATGGAAAATTATATAAACCAACTTCAATCATCACATACTGGACGGTACAAAACTTACATCCTCATCTTTCCAGAGGCCCGGTTTAGCAAAAGACTCCAGGAGATCAGCACCACACAGTAGCTTGACTGAAACTGGATCAGTTGATCCTGACAAGTGAGCAAGCCAAGATGGGGTACCATCAACTCTCTGTCTCTTCACAGATGGATCTACATTACCATTAACAAGAGAGTCCACTAATTCCTGGCAATAGCAGAAAGATATAAAAATATTATAAACTGGGAAATGTATACATGGCATTTTTGTCTATTTCATTTAACCATAATAACTGTTGTCAGGAAAGAAAGGCCATGACTAATAAGTTGTCTAGAAATGTAATATTTCTACTCATTTGTAAAGTGGCATTGGAAATATTGTGCAAAGTCTGAATATTATTACATTGAAAAATTGAGTGTCAAGCAAGATCTGAATAAGACACAGGGCAATAACTTTTACAAGAATAACTAAAATTAAAAAATCTTCTAATCTATGTACCTCTAAATCTGCTTGTACATGGTGTCAGGCTTTAAAACTGACAACTAAATACTGTATACACCAGCCTCAAGATGGATGTCTGGGGCCAGATTCACAAAGCAGTTACACAAGTACTTACGAACCTGTACATCTTTTCTCAATCTTTGGCGGCTTTGTTTACAATTATTTAACAGTTAATGAGCTCCAAAACACCAGGAGGATGTTTATAACAATAAAAACAGTTGATTGGGAAGTTTTCATGTTTGTAAACTGTTTAACAAATGTAACCAAAGCCATCCATCAAAGACTGAGGAAAGATGTAGACGTTCGTAAGTACTAGCATAACTGCTCTGTGAATCTGGCCCCCGACTCTTTAGACCAAGGAGTTTCTTAGTGTAGTATTGGTGTGTCGAACATCTTGATGGGAACGTGGTGAAGTGTGTACAGTAAGTTGGAAAGAGGAGAAATAAACTGTTGGAAAGAGGAGAAATAAAAGGAGAAGCAAGAGGAGGAGAAACAAAAGAAGAAGCAAGGATGAGGATAAATAAAAAGAAGCAAGAGAAGGAGAAACAAAAGCAATAAGAGGAAGAGCAAAATGAATAAGGAGGGAAGGAGGATTGCACCATGCATGGCCCTGAACCACTCTGTATGCATTTACCTCACTTTTCTCAAATACCTTTCCCTCCTTCTGACAATGGAGAAAAGGGTATTGATAATTGATGAATGATGGATGATGCTGCTGATACTGAAATAGTTTAGCAATAACAAAATAAAACTTTTCTACATAAAAATAATATCACACAAAATGTGCCAACATAAAATCTACCCAAGAGAAGCAAATTCTAAATGGAAATAGAACCAGCATGGAATGTAATGAAATGCCAGTTTCTGGGCGAGCCCCAGAGGCTCCCTGAAGCTAGCTAACTGATTAAGTGCCACACTACTTTGAGTCATCAGTTGCAGAGTTCTTGTTGCCTACCGGAGACCATGAGCCAGAACCTGGCCCCCCCCTCAAAGAGGTGCAGAGAGTAATGATATATGAAAAGCTCTGTATAAACCATAGATAATGTGTGTCAAATCTTATCTAACCAACACTTCTGAACATTTATTTAGGCTCCATGTTTATTCAATATCTGATGCTCTTGCATTTTCATCTAACATTTGAACTTTCCCCATTTTTACACAATTATAATATGATAATCACTAACACACACACACACACACACCCCAACACATCCACCACATTGTTCACCACAATGCATAACTAACCACCATTCTCTAGCCTTTTAATGCAAGTCAACAGCTTATTAATTAGCCAGTTTCCTTATCAATGACAAAAAATAGTTAGCATCTTCTTAAGCAACACTAACTGAATCCCATAACTATATAATTAGTATCAGTGAAGTGAACTATGGACACAGACCAATAACCAGACAGTCAGCCACACATGTCTCCAACCCTGCAGCACCCCCAAGCTTCATCAGCTGTCTTCAAAATCAATTAGTCCAGAACAGAGGTTTATAACATCACAATAAGATACTGTATATAGAATTAAATACTGTATATAAATATAAAATAATAATAAAATAATATATTTTATTATAGCATATTTTTTCAATTTCCAACAGATTACAACATACTGTATGTTTATTAACCAAAATTAAAAATGAAATGGGATGAAAATGAACATGTACCTTGGAGATTATGGTGTTCTCTTATTTACTGTCATAGGATGCAACCTCGACTCATATGGTGCATGTGGTTATACAAGACAAAACGACAACATATTTACTGAAACCTTAAATTAAGGCTGGGGTGTGATCTAATGCAGAGAGCCCATATACCTTCCCATGGTAGATAAAGTGACCCAAAAGGATGGCATCCTGGCATCTCCTTTTCATGGTCATGAGATTCCTGCAATCTCATTTTGAGAGACTACAATCAGTAAACAAATTAACCCACCATAGGTAACTTGGTGCCAACAGTTATCATCCCATAACCAGCAGTGATATAGTATAAGGTTTTCAAAGAAACGTGATGACAGTATGACTCGGGTAGCAAACACGTCTATCCCATGTTGATGCAAAATACAATACATGAGCAAACAGTGTGAAACTACTGGTACATAAAAAGCTGTGAATGCTTTTGCAGGAGATGAAGCACAAATCAAGATCAAAATGAACATGTAGCCCATTGTAAGTGGCTTTATGCAAAAAACCTAAATCTTAATCAAGTTATGTTCTGAGTACACACATTTTTGTGGAAATGAAGCCAAAGATTAATGTTACAGCATAAACTTACCCCATAGTGTAGAGCATGTCATCACAGGTCAGATGGTGTGGGATGAATAGTGCATGATAAGTTTAGCTGAAGTAAGGTTGTTGTGACCTTATTCTCAAGTTAAGATGCCCATCAGCCTCAGTAGGTTCCTTGGTGATAAACCACATTATCCAATGACATTCAGCAAGTAAGGGAAGGAAAGTGCATTCAAGATTTGGAGGTCAGTGCATCCTTATTTCAAGCTCAAGGTGCAAGTTTTGGTCAGCATGCTGTAACGGCAGTATCAAGGACTGGTATTTGTGCTTAAGGAGTCTCTTTATCTGACATGAACATCTATGGAATAAAACAGTTCACTAAGTAGCAAGAGCAGTAATAAAGCAAAATGTAATAGGATGCAGTTTTTCTTTTTGTAGTTTATTAAGAAAGCAGAGATAAGTTACTTGCAATTACATGAAGAAACGGGCAAGACTCTGCACGCAATGTTTAAAACAAGCTAAAAGATGATAACTCGTGATTACTTAGGACCTAACTGACATGCAAGTACTGTATTTTAAAAATTTAATACATTACATACACTACAGTACCAAAACCAATAGTTGCACAAGTGACAGTACCAAAACTTGCCTAGTTGTACTAGGCAAGTAGTTGTACTAGGCTAGTTGTACTAGGCAAGTACAACTAGGTGAGTACATTTTAAAGTCCTAAATGTGTAATACACACAGTATATATTCTTTGGTATATACACCAGTGTGTATTACAAAATTAATGGGCCAGTTTGAAATCCAGATGATCATAGGCATATTGAATGCTCAAACTTTCCTCTCCTAATTGCAGTTCAGTACAGCTTTACTTCTTTATGCAGTAGCTCTTCCTGATTCCTTAACTCCCAATGTACACAGGTAATTACCTAAGCTTAATTACACAAGTGTAGTTACAGGACGAGAGGTATGCTCGTGGTGTCCCATCTTCCCAGTACTCTTTGTCGTATAACGCTTTTGAAACTACTGGCTGTTTTGTCCTCTACAGCTTTCTCACTAAATCTTTTCCAACCTTTTACCGTCCTGATTGCAAAAGAAAACTTTCTAATATATTTTTGACACCTTTGTTTCCTTTTGAATCTATGATCTCTTGTTCTTGAGGTTGCTGGTTTCAGGAATTACTCTTTGTCAATTTGATCAATTCCCATTATTATTTTGCAAGTGGTGATCATATCACCTCTTTTTCTTCTATCTTCTAGCTTTGGCATATTTAACGCCTCCAGTCTCTCCTCACAACTCGTGTTTTTCAGTTCCGGAAGCCATTTTGTACATACCTTTGCATGTTTTCCAGTTAATTGATGTGCTTCTTCAGATTTGGGCACTATACAACTGCTGCATATTTCAATTTTGGTCTCACAAAAGTCATGAACAGATTCTTTAGTATTTCACCATCCATATAATTAAAAGCGATTCTGAAGTTGGTAATCAATGCATATGCTCCTCGCACAATGATCTTTGTGTGTTCCTTCTGGTGATAGTCTAATATCCAAAACCACCCCAAGATCTATTTCTTTGTTCGAGTTCTTTATTTCCTTTCCACATAATTTTTAAGTTGTGTGTGGTCTCTGGTTTCACATTCCATAACATGCCAGTTATTCATATTGAATTCTATGTGCCACATGGCACTCTAAGCACTTATTTTATCTAGATCAATTTGAAGGCATTCAGATTCTGGTAAATCGAATCTTCGAGTAATCCATATAAATTTACTTTCAAGATTCTTTAACTTTTTTTTTACATTTTTAACCCAAATAGGAATTTGGGTTATATGGAACATGAAACCCCCCAAAAAATTTGAGTTGAAGTGCTTGATTGTTTGTCAAATAGAATTTCAGGTTACTAGGTTTTGTCCATTAGTTACTGAATGAAATGTGGTGAACTATGCTCGTAACACAAATTACATTAAAACAAATGCATTAACAAATTAAAGAAGTAGAACATTTGATATTATAACAAACAATAATTGATTATTAAAAACTGCATATACAGGCTGCATAGCACAATTTTCTGCTAAAAGAGGCAACTCTTTTACCACCAGGAGGCCTACATATAGTGCCCGAGTGGACACATCCCAACCCTGTATACTTGCTCAGTCATGTGTGTTTCCCTAGCTTGATTCTACACTGTACAGCTCCATTACCGAAAGATTTTCTTTCCTAAATTTTGTTTGCCTTGACAAAAATTTTGATAATTTTTGCTAACCCATATCTAGTGGCTGCAGTATTTGACACAGAGGTGCTAAGAGAAAGCAAGCTATGCTATCCATTGAAGATAAGCTACAAGTGACTGAACTTTGTGGAAATTGCCAATGATCTGCAACCAGTGAAGCCTCAGCAGAATGCCAAGGACTTGCAGCTGGTGAAGCCTCAGCAGCTGGCAGTCATAACAAATTGGCAAATTCATGTACTGTACAATAACTTTAGGGTACGTGTTGGGTTAGGTAGATGAACAGTACAGTATTAAAGTCCTTCATCGAGCAACCTGACAAACTCTGTCAATCTGAAAATTTTTATTGTTAATAAATTACTTTATTTGAAGATCCTATCCAAACATGTAAATTTATATTTATTGCATATAGAAATACAAATTATGTTGATTGTGGTACAACAAAATTACTAATTTGTTCATTTCTAACTTTCTCGGATACAAACTGCTAACTAGAATGTTAGATTAACTCAAGTAGGGTTGGTCACCGTATGATTCGGATTCCCGAGTAATAATACTCTCCTTGGTTTTTCTATCAGTACCACAGAAATGTCATCATTGCTGTTATAATGGAAGGGGACTCCTCTTCCAAACACTAACACCTCTCCTCCTCCTCCTCCTCCTCCTCCTCCTCCTCCTCCTACCCCCTTTTCTCACTGTCTTCCATATGCCAACAAGAGTCCTCAATAAAGGTAAGGTACCTAAGAGTATTATTCTATATAAGAAGTCTTTTTTTAGTTAATATATTTGGGGGTGTGGAACGGATTAATTCAATTTACATTATTTCTTATGAGAAAATTCGTTTCAGTTTTCGTATTTTTTGGTTTTCGTCCCGTCTCTGGGAACTGATTAAATACGAAAACTGAGGTACCCCTGTACTGTATATGAAAACTTTTATTAATGATCTACTACCTCATTCAGCACATGTCAACTTTTAATGCATTTGCATTTTTCTGCTTCTTCAGCAAAACAAATTCCAATTTTTGTTTCACATTATAGTACATTTTTATCAACCTCGTTCCTTCTTCTTTCATTGACCTTTATCTCTCTCTCTCTCTCTCTCTTCCTGTTCAAACTTTTTTATTTCCCACCTCAAGCTCAATTCACTACAGTTTTGCCAACTATGTCATTCAGCTTATATTTCAAAATCCTTTTGCCCCCTCCCTAAGTTTGTCTCACCTCCACCCACCACCACATGTTAAACTAAAATCAAAGAGATACAACTGGAGCAGTCATGTATGGTAACTTGTTAATAGACAGGAACATGTATTGTACATTTAACCCAAATATATTTTTATTGAATCAGATTGCCAAAACATTCTAATATGCTGTTCTAGTAATGTTTACCAAAATAGAATACATCATGCCATGTTATTAAGCCTAAGATTACTTGCTCCTTATACACTTCATTCAGAAACTTTCAATGTATAATGGAAGTAATGACAGTTTACACTTAAGTTAAGGCACACCATGTAGTAGGGAAGCTGTACTTGGTTATTAACAAACAAAAATAGTAACAAATGCTTCCTTCAATTTAAATCAACTAAATATTATTATATAACAAATTTATTAGTTTCCACTTATTTCTTGGCAACATTCCTTTAAAGAGTGCAATTATAAACTTAATTACTTGTACTGTACTCTTAATTACAAAAAATTAGACTAACGTCAAACAAAATCAAACACTTCTGTCATTAGGGACCTAGTAACCACTTCTTGAAGAAAGAGAAGCTGAAATATTCAGGAAAGCCAAAAGATTTCACAGCTATGGAATTAATTTTTTGTCTAATTCTAAATTCTAAGAATTTTAATAAGAAAACAATAATTGTGAAGAGCAGTTGTATAATAGGTACCCTGTATTACCAGGCTCACAAGAAGTGGAGGGACAGTTGCTGCTAGTTCCTCACAACCTCAGTAATAGCAGTGTTTACAAGAGAGAAGAATCAACACTGCAGCAGAGAAGGAAGGCAGGCTAGAAGGTCTACTGTCCTTTAAATCATTCAATTAATTAATTTTTACACATAATTTTTACTTATTACAAAGTCAGCACAAGCTTTTCCCACTTACTCCGTTACTCAACCAACAAACCAAGCAGTCTGCTACATGTTTCAACACACAATCACAGACCTATAACACTAGGCATACAATTAACAAGGACCTGAAATATCCGAGATAGATTCTGGATGTTACACCTTCCTCTAAGCAGGAAGGTAAAAGGTTAAAAATAGCTGCACAAAGAGCAGACAATCCCTTGGCCAGTCTGACCTTCCTCCGCCGAGTGTGATCTGATCTTGACTTATACGACCCTCAAAAATAGAAAACATGTCTTGAAATGGTAATGATGAAGCCCATCAAATTTCAAATTAATGCAACCGAAACTAAAATACTAGTTGGAGCAACTAGTTTTCAGTCTCGACATACAGAATTGGTGTTAGTAATACCATTAGCCAAAACTGGCCAAGGGGTTAAAATGAAAGATGTCCCATTAAAATGGTGATAGTAGGGGCTAATAAGATCTATAGATATAAACACCAATGCATTACAAGGTTAAATTGCAAGCTTTCAGAGAATATATTATTCTAATAATAAAAGTGAACAACAAACCCAGCTATTAATGAGGCATGAATCCTTCAACACACGAGACAAAGCTTTGACTGTTTGAATGTCTCCAAATGTTAACAAAAAACAACTTTTTATAATAAATTACACTGGTAAGCATTAAAAAACAGAGACAGAAATAGATCAGCCACAAAGCTTACATCAAAGCTCATGTATGTTCAAGAATGAATCGTTCTATTCAAAACCTTCAACATTGAAAAACTATTACGATTTACTGCCTCTCTCAGAAGAATCTCCCCATCCATGCAAACCAATTACCGACGTGAAAACATTCTCAGGTCCTACCCGTCCCTGACGGCTGACACTGGAGGAGCTGCCCAGTTTGCGTAAAGTGGACTTAATCAAATTCTGTGTGTATTAAAGAAGAAAGATCATGTTTATAATAACATCAAAAGCTTGCCATGATCTGTCATCATCAATACCTCTCAACCAAAGATCAAGAAGCAAAAACCAACACTGTATGCCGAGTTTCTTACCATCATAACTCATCCGCTGTAGCAATACTGTACTAATTTCTTGTTCCTCTTCATTATACTAAAGCATAACTAAAAATATATATATACTGTATTTTCATGCATTCTTAAATTTAACAAAAGTTGCTGGATACAATGATCGATGTTCTGTATGAATTCCAAAATACGTACTGTACAGTAATCAGATTTTATCAAAACTCTACATACTCAATTCAGAGTATAAACTTGAAAAAGTAAAACCTGACAAAACACTGTATAATTCCACAATAAAGTAAGGTCAGAGTAAACATGAAAGAATGTAGATAATACTGTATCGAATCTAGTCAGGTATTGGGGGCATATACTTAAAAAAAATGCACATTTCACTGGTCTTTTAACTGGTAACTACAATGCAGTGAGCAACAATAGAGGAAAGATCAAGTTTACCACTCGTCTCTTGTATTTCTTTTCTTAAGAGTTGTTTCTTTTCTAAATAAACTTCAAGATAATTAACTGATGAAACATGGTCACATAATTAGATTTATTACCTTAGACTCAAAAAAAGAAAATATTAACCTTGCCTGTTTCAAAGTCATTTCTGCTTTGACAATGAAATCCAGAAACATCCTATGGTGAGCACAAACTCAATGAAGCCTTCCGTTGATATCCTCCGATTCTCTAATCACTATACAAGAATATGAAGAAAAAATATCCTGGAATTTAGATTTAGTATTAAAGTGTTACACTCAAGAGAATAAGAATGAACTCCATTGTATAACAAATTAAATCAATATCCTACTCAAGATAATTAATGACGCTGCTGGACAAATCATGGAATCTACTGTTCCCTGTGCCTAATACAAAATTATTTGAGATTACATTACAGAAATGTAAATTTCTGCCTTTAAATTTAAAGCCTCAAGGAGGTCTGAAGTTGAAAAAAAAGGGAGAGCACAGTGGCATTGCTGCCTCTCCAATGAAAGTTTTCAGCAAGAATTATTATAGTGCTCACTGAATAATTTATAAATAGTTAAGCAAAATACACCAGAACGCTTACTTATTTTATACCAGTTTTAATGACAAAAAAAAATTCTTCTTAAAGCACTTCCAAACTGTCTTACTAAGTTTAAATCATTCTCATTTAATTTTTCTCCTCTTCATTAGATTGTAATAATGTTATACTGCAGCATTTTAAAACTTGCTTTAAAAAGATGCAGCTTTCCATTATGTATCCAGCTGAATGCTAGTGGTTCATCTGTTCTGGTCATATTCATTAATCAAGTATACTAAATATATTTTAAAATTAAATCCTAAAAGGACAGAATTACTATTTAGACTGGATATATGTGGCAAGTTTCTTTCCTCCGAGTGTCACTAGCTAGTAAGTACAGTATTGCACTGTTCTCAAGTAACCAAGTTTACTTTAACTTTTGGCTAAGTTTTTTACTTTAAACTTTGCGAAGTTGTCCACAGGTATGACTTGATTCTTGTTTTTTTTTAATTTTAACTTTACTCACCCATAACAATCTAAAAAAACAACAAAGAAATTTAGGTTTTGCCCCAGCATGAAAATACATTACAGGCAAAGCATACATTAACATTATAGTTAGCTGCATGATCATTTTGAATCTTTATCATCTCCAAATAATCCCTCTACTACACACACAAGTGTTCAAGCAAACACACAAATAATCTGAAGCTCACATTCACCATATAATGTTTAATGTTAATGCTATATAGTGTGAAAATACTTCACTTGCCAGCATTACTTTTTTAATATCTTGAGAATCTGGAACTATACCTCTGTAAATTTAAAATTCTTGGCTGTATAAATATCTTGGCCCACCCTAAAATTTAGATAGTACAGGTACTGTATTGAGAAACACCAATTTCGGCACTAGCCCTGGTGGCTGCCCAAAGTTACCATCTGCAACATCCATGCAATCTACTAGGTACCATCAGTCGTTGAGTTCTCTGGCTCTCACAACATTTTATATATTATAATATATATATATATAATATATATCTATATATATATAATAATATATATATATATATATATAATATCTATATATATATATATTATATATGGGTCCCCACATTGCACCAGAGGTGGTACCCTCACCCTAAATATTATATATAGATATATATATATATATATATATATATATATATATATATATATACACATACACATACTGTATATAAAAAGCTTGCCTATTCAATTAGCTAGTTAACAACTGATGACAGCTCCAAGAAGATACTTTCAATATTTTAAACATGTGAATGATTAAACACTTGTCTTGCCTCCTGACAAGATAACTTCTGGAAACAATGGTCATACTGCACATCCCAATTTGATAATGAAGGAAGAGGACACAATATTATAGGCTTGCAATAACCATTTAACCATTGTTTTCCCAATGCATACAATATGTTGGCACCTTTCAGTCTCTCACAGCTCAATTATAAAGTACCTACAGCATGTACATGTAGTGTATGTAGTTTCTAAAACAAAAAACCAATAGGAATGAGAGTTCTTATCTGAACACATTATAAAATCTAACTATAATAGAGTTTTGAGTACCAAGAACATAAGTCAAACTGATATCCATCAATGCCAAATACTAATTTCTATCAATTATATATCTACAGTATTTGCCTTCATATCACAAAGGTAGGCTAAAATTATCACTGGCTGCAAGTCTTTCAAAATATTTTAACTGAAAATATTTGCTCATCATGCACTGCTTGCTACAGCAATTCCAAAATGCTATTCCATATTGACATTTACCATAGTTCACCATGGAATATTTAGTGTGTGTATTCAAGACTGCATTCTGCCACCTTCCTGAATAATGATTTGAGTCAAATTTCATTTAAATTTGCAATTTGTGGGGATTAGAAGGCTGGTCTATTTCATGGTCATGTGCCCCAAGGAAATTTTGAATTTATACTATACATTAGGAATGTGAAAACAAGTTCACTTTAACCTATGCTACCGCTCTTACCTAGCATGGCAAGGTGAAACTGATAGGCCTTACAGTGGACTTCTGAATTTAAATATTTCACATGGCTGTATCATTTTTTTGTGACTGAAGGCAGATACACATACACTAATGTTGCCTTGTTGCTATGAATTCAATAGCCATACTGATATCTGTCACTCCTTGTTACTAAATAACTGAGCTGTTATCCTAATGAAATAATAGGGTATTGTTCAGGCAGAAACCCCATACCTTCCTGAGAGAGCACCCTAAATTCAAAGAATGTAGGTTTCTATGTAGTCTGTCATATACTAAGACGACATCTACTATATATATATTATAACTTTACTCGCAAATCTATGAAAACTCAATCCCCTGTAAAGCATATGAAGCTAAAAAACAGCTGTAGCAATAACAGAAGCTTACAATAAAAATTATCAATAGTGAAGCACTTCTGAAAGATAAATCAAGACAAAGCCAAATTAATAGAGTTACATGCTTCAATATGTCTTTTATAATACTGTAATAATCACTGACTAACCTGGTGATATTGAATAACTTCCCTAGTAGGTGTCCAGTCATCCTGACGAGTCTCCCACTCGCTCACATGCACCCATGAAGAGGAGTTGAGGGCCAGACGCAACAACTGAATGCGATCACTGGAACTAACTAGCCCCTGCAAAAGATAAACAAGAGTTATACACACAAAACTAATGCTGAATGTAATGAAACAACTCTTTCTGGTGGGTTTACGCTGGCACCTTGTTGCTACCTACCTGGATAGCTCCAACCAATTCGATCCACACCAGGCCCCTTTCCAAGTTATTGTAAACCTACCAGGGACAAGAGATAAAAATCTTGCACATTCTGTAGAGGCACAAGAAGGGAACAATCCAAAACAGATAATCAGCAGGGTAAATGAAGTACTGTACAGGTATAGAAAATTAGACCCCTGAACTAAGCAACTCACCTATTCAAGAAGCAGTTCACTTGTTAATTACACTTGTGCATTGCCAGATAATCTCAGTCCTTTAGCCAGGAAAACAAAACTGAAACCCCTAAAAGGATTAGGGAGGGGGCCCAAGAAGCCCGCAAGGACCCATCAGAAAAAGGAGTTTCATTACATTCAACATTGGTTTTCTGGAAGGGCTCTTTATTGCTAATGTCACCACAGAGAACAAAACTAAATGGGGAACACACCAGGAACAGAGGAGTGCTATAGACAATATCCCCCTCCCCCCCCCATGGAAAGAGGAAAAAGCAGCATGTAACCCATCCCAAAAACACACAAGCTTGACATGATCCAGGCACACTCAGGAACCCATTAGGTCATTAAAACTGGTGGACTGCCAAAATTCTTGAGACCAAAAATGTGCCAAAGCACCGTGGACAGTGCCGCAGCCCAACACACATTACAGGCCCGAGGAAGACCACAGTCTGTCAAAACTAGATAACACTATGGAGTACCAAAGAAAAATGGGCCCTGGAACAAGGGACCATGGACACTGGATCGACAATGGGTAACAATGAACAGTCGCAACTGGACACAAAAATAGACACAACCTCGGCCGAACCAACCAAGCATCCATTATCAAAGGAAACCTCCAAAAACCAGCATCTCAAGCACAGCCAGAAAAGGAGGAGGCTGTAAACAAAGAAAATGACCACCAGAAGCATGAAGACTTAGGAGGAGTTTGAGCAAGCCAAAGGCAAAAGAAACACCCAAGATAAAATGCAAAACAGTTTCAAAGAAATTTCAACACCAAATGCAAATAATAGTGGCTCTGCCCAGGCCAAACAAAACAAAGTAATTGAAATTGAAATAAGTTTATTGAGGTAAAATACACACAATGAGATGAGGTAGCTCAAGCTATTTTCACCCCATTCAGTATAACATGTTCATACATATATAGACACACACATCACAAACAATAACATATTGCCGAACATTCTGAGTAAACGAAGTAATAGTATTTTATAGGTCATCTTTAACAAAACTGTCTAGATTACTGTATTCATTGCTTTCATCACAATAATCTCTAACGACAGTACTTAGGAACATTAAAAACAGCACATCTACTTTCAATGAAATTTTAAGATTACAGTACTGTACTTCAAATTTTGTTTACAGAATTAGAGTATTGTATCGCTTACCTCTTTCCCATACTTGTCGTGTACTGGAGACATTAAGCCCACAACAACATTATGATTGGTCGTTCTATGTAAAAAATCTCTTGCTATTTCTGAAAAATAAATGTAAAATTTTAAGTAATCTTTCTAAATGTAATAAAAAAATATAAAGTAAATTTTAGTAATACAGAGTTCACCTTAATGAAAATATATTTAATGTATTTGCAAGCACACAATTGACCAGGTTTCATAATTGGTATAGGCCTATACTGCACCATTCATACATTTTGTAAGTGCATATTACAAGTGACAGGTAATTTGGGCACAACTGTATTATTCAAATATGAAACTAGTATGTGGATAAGCAATATTACACCAGCTTTTTAAATGCATAGGCAAAGTGTACTTATTGCAGGCCAAGCAACACTTTTATTTCTAGTAAAGTAAGACCAAAACCACTTTTTCATGATGTCAACAGATGTAAATAACAGAAAATTGTACATTTGTTTTGTGAAGTGTGTGATGGAGTTGGAGGTGAGAGTGTTGCCACCACTAAACACCAATTCTTATCTTTTCTTCACACTTTTCACAGACTAATGAGCCTCCACACACTAAATATTACAATATATTCTAAATAAAGCAAGAAAATCATAAATTCTGCCCTGCACAATTTATTAATGGCAGGAACTACCAATAATAGCAAATGCACATGATGAAACAAGTGAGTGTGTTGGTATGAGTAGCAGCTAGCTGCCACCGTCTCCGAGGTGAAAAGTACTCTACAGTACAGTATAGCCAATGCAGTAAGATTATTATTTTTATTCAGCCTTGCTAAATATACACTATCTCACCTTAAATAAAGTATAAATGGGAGTAACAATGATTATACAAGTGAAAGATTTAAAAATAAATCACATGATTTCTGCCAACCAGTAGATAGAAAAAGTGCCTAAGTAAATTAAAATGTACATTACAGGTATTTCTTCTCAAATGAATTAAGATTGGAGACATGCTGCTGTCTTTTCCAGGAATATACCAATGCAGGTCCCGAGTATCTGACTGACCCCACTATCTGTTACTTATGTTAGTGTTACTTAGGCTGTGGATCAGTGTATACAACTCAAAATGTTGGTTTTAGTATTATTATATAGAATGTGCTTTACAATGTCTGTATTTTAAATCTTAGTGATAATCTGTTTTGATTTGTAACTCCATTGTATTTGCTGTCATAGAGTGTACTGTAGCATAAATGCATTGAAGGTAAGAGGAAGAGGCAGCTTTCCACTGCTATGCAAGCAGTGGAAAGCATTATCTAATATGTCACGAATACATGACATATTAGATAATGTTCCAGTTGCCTGTTGGGTATTTTCCCACAATGCTGGTATCTTCTCTCTTTTGAAACCTGTATGACCATTTCTCATCCACATGGGTATTCAAGCCTTATGCAGTACATGTGTACCTCTCATCTTCTATTGTGCCCTTTCAACAAAATAAGTGATTCACACTTAGGGGCCTGGATGGCTGAGTAGACAGCACTCGGGATTCGCAGTTCAACGTGTAATAAAGGTGTTACATCTTGGCTTAACGTGTTTATGACGTATTAGAACGTTGTTACAACTTGCTAAATTGGTTGTTATAACTGGTTAGGAGGTGTTAAAACTTGTTCAAACATTGTACCAACGTCATAGTTTTGGGGTGTGTTTGGCGGGTTTGTACATAGTTTCAAATGTAGATATGATAAGAACCCAATAGACTCAGGAACCTGTACACCAGTTGATTGACAGTTAAGAGGCAGGACCAAACAGCCGAAGCTCAACCCCTGCAAGCGGAATTAGGCGAGGAAGAAGGGCGGTAACAATCTTACCATCACTACCGACACATCCCGACTGTGTGTTTGTGGGGACTGCAGAATTTAAACTATTTTAAATCTTTACTCCTAAAGAGGTGGAATGGAATTGAAAATAGAAGTACCTGAACTTTATTAAACCTTTCCAAGTAATGGAGTGTGTAATCACCCTACATCAAAAGAATCCAGCACTCCATTATCATATATGCTATCAACACAGATTGGGTTCAACTAGGTTGGATCAAGCTAGGTTGGGTTATAACCCAACTTAGGATTTAAATAGGTTGGCAAACTGTCTTGAATGTGACCTGTATCTGTTAAGGCCTGTACCCCTCTAGTGTTAAACCTTATGGGATACTGTACATTTATTATAATCAAGTGGTGCTGTAAAATTTAACCAATTATCTGGGTTTTATTTGGGGTTATCGGAATATTTTTTTCTCCGTTGGACTCGCTGGGAAGCAGTTTTGAAGTACCAGTACTTGTAGCCTTACAGACTGTGTACACCACATAAAAGAATATATTGATGGGCACGGCCGTGAGCAGCATCTACCACAAGGAAAGCCTGTCAAAAGTGTCAAAGAGGAAGGTACTGGGAGAGAGGATCAAACCGGCGCTGGGAGTGCCAGCCATTACTACCAGAGTGAGCGCCTGCTACTCACCAAACATTCTCAGATGCATATTTGTAGGTGGGTTAAAGGAGCCACAGGCCAGAGAACTACACGGTGTGAGCCAGTCATCTTGCCCTTACAGTGTGTGGGAGTCGCTGCAGGTGAACAAATAAGGTTAAACATCTAGTGACTAGAGGGCGACGCAAGCCCACTTTGTTGACATTTTGCCCTTGTGGAGCAGCGCTGCCTCCCACCACCTCTCTCCCTCTACTCTCTCCTCTCCCCGCTCCTTCCTCCCCTTAATTCACTACTATTGACCCATATTTAATGGGTGTGTGTGTGCGTGTGTGTGTCAAAGATGAACAAACTGCATGTGTTTTGTTAACGGGGTTAATGCTATAGGCCGGGGCAGGGAAACTTAATATTCACATGACCTGGGCTCCCATGAAGGTCAGCCCTGACCTCACAAACCTCTATCTCACCTCACTCTTATAAACACTACAATACTCATTATTTGACCAATGTTGCATTATCGTATTATGAACCCTCATCCTGTAAGCAGTGATGGAATTAAGTATAAGGTCCTCATTTAACAAGGAACTATAATAACCCGGGTTTTCTAAACTAAACTTTTGCAAGATAGCAACAATCCTAGCCATGCAACCCACGTTTCCCTTTTGTAGTTTGTAGTACAGTATAATGCTGTAGAGAGAACATCCATGTACATTCCCCCAACATTATCTCATAATCTCTCCCCTCTAAAACACACCACATTTCTCCCCCACCGCCTAAATATCCCCCCTTCATCCCTCCTCCCTCCCCAATAGTCTCCTTCCCTATCTTCCACTTCCCTTCCCTTCTCTCGGAAAATGAATATTATGAAATGCTGAAAAAACAGCCAAACTTTACAAAATACAAATCTACAAATTCCGGTTTCATGCTTCATGAAAATCGTAGGAAGCACTATGAGAGCAGATATTTCTTAAACAAAAATGGCACTGGACCCCCCCCCCCCCTACCACCTTGTGTCATCTTAAAAATTTGGGTGAGGCTAGCCCCAAGCGTCTGGCCTTCTACTTTAGACAGACAGACATTCTCTTATATAGATGACGGCACCTCGGATAAATTTTCAATATGCAGTCTAGTATTTTTTTTTTTTTTTTTTGAGATATATACAAGAGTTGTTACATTCTTGTACAGCCACTAGTACGCGAAGCGTTTCGGGCATTATTTATGGCAGCAGTAGCTACCATAAATAATGAGGTTATCTTGAAGTTATCTTGAGATGATTTCGGGGCTATTTAGTGTCCCCGCGGCCCGGTCCTCGACCAGGCCTCCACCCCCAGGAAGCAGCCCGTGACAGCTGACTAACACCCAGGTACCTATTTTACTGCTAGGTAACAGACATGGTATGTCTGGTAGACAGACACGGTATGACATGTTATTTTACTGCTAGGTATGAGACATTACTTACTTACACAAAAACGGTATTTATATAAATTTATATAAAAGGTATGCCACTAGGCTATAGTCCCAGAATTAGGAGGCATGAGTTAAGAGGACGGCTGCGTGAAATGCACCTCACGTCGCTGGAAGACAGAAGAGCTCGAGGAGACATGCTCGCCACATACAAAATCCTCAGGGGAATTGACAGGGTAGACAAGGATGGATTATTTAACACGGGTGGTAGAGGCACAAGGGGACACAGGTGGAAGCTGAGTACCTAAATAAATCACAGAAACATTAAGAAAAAACTTTTTAGTGTCAGCTGCCCACTGGATGGGGGGCGGTGTGCAGGACAAACATATAAATTGTGACACTAGCTCTTCACATATGTCAGTTGCGTAATTTAGAAACTGTACTTGTGGTCGATCTCGAACCCATTGTTGATGTGACGACTTATATTGAATTTTGTAACTAGCTCATCAAGATTGTAACTTGCTTAGCTAAATGAATTGTGGGGTTCAGTCCCTGAGCCCATTATGTGCATCTGTAACTCTTTCCACTACCGCCCACAACATGGGTATGGGGTGCATAATAAATGAACTAAATTAACTCAAGATAGGTAGTAAATGGAATGCACTAGGAAATGATGTGGCAGACTCCAAACAGTTTCAAATGTAGATAAGCTCGAGAAGCTCAGGAATCTGTATACCAGTAGATTGACGGTTGAGTGGCGGGACCAAAGAGCCAAAGCAAGCACAACTAGGCGAGTACATCTGTGTCAGGTGAGTACGACGGGCTCACCATAGCCTGTGCTGCTTGGAACTTTTTGTTCCAAGTAGCTGAATCTAAAACAACGAATTATCATCCTAACCCAATACCCGACAGCCCTCGTGCCAATTTTGGGTATAGATATTTAATCAAATCACTAGAGCATGCTGGGGCTGCACGAGTAACGTTTGTGCATCAAGCTTATATTGGCCCTAAGTTAATATGCATAAAAAAACTCTTGACCCCCTGTAGGATTCGAACCTGGTCAGCCAGGGCCTCCATACAACCAATATTGTACTTTTTTTTATAGATTTTGTATATATTTATATCTTATATTGCAAAATAAAATTCACATAAAACAAACAAAAAGCAAAAAAAGTTAAGACTGCAATTTGTCTTCACGGTGAGGTAACTGTAGGATAAGATAGAGAGAAAAAACATTTAAAAATACTTTACTTATGAAACATTACTTTAAACAATTTACAAAACAAAAAATAATATCCAGGCTTGGCTCTAATACAACGTGCAAAACAAACAATAGGAACAATCAAATCTACGTTACGTTAATGTGCAAATTTGACTTCATAGTAGCTAAACATAAAACCAAAAACAAACATGCTATTGTGGATTGACTGTTTGATTAATGCCGCCGAAGGCGGCTAGTTTATTGTACACCCCATACTCATCCTGTGAGCGGTAGCGCAAAAGCATTACAGAGGACACAAAAGGTCTTTATCAGACCTCATCTTAGATTCTTACATAAACAATTTCATCTATCCTTCACACCTTATAGTTACAATGTCAGCTAGTTACAGAGAAAGTGCTATTTCAAGAGCTACATATTTACAGTAAGTCATCATACATTAATGGTAGGTCTTATCGCTAATACATAATAGTTTGACCAATGGGGACATTACAGAGTCATAGGGGAGCTTCTGTTTATTATTAGTCCTCACAATACACTATTTGTTTCTGAATCTCATATGTCGTTCATCTACTGGAAGCGAAATGTGGATACAGTGCAAGGATTTCAGGTAATTTATCCATGGTAATAAGATAGGTTGCCATATCATACAGAGTGAGCTTAGATTTATCTCTAAATGGCTCAATTTTACTACAATCCAAGATATAGTGTTCGAGTGTGTATCCCTGTCTTTGTCCACACACTTTACACTTTACGGAGTACAGCGCTCCCGTGCTGTACATGGATATATCAGTTAAGTCTTATAGCTGCCATTAAGTTCTATTATTACAGATTTGTTCAAGTTCTATTATTATTTGTATTTATATGTGTATAAGGAAACTGTGTAATATTGGTGTCTTATACAACATAAGGGATTTCATGATGAGTGTTTATTGTGGATCTTTCTTAGCGTAGACGCGGGGTTTAGTGAAATAAGCTATTAAATGTTGAACCAATTTCACTTATCCAGTGGGGCTTGATCGCACCCCATCATTCCTGTGAACGACAGCGTCTATATTATTAACTGTGAGTAATCACTGGGGGTTGTGGGCTTCATCTCATTAAGTTACCCTGGAAGAGTCCTATAGCTCCCACAAGTTAGGGCGGATATAGTGGTGAGTGATACTACAACTAATTTTACCATAACTATTTATGGAAGTTAATAAGTGTTATTAACGTCCATGAGTGCTGACGGAGCAGTGTGTAGGACACATCCTGGAGGACACCACAGTCCTACAGGTTGACAATAAGGCCTAGAGGCAGAGGAAAGAGGACGCCGAGTACAGTAGTGTCTTGGTGGTAATGGCGGAAGGTTTTATGCATACACCATTCGAGGAGCTCCGTAGAACCTATGCCCCAGCACCGTTGTTGTATTTCCGCTACAGTGACGATATATTTGAAGTAGCTATGCCAGAGGGAGATTAAGCAATTCAAGACTTCCATCAATGGATGAACACAGTACATGGACTTTAGTTTTACGGTGGAGTTAAACCCGACGGAGTTGCCATTCCTGGACTTTGTCTACTTGGACGAGAATAGGTGCCTGCCGGCACGGCTCTATTACAAGAACTCGAATCTACATTCGTACCTCCTATATACTTCGTGCCACGCTGTTTCTATACAAAAACATACTCCCTTACCAGGATGTTGTTGTTATAGATTCAGCTACTCGGAACAAGTTCCAAGTAGCACGGGCTATGGTGAGCCCGTAACTTACCTGGCACAGGAGCTGGGCAAGAAGCACGGGCTATGGTTAGCCTCGTGGACAGGAGATGTCTCCCGCGCCTTACCAGGAATACGCATCAAGCTTATATACTTAGCGTGGCGTTGCAATTTAGGACTGTTATTTAGAAAAACTATGGATTTTCTTCAGGAATAGAGGTTACACTAAGGGCACACTAGATGCAGCAGCCCAGAAACTTTAGAGACTCAACATATTCGACATCCTGAGAAATAGAAGAAATGTTTTACCTTCCATGAGAATGATGGTTCCTGTGAAATACATTCCCCAGGCATTTAATTAGGACCTACAGGTTGGTACAATAGTTGGTGGCACAATAGGCCAGGAGGTCTAAAGTCTTTTACGGTTTCACATTCAACAATATAGTGTTCTAGTGAATGCATTAAAGGTTTATCACAGAGTTTATAATCTGAGTATTCTGGTAGTGGCTCAGCCTCACTAACCTGCCAGATGTGTCTATATAGCCAATGCGAATTCGCGCAATGAGTATATCACATTTCCGCGGTTACTGAGCTGACCATACAAATACTTATTATTACAAAACTTGTCATAGCTTTTAATTTCAGGTCTCTGGGCATTTCTTAGTTCTTCTAAATCTGAATTAATTTCATTAATTTGTATATTTTTAATAATTGAATTAAATAGTCCAAAGTCATAATCAATGTTTTCTCTCCTGCAGCCTCATTGGCCAATCGATCTACAAAGTCATGTTTTCCAACTCCAACATTGGATGGGATTCACACAAATTTTATACAATAGTTATTATCATTGACAAAAATTACATTTAATAATAAAATTACACTTAATATTACAAGCTACTTCAGACATACATTGTGATGGCTTATTTAAGGACTGCAAAGCACTTTAGAGTCACAGAAAATAACTCCACCACCATTGAGCTTAATAAATGGAACAACTAGAGGATGAAATGGTGGGGGGTAATTAACTTAATTCACAATTTTACAGCTATAACAAAGTACTATAGAAGGTTGAAATTGGTTGTACCAGACTTTTGAAAGCCAGGACGATGAACCCACGAGATAGAGCTCAATCCCCCACAAACACCATTAAGTAATTACGACAAAGAGCTTAAACGTCAAGTGATATAGAGCGAATCAGGAAGGTACACACACACACGCACACAGTACACACACGCACATCATACCAAACTTATCTCCTGGAGCCCACATCAAAAGAATAACATCTGCGGCGTTTGCAATGCTGGCTTACATCAGATCTGCCTTCAGGAACCTGTGCAAGGAATCATTCAGAACGTTGTATACCACATATGTAAGACCAGTCCACGAGTATGCGGCACCAGCATGGAGCCCGTACGTACCTTGTCAAGCACACGACGAGCTGGAAAAAGTTCAAAGGTATGCCACTAGGCTAGTCCCAGAACTAAGACGCATGAGTTACGAGGAAATGCTGCGGGAAATGCACCTCACGACACTGGAAGACAGAAGAGTAAGGGGAGACATGATCACTACCTACAAAATTCTCAGAGGAATTGACAGGGTAAATAAAGATAAACTGTTTAACACGGGTGGTACGCGAACAAGGGGGTACAGGTGGAGACTGAGTACTCAAATGAGCCACAGGGACGTTAGAAAGAACGTTTTCAGTGTCAGAGTAGTTAACAGATGGAATGCATAGGCAGTAATGTGGTGGAGGCTGACTCCATACACAGTTTCAAATGTAGATATGATAGAGCCCAGTAGGCTCAGGAATCTGTACACCTGTTGATTGACAGTTGAAAGGCGGAACCAAAGAACTAGAGTTCAACCCCCCGCAAGCACAACTATGTGAGTACACACAAGAGTTCTTACATTCTTGTACAGCCACTAGCACGCGTTGCGTTTCGGGCAAGTCCTTAATCCTATCTTCCCGGAAATACGACTCCGTCAAATTGTTTAATAACCAGGTACCCATTTTACTGTTGGGTAAGCAGAGGCTACAGTTAAGGATTGACGCCGTGTAAATCCTCCCTGGCCAAGATATTCTACAAATAGCTTTTAGGCTGTGCGTAAAGAGCTAGATCGCCCATCTCATAGACACCTCAGCCAATACTCACATACAAGGGTCCATGCAGCCGCCAAACTCTCTGTTTATGCAGTCCGTCCTCCAAACAAAGATCCAAATGTGACTCCATGCACCGCCAAACCCCTGTTTATGAATGAAAACGATTTACACACGACTCACAACTATTGTCGTTCAAGCTTTTCTGGAACAAGTGCTTCATTGACGAATTTTGTTCGAAGCACAACGCTATTAATGCTTCACCTGCGTACTTCAAATACAAATAATTGCCAACAGAACCTAAACACCTAACCTAACCTATGCCTATATATGCACAATATGCTAATACGTTATAATATTAATTTATATTTGAGAAAATTCCCGTTTTGAATGAACAGCATGTAAAAATGTATGAATGCGTCTGTGGGGTCGACCGCTGGATGTAATGGACTTGAGTCGAGGACGGATTGCCTATGTGCTGTATAACCTTCCCGGCTTGGTGCCTTCTTTTGATAATTACTTACGGCTAACTATACATAGATTTTTTATATGTAATATTACTAATTTATATATGAGAACAAACCAGTTTTTAATACACAGTATGTTAAAATTGATGAATGCGTCTGGGGAGGACGGCCGGTGCTTTAAACAGCCTAGTGTGAGGATGGGTTGGGACACCTAGGTAAGTACTGATAGAGAAGCAGCTACAGCACTAAAGTTGCAGATGTAAGAACGACATAAGATGCAAGATAAAGTAACAATGATATTGAAGAATCTCAGCGTCGCCTAGGTAATTGCTGCAGTGCATTTTGAATGAATGCCCAAAACGTGAAAAATGAAATGCCGCTATGCGTGTTAGTGGCTTTGCAATAATGTAAAATACCAATCTTATGTAATTTAACCAACCCATTGTACCTTATCAAAACAATAATCTTATTATTATAATGGTACTATTACAAAATCATCAGTTATACCGTGTTTATTAAGTCCCAGTGTGTACTTTCGTATACACATCATATTAATGATACTTTAACATTATGAAGAGACACACTTGAGTTTTTATAAGTAGGCTTTCACCACCGGCAATCATGGCACTGGGAGAGTACTCAAGAGAGACGCCCAAGGCAGCGAGAGGAGATGAGTAGCGTGGCACCTGAGGCCTGTGAAAGTTGTCCCTTACTCTGCTGGCTCCTACCTACCCTAAGCTATTGATCGCCTCGCCCCCCGCCTCCCTCACTGTCTCGCCCCGCCCCACCAGCCTCCTCACTGTCTTTGCGGCATTACACACACTATAATAGCAACATCATCCTACAAGCGTATCAAGACTTTTGCTACATCATCATGCAAGCCAGTGGCATGCACAGTTTCCTTTAATCTCATCATATTGTGACATTATGCAAGCGGTGACACCATGCAAGTAGCTCTTAACATTTCGCAATATCACTGTCCGATATCGTTATGATGTTTCGTGAAATTTGCAATAACAGCTTGCAAACCGACATCACCGTCCAATCCATGATAGTTGCGACATCATTGTGNAGTGTAGTTACAGGACGAGAGGTATGCTCGTGTGTCCCATCTTCCCAGTACTCTTTGTCGTATAACGCTTTTGAAACTACGGGCTGTTTTGTCCTCTACAGCTTTCTCACTAATTTTTTCCAACCGTTTTACCGTCCTGATTGCAAAAGAAAACTTTCTAATATATTTTGACCTTTGTTCCTTTGAATCTATGATTCTTGTTCTTGAGGTTGCTGGTTCCAGAATTCCTTTTGTCAATTGATCATTTCCCATTATTATTTTGCAAGTGGTGATCATATCACCTCTTTTTCTTCTATCTTCTAGCTTTGGCATATTTAAGCTCCAGTCTCTCCTCACAACTCGTGTTTTTCAGTTCCGGAAGCCATTGTGTACTACCTTTGCATGTTTTCAGTTATTGATGTGCTTCTTCAGATTTGGGCACTATACAACGCTGCATATTTCAATTTTGGTCTCACAAAAGTCATGACAGATTCTTTAGTATTTCACCACCATATAATTAAAAGCGATTCTGAAGTTGGTAATCAATGCATATGCTCCTCGCACAATGATCTTTGTGTGTTCCTTCTGGTGATAGTCTAATATCCAAAACCACCCAAGATCTATTTCTTTGTTCGAGTTCTTTATTTCCTTTCCACATAATTTTTAAGTTGTGTGTGGTTCTGGTTTCACATTCCATAACATGCCAGTTATTCATATTGAATTCTATGTGCCACATGGCACTCTAAGCACTTATTTTATCTAGATCATTTGAAGGCATTCGATTCTGGTAAATCGAATCTTCGAGTAAGCATTAAATTTACTTTCAAGATTCTTTAACTTTTTTTTTACATTTTACAACCAAATAGGAATTTGGGTTATATGGAACATGAAACCCCCCAAAAAATTTGAGTTGAAGTGCTTGATTGTTTGTCAAATAGAATTTCAGGTACTAGGTTTTGTCCATTAGTTACTGAATGAAATGTGGTGAAACTATGCTCGTAACACAATTACATAAAACAAATGCATTAACAAATTAAAGAAGTAGAACATTTGATATTATAACAAACAATAATTGATATAAAAAACTGCATATACAGGCTGCATAGCACAATTTTCTGCTAAAAGAGGCAACTCTTTTACCACCAGGAGGCCTACATATAGTGCCCGAGTGGACACATCCCAACCCTGTATACTTGCTCAGTCATGTGTGTTTCCCTCCTTGATTCTACACTGTACAGCTCCATTACCGAAAGATTTTCTTTCCTAAATTTTGTTTGCCTTGACAAAAATTTTGATAATTTTTGCTAACCCATATCTAGTGGCTGCAGTATTTGACACAGAGGTGCTAAGAGAAAGCAAGCTATGCTATCCATTGAAGATAAGCTACAAGTGACTGAACTTTGTGGAAATTGCCAATGATCTGCAACCAGTGAAGCCTCAGCAGAATGCCAAGGACTTGCAGCTGGTGAAGCTCAGCAGCTGGCAGTCATAACAAATGGCAAATTCATGTACTGTACAATAACTTTAGGGTACGTGTTGGGTTAGGTAGATGAACAGTACAGTATTAAAGTCCTTCATCGAGCAACCTGACAAACTCTGTCAATCTGAAAATTTTTATTGTTAATAAATTACTTTATTTGAAGATCCTATCCAAACATGTAAATTTATATTTATTGCATATAGAAATACAAATTATGTTGATTGTGGTACAACAAAATTACTAATTTGTTCATTTCTAACTTTCTCGGATACAAACTGCTAACTAGAATGTTAGATTAACTCAAGTAGGGTTGGTCACCGTATGATTCGGATTCCGAGTAATAATACTCTCCTTGGTTTTTCTATCAGTACCACAGAAATGTCATCATTGCTGTTATAATGGAAGGGACTCCTCTTCCAACACTAACACCTCTCCTCCCTCTCCTCCTCCTCCTCCTCCTCTCCTACCCCCTTTCTCACTGTCTTCCATATGCCAACAAGAGTCCTCAATAAAGGTAAGGTACCTAAGAGTATATTCTATAAGAAGTCTTTTTTTAGTTAATATATTGGGGGTGTGGAACGGATTAATTCAATTTACATTATTTCTTATGAGAAAATTCGTTTCAGTTTTCGTATTTTTGGTTTTCGTCCCGTCTCTGGGAACTGATTAAATACGAAAACTGAGGTACCCCTGTACTGTATATGAAAACTTTTATTAATGATCTACTACCTCATTCAGCACATGTCAACTTTTAATGCATTTGCATTTTTCTGCTTCTTCAGCAAACAAATTCCAATTTTTGTTTCACATTATAGTACATTTTTATCAACCTCGTTCCTTCTTCTTTCATTGACCTTTATCTCTCTCTCTCTCTCTTCCTGTTCAAACTTTTTTTTCCCACCTCAAGCTCAGTTCACTACAGTTTTGCCAACTATGTCATTCAGCTTATATTTCAAAATCCTTTTGCCCCCTCCCTAAGTTTGTCTCACCTCCACCCACCACCACATGTTAAACTAAAATCAAAGAGATACAACTGGAGCAGTCATGTATGGTAACTTGTTAATAGACAGGAACATGTATTGTACATTTAACCCTAATATATTTTTATTGAATCAGATTGCCAAAACATTCTAATATGCTGTTCTAGTAATGTTTACCAAAATAGAATACATCATGCCATGTTATTAAGCCTAAGATTACTTGCTCCTTATACACTTCATTCAGAAACTTTCAATGTATAATGGAAGTAATGACAGTTTACACTTAAGTTAAGGCACACCATGTAGTAGGGAAGCTGTACTTGGTTATTAACAAACAAAAATAGTAACAAATGCTTCCTTCAATTTAAATCAACTTAATATTATTTATTATATAACAAATTTATTAGTTTCCACTTATTTCTTGGCAACATTCCTTTAAAGAGTGCAATTATAAACTTAATTACTTGTACTCTTAATTACAAAAAATTAGACTAACGTCAAACAAAATCAAACACTTCTGTTATTAGGGACCTAGTAACCACTTCTTGAAGAAAGAGAAGCTGAAATATTCAGGAAAGCCAAAAGATTTCACAGCTATGGAATTAATTTTTGTCTAATTCTAAATTCTAAGAATTTTAATAAGAAAACAATAATTGTGAAGAGCAGTTGTATAATAGGTACCCTGTATTACCAGGCTCACAAGAAGTGGAGGGACAGTTGCTGCTAGTTCCTCACAACCTCAGTAATAGCAGTGTTTACAAGAGAGAAGAATCAACACTGCAGCAGAGAAGGAAGGCAGGCTAGAAGGTCTACTGTCCTTTAAATCATTCAATTAATTAATTTTTACACATAATTTTTACTTATTACAAAGTCAGCACAAGCTTTTCCCACTTACTCCGTTACTCAACCAACAAACCAAGCAGTCTGCTACATGTTTCAACACACAATCACAGACCTATAACACTAGGCATACAATTAACAAGGACCTGAAATATCCGAGATAGATTCTGGATGTTACACCTTCCTCTAAGCAGGAAGGTAAAAGGTTAAAAATAGCTGCACAAAGAGCAGACAATCCCTTGGCCAGTCTGACCTTCCTCCGCCGAGTGTGATCTGATCTTGACTTATACGACCCTCAAAAATAGAAAACATGTCTTGAAATGGTAATGATGAAGCCCATCAAATTTCAAATTAATGCAACCGAAACTAAAATACTAGTTGGAGCAACTAGTTTTCAGTCTCGACATACAGAATTGGTGTTAGTAATACCATTAGCCAAAACTGGCCAAGGGGTTAAAATGAAAGATGTCCCATTAAAATGGTGATAGTAGGGGCTAATAAGATCTATAGATATAAACACCAATGCATTACAAGGTTAAATTGCAAGCTTTCAGAGAATATATTATTCTAATAATAAAAGTGAACAACAAACCCAGCTATTAATGAGGCATGAATCCTTCAACACACGAGACAAAGCTTTGACTGTTTGAATGTCTCCAAATGTTAACAAAAAACAACTTTTTATAATAAATTACACTGGTAAGCATTAAAAAACAGAGACAGAAATAGATCAGCCACAAAGCTTACATCAAAGCTCATGTATGTTCAAGAATGAATCGTTCTATTCAAAACCTTCAACATTGAAAAACTATTACGATTTACTGCCTCTCTCAGAAGAATCTCCCCATCCATGCAAACCAATTACCGACGTGAAAACATTCTCAGGTCCTACCCGTCCCTGACGGCTGACACTGGAGGAGCTGCCCAGTTTGCGTAAAGTGGACTTAATCAAATTCTGTGTGTATTAAAGAAGAAAGATCATGTTTATAATAACATCAAAAGCTTGCCATGATCTGTCATCATCAATACCTCTCAACCAAAGATCAAGAAGCAAAAACCAACACTGTATGCCGAGTTTCTTACCATCATAACTCATCCGCTGTAGCAATACTGTACTAATTTCTTGTTCCTCTTCATTATACTAAAGCATAACTAAAAATATATATATACTGTATTTTCATGCATTCTTAAATTTAACAAAAGTTGCTGGATACAATGATCGATGTTCTGTATGAATTCCAAAATACGTACTGTACAGTAATCAGATTTTATCAAAACTCTACATACTCAATTCAGAGTATAAACTTGAAAAAGTAAAACCTGACAAAACACTGTATAATTCCACAATAAAGTAAGGTCAGAGTAAACATGAAAGAATGTAGATAATACTGTATCGAATCTAGTCAGGTATTGGGGGCATATACTTAAAAAAAATGCACATTTCACTGGTCTTTTAACTGGTAACTACAATGCAGTGAGCAACAATAGAGGAAAGATCAAGTTTACCACTCGTCTCTTGTATTTCTTTTCTTAAGAGTTGTTTCTTTTCTAAATAAACTTCAAGATAATTAACTGATGAAACATGGTCACATAATTAGATTTATTACCTTAGACTCAAAAAAGAAAATATTAACCTTGCCTGTTTCAAAGTCATTTCTGCTTTGACAATGAAATCCAGAAACATCCTATGGTGAGCACAGACTCAATGAAGCCTTCCGTTGATATCCTCCGATTCTCTAATCACTATACAAGAATATGAAGAAAAAATATCCTGGAATTTAGATTTAGTATTAAAGTGTTACACTCAAGAGAATAAGAATGAACTCCATTGTATAACAAATTAAATCAATATCCTACTCAAGATAATTAATGACGCTGCTGGACAAATCATGGAATCTACTGTTCCCTGTGCCTAATACAAAATTATTTGAGATTACATTACAGAAATGTAAATTTCTGCCTTTAAATTTAAAGCCTCAAGGAGGTCTGAAGTTGAAAAAAAAGGGAGAGCACAGTGGCATTGCTGCCTCTCCAATGAAAGTTTTCAGCAAGAATTATTATAGTGCTCACTGAATAATTTATAAATAGTTAAGCAAAATACACCAGAACGCTTACTTATTTTATACCAGTTTTAATGACAAAAAAAATTCTTCTTAAAGCACTTCCAAACTGTCTTACTAAGTTTAAATCATTCTCATTTAATTTTTCTCCTCTTCATTAGATTGTAATAATGTTATACTGCAGCATTTTAAAACTTGCTTTAAAAAGATGCAGCTTTCCATTATGTATCCAGCTGAATGCTAGTGGTTCATCTGTTCTGGTCATATTCATTAATCAAGTATACTAAATATATTTTAAAATTAAATCCTAAAAGGACAGAATTACTATTTAGACTGGATATATGTGGCAAGTTTCTTTCCTCCGAGTGTCACTAGCTAGTAAGTACAGTATTGCACTGTTCTCAAGTAACCAAGTTTACTTTAACTTTTGGCTAAGTTTTTTACTTTAACCTTTGCAAAGTTGTCCCACAGGTATGACTTGATTCTTGTTTTTTTTAATTTTAACTTTACTCACCCATAACAATCTAAAAAAACAACAAAGAAATTTAGGTTTTGCCCCAGCATGAAAATACATTACAGGCAAAGCATACATTAACATTATAGTTAGCTGCATGATCATTTTGAATCTTTATCATCTCCAAATAATCCCTCTACTACACACACAAGTGTTCAAGCAAACACACAAATAATCTGAAGCTCACATTCACCATATAATGTTTAATGTTAATGCTATATAGTGTGAAAATACTTCACTTGCCAGCATTACTTTTTTAATATCTTGAGAATCTGGAACTATAACCTCTGTAAATTTAAAATTCTTGGCTGTATAAATATCTTGGCCCACCCTAAAATTTAGATAGTACAGGTACTGTATTGAGAAACACCAATTTCCGCACTAGCCCTGGTGGCTGCCCAAAGTTACCATCTGCAACATCCATGCAATCTACTAGGTACCATCAGTCGTTGAGTTCTCTGGCTTACTAGGGACCCAAGAGTCAGAACCTGGTCCCCCTCACAGAGGTGAGAGGAGCTGTGGCATTTATATATCAAGTACAGTAATTCATTTATGCCACCACCGAGGAAAGCACCCAGGAAGTCAACGAGTCAAAACAAACTACAGCTGGCTGCCACCAAGATCTAACGTGATAAGGAAACACCCGCGTCAGAAACTCCGGATGCGAAGACTGGTAGAGAAATTTGGAACAGTGAAGTAAGTTGCTGGACCGACTTGGTGAGATGGAGCCACAGAAAAACTATCAAGTTTGGATACTGAGCATGCAGTGCCGGAAACCAAGACTGGGTGGCCACCAAGGAGCCAGAAGGATCACCTTCCCCTTGTAGGACTCCAACTGCACCACGCTACCGCACCACGATCAGGAGCAACAGCTGGACTGGGAGAAAGAGGTACAGAAACCCCCACCTTGACAAGGCACCCAAACATTTCAGTGCCAGAGGAAGGATGGGGTGTCAGGACAGAATCAAGACAGACTGTTGGCAAAGACACTGTATACTCCTAGGACATGAATGGCATGGAAAGCCGAACCCCAAGAACCCAGAAGAGCTATGTGCAATGTCCAACTCCAAAGATGCAGGGGCTGAAGCAAACCTCTCAGTTGAGACAATGAACCATGGGAACAGTACAAATGAAGCCAGTGGAGCCATACAACGTTGTCTGGACCCACTCAGGCGAGCGGGTCCGACAAAAAAAATGCACCGAGAATCAAGAGAAAACAAGAGATTGTCTACAAGCCAGGACGACTCCAGAAACTCGAATAGCACCCGAAAGAGGGTAACAGGACCCAAACTCAAAAAGAGGACTCGAACTCACTGACAAGGCACCAGTTGGGTCATGCTGGAGGTATGTAAAATACACTTCATGAGCAACCAAAGAGGGAACCTGCAAGGTAGGCTCGCTGTGCTCCAAAGGCACCAGGAAACAAAACTCTGGGGAGGGAGTCGCAAGCAAATCCAACTCATACAGGGAGGTAGGGAGGATACAAAAAACCCACACCCTGCAACTGAAGACCCCTCCACAGAAGGCTCCAAGGGTCAAAGGGGACCCACAGCCCCAACTCCGACTCTCCCCACACCCTGGAAACTGTAGTCGAGGGGCCCTGGGGCAGGGGACATCATCCACACCCACCGCCAGGAAAGACCGGCAGAGTACAGGGGAAACGCCTCAAAGGAAGGGTCCTGATAGTAAGAAGGCCTACAAAGCCTTCAACCAAGAGGCTCAACTGCCTCTGTGCCAGAATTAGGAGGAGGGACCCCCGAAGCCACCCAAGCCACATCCCAAGTTCAACCCTGCCCTGAACCCAAAACAGGGCTGAAAGCAGGGTGGAGAGTGAAAGGGGCCTCTGGAAAAAAAAATCTTGTGGTTAAGGGTATTCCTTGTCTGCCATCAACTGGGGTTAGGCACCCAGAAAGGTAAGCATAACATAAACACAACATGGTAAGAAAAGTACAACTGAAAACCGAACAGGGAGGCAGAACTCCCCCAACTCTCAAGGAAACAAGCAAATGCCACATCACCGCCGTCGTGCCGCTTGTTCATGCAGCCCTCCCCTCCCCGGGAGGGGAGGGGAGAGCCAGGTCTAAGAAGTAGCCAGCTGTGGTTTGTTTTGACTCGCTGACTTTCTGGCCGCCTTCCTCGGTGCTGCCATAAATGAATGACATATAAATGCCATAGATCCCTTCAACTCTGTGAGAGGACCATGTTCTGGCTCTGGGTCCCCGGTAGATAAGAGAACTCTGTGACTGATAAGGTAGTGCCTAGTAGATGGCACCTACATCAGACATGGTAGCGATAAGGAGTCACAAAAGGCTTTCCCCTGAAAGTACAGTACTATCTAAACAAGAGAATGAGTCATGATGGAATGGCTCTTCATCTCAACCATTACTTCTCCTTTTACCTCA
>WNGS01169498.1:47949620-47984467 GCA_020271785.1 Procambarus virginalis
ATGCTTCAAAACTACCTGTACTGAGGGTTTTAGCCTCTACCACCTGGTCACTTAACTTGTTCCAACCGTCTACCACTCTACAAGCAAAAGAAAACTGTCTAAAAAATTTTGGCACCTTTGTTTCCTTAGCTTCAATTTGTGTCCCTCTTGTTCTTGAAGTTGCTGGTCTTAGGAATTCCTCTTTGTCAATTTGGTCAATTCCTGTTATTATTTTGTAAGTGGTGATCATATCATCTCTTTTCTGTCTATTTTCTAGTTTTGGCATATTTAATGCCTCTTGCCTCTCCTCATAATTTGTTTTTCAGTTCTAGAAGCCATTTTGTAGCATGCTGTTGCACCTTTTCCAGTTGATTGATGTGCTTCTTGAGATACAGGACCATACAACTACTGCATATTCTAATTTTGGTCTCACAAACGTCATGAACAGTTTTAGTACTTCACCATCAATATTGTTAAAAAAGTGTCTGAAGTTGGAAAAAAAGATACAACTTGCTCCTCGCACATTGTTCTTTATGTATTCCTCTACTGACAGTTTGCTATCCAAATCCACCCCTAGACCTCATTCTTTATTACAGTTCTTTGTGTAATTACCCGAATGTAGTTACAGGATGAGAGCTACGCTCATGGTGTCCCGTCTACCCAGCACTCTTTGTCATATAACGCTTTGAAAGTACCGACGGTTTTGGCCTCCACCAGCTTCTCACTTAACTTGTTCCGTCTACCACTCTGTTTGTGAAAGTGTGTGTGTGTTTTGTGTGTGTGTGTGTGTAATTACCCAAGTGCAGTAACAGGATGAAAGCTATGCTTGTGGTGTTCTGTCTTCCCTATAATCTTTGTCAAATGACATTCTGAAACTTTCAATAGTTTTAGCACCCGCTATCCTCTCATTCCACCACCATCCACTATCTGTCCCATCCCAAAAATTATCCTGACCCCTTCCAAGTGATATATAGTCATAATGGCTTGGCACTTTCCCTGATAATCCCCTCCATATTTCAATACCCTCTTCAAACTGTTGCAGGTTTCCAGAAAATTATGCTAATCATCTTTGCTGATTCTTGCCATGGTCTTTTATGTGATCACATAGCTATTTTATCCTGCTTAAATTTTGCATGCTCAATACTTCCAACTTCTTCTCACTGCTCTTGTATTTTAGTCTAGGAGCCATTTAGTTGCATGTCTACATTTTTCTAATTAATTTGCTGTTGATGCTTTAGGAGATATGGACACCACACAACTGCTGCATATCCTAGGTTGGCTCTCTCACGGAAATTTTGTTCAGCATTTATTCTAACATTAATTTAAAAGCAAATTTGGAATTAGCAAGAGCAGCATATCCTTATTTTACAAAGCCATTCATGTGCATGCAGCCCCCTAATTAGAGATGACAAAAGAAAGCTATGCACATGGTGTCCCACCTTTATACCTTGTATCAAATGCAGTCTTGAAACTATCTATAGTTTTGGTACATGCAACTTTCCCCTGAAGGCTCTTCCATCTTTTAACTACTGTTTTACTTAATAAAAATTGTCTAATATTATCCCTACACCAGTTTTTCTTGAACTCAATACATTTGTCCTCTCATTTTGTTTGGATCTGGTAATAAGGTCACTACTTTATAAATTTACTTCAATCCTGATTTAGATTACCACTCATCTGAGTTCTCATATCCTGTCTGGCAAAACTAACCCTTAATCATCCCTTGTGCATGTCCTTGATCATTGAATTTTTCAATTACAATACATTTGTCACCTCCAACAAGCCTGGTAATGAATTCAATCATCTTTATGATCTTTCCTCATCTTTATGATATTTCCTCAAATTCACCTAAGTTCTTTGCTTGATTTGTTATCATCAATGGTATGTCCATTCTCAACTGATCTCCATTTGAGACAGTCATTCATCAGTGAGTCTGGCTCAGGTGCAATATACTATATCAGCAAATCATGAGCAGCAGTAAAAAAGACTAACCTACCACTCATTTGTCACCAACAAAACCTTTATGATTACTGTGAAATATCCCTTTCTGCTATAGTTTGTTGCTCTTTCCTTTTTTGTTTTAATGCTGATATTAATAAAAGAATGACAAGGAACACCACTAACTTCTAATATTTATCTGATAATTTCAATATTAATTTGTGATCAATATTATTAAGTTGTGATCATGTTAGGGATAGTTTGACGAGATGTTGCTGGTACACCAGTTGATAATCACAATGTCTTTTGTTATAAACTATTGTAAAGGATATAATCTGGGAGTATGCCTTCAAGTATTACATACAGTATATATAAAAGACTGTAAAATGAAAGCTAGATATATATGCAGTATGTGGTAAAAATGTGTGCATTAGTTATGCACCTCTAATACTTATGTTTAATCATCAGCATCTATCATGTTGTTTTACACATCTACTTGTGTTCAATCTTTATGTCTCCTACACTTTATAAAAACTACCTAATTTTTTATTATCAATATATAGCACATATAATTACAAGGCAAACTGCCTTTTCATAGAAAATACAAGATAACTAATTAACAATACACTTGCAATCGCACCACACTCACAAACCTGACGGCAGTACTGGTACCTGACGATTCAGAATTTATATATTGTAGTTGGGCCTACTTACAATGGAGCTATGTAAACTTTTTATACAGTCCAAAAACAACATCTAACCTAATATAATTATAGCATAATTGCTAAGGTTTTTGGCCACTTTTTCTTTTATATTGTTCTTTAACTAGTAAATAGCAAATACATATTACACGTATAAACCAGTAAATACTAGGACAAAAATATTAATTTATCATAAGGTACTTTGCTAGACAAAAGGACTAGATGTAATGACACTTTCAACTCAATAGCAATGCCAGCACTTAGTTCGCAGTAGAGCAAACAATCACATACATAATCTTATTGCTTATAACTAAACTTGTGAACCATATGCAATATTATCACTACAAAATGATGACATTATTGTTAATGTTTAGAGATAATAGTGGTAGGACATGTGACAAAATTGTTTAATATACTGTATAAGAATGGACACATTATAGCTCTATTGTGAATTACATGTTATAATATAGTCCATCGTTATTGCCCATAAATTTTTGTAACAATTGATGGAATAAATCCTTTTGGACAGTAGTGACAAAGAAAGTACAGAATAAGTGGAACAAAAATCTTGACTTCACAACACCTAGAACCCCGAGAATTTGCAAGAATTATATTTTTGCCAAAAGTTTTATTTTCACAAATTTAGAAAACATAACATTAAAACAATGTTGAATTAACATCATTCACAATAATTTTATTATAAATCAAATGACAATAATTTTGATCCAATGTCTTTTTTATTCTATAACATTAAGTCAATATATTAATGTTAAACTGACAATGCATTCAAATCACTGAGGGTCTAGGAGACTCGGACCGTGGACCCCACCCGCGTGAGGCTGAAACTCTAGACTGTGGACCGTGGGGTAGACCGTGGACCGTGGTTAAGTTTTCCAGAGCTCAGGTGAATGGAAGTTTATTTCCATGGAGGTGTGAATGACAATTTTTATGACAATGCATCATCATCAATAATTTAAATTCAACAGCAATACAAGATATCTAAAAAAAATTATCCAATATCACTAACAAAGCCTATAAATTCACAAACCCACAAAGCACAAAAATTTGATAGCCCACTGTATGAAAGACTTCCTCACAATGACAAGTTATTGATCATAGTATAGGCTAGTCACTGTCAACATCAGAAAAAATGCAACTTCAACACAGAATGTGTTATTTTAAAAGTAAACATTAACATGCAAATGCAAAGCAGCAAAATGCAATAGCAACAAATTTCAGGATTACACTTAAAATTTAAATACCAAAGATTTCTAGTAATTTTTGCTTTAAATCAGGCAAAAACAAAATTGTATTTACATTGCATTTATATTCTCTGTTTTACTTTTGTGCTGAATACTGTGTGTGTATCCCAGAGGGCAAGGAAATAGATAGAAAAAGCACAAGAATATGCATAGTATATGCGTGTATATCTACCCCATTTCATTTTGCAAATTCCAACAAATTTACCCTTTCTCTATTCCTTTTCTTATATTTATCTTTATTCCTGTTTCCCACCTCTCCATCCTTATAGGTCCTCCTCTCTTAATTTAACTATTTTTCCAGCAATATTTTACTCTCACTTGTCTTGCTCTTCTAATGCTTTAAACTTAAAAAAAATTGTTATAAGCATGTAATCCAATCCTGTTTTTTTCTTTGCAACCCTTAGCATTCTGATTTTCCTGTTGCACCTTGTTATTTCCCCCAGTACCCCTGTTGTTCCCCTTAGAACTACAGTATTTCCTTCTTGTCTAACACCCTATAGTTTTGCTTGGCACTGTGTTGTCCTCTTTGGACTATGGTATCCTTCACTGCACCCTGTTGTTACATTCAGCACACCGATGGTCCCTTCGATACTCTGCTGCACCACCTTGATACCCTGCTTTCCTTCTTTGTATTTTGCCATTTCCCTCAGCAGGCTGTTCTCCTGCATGGCACTCTGTTTTCTCTCTCTCTCGAGGTAAATCACTAACTTCCTCTCTATTTGAACTCTCTAACACCTTCAAAAGTAATTTGCTTGTGCCATCCACACTTCAGTCACCAAAAAAGCTTCCTAATCAATATGACAATTTTTTTGCACATTTTCCATGCCCACATCTAAACGACAACCTGTACTGTTATCCTTTAATACTCTCAACTTTCTGATAAAGGGAATGAAAACCATTTTCACTATGCTGTACTAAGTACCTGTCATTATTTTCAACTTATACTTACTTACTTTACTAGTCATTAAAGTATATTCATACAACCTAACATTAATTTCCAATAACGGTCTTAATTTAAATTACTAAAGTATCAATGATGTACTGAATTGTGTTAAGTATAATTCATAATTACATTCCATTTTTAATTTAAAACTTAATAATATTTGATGAGCAAGCACAGACACACTAAAACTGTACATTATAAAGCTGTGGAGTAATAGTGGGGGGGGGGGGGGGGGGTAAAAGGAATACTTATAGTTTAGAAACAAAGAGCAGTAATGAAAAATATTATGGTTCAGAACCCATATTCCTGGAATGAAAACAAGAGAGTGTATATAGAATAAGTTCCATGAAGAACATACATATTAACCTTCAAATTGTGGTTATTGTCATACGTTGACTTATGGGGTAACGCAATCATCATACGTTGATCTAAATTATTATTGTCTGGGTTTTATACAATGAAGTTAATATGGATTTAATATCTCAATATCGATGTAGTGGAGTTTACCTAGGCCCATTGAAATCCTGCTATGATTACTTACTATACAAATGCAGTTACAATATCATCACAACACAAAGGTTACTATGCAACGTTTTAATTGCCATGACATAAATTTCAATATGTATATTGATTATGTTCATAAGGTTTTCACAACTGTATATGATCGTAATTAAGTACAGTATCCAGGTCAACCAATCATCATTTGAACACCATAATAAGGGAATTACAAATGGCCTATTGGCCCATACAAGGCAGCTCCAACCCACACAAACTCATTCATATATGGGATAATCTGCCCATATGAGGATACAAACAGCTGCTGCCTCATACGGGCCAATAGGACTTCTGCAGACCTCTTAGTTCTTGTGTTTTTACCGATACATATATAGATACGTACTGTACATTTCATTCATACATATATTCACTGTTGGCCTAAATACATTATCCTTAGTGTCAGTAATGTACTCAATCTGTTTTTTTGTAAATTACATGAACATAAATCTAGTTATTCAAAACAAATATTATAATAGATGAACTAAAAAGTGAAGAAGTAAGTAAGTACTGTAATTATCAAAAGAAGGCACCAAGCCAGGAAGGCTATGTAGCACCATCAAATGTGTGGGATATTCATAGGCCGCTAAATATCATTAAGGATGCCAATACGAGAACAAAAGTGCATAAGGCGAACAATATTGAAGGTATCCAAATCACCAAGAATTCTATCGAGGAACAAGTGACCGCAAGGGACGGTCGGGTAGCAAGACAAACGCACGTCCTGGAAGTTCGGACATTCAACAAGGATATGCACGACCATAAGAGGGACAATGCAGTTTGGACAATAAGGAGAAGGGTGGTGCTCAATTAAGTGCCCGTGAGTTAAGCGTGTATGGCCAAGACGTAACCTCGCATGAGCCGTTTCCCACCACCGGTTATGGTGGTAGGAGGAAGGCCATGGGGACACGCTACCCTTAAAACCACACAGCTTGTTACCAGTAACAGAAGACCAACAACCCTGCCAATGGGCAAGGATTGAGGAATGAATAACTGGGTAGAAGTCGGAATAGGGGATACCTTTACGGGAGATAGGACAAGTGCGGACCTCCTCCTTACTGGCAGCGTCTGCACGCTCATTTAAGGATACACACCAATATGGCTGGGAACCCAGCAAAACTCCACTGTCTTAAATCTACTGGAGATAAGAAACAGCCAATGATGAATTTTGACTACTACAGGATGGACTGGATTAAAGGACTCAAAAGCCATGAGGGCACTGCAAGTCAACTACAACAACAAAGGAGGGTTGACAACGAGAAAGCAGTTGACAAAGAGCATACAAAATAGCATAAAGTTCCGCCGTGAAAATGCTAATCTCTGGAGACAGGCGACACATATATGTGCGATCAGGTAAAACAACAGAGTAGCCTACCTCATCTTAGAAAGTATAGAAATGATCATAGAAATATCCAAGGTCAACCAAGACTGACGTCTTCTGCTACATGCTGCTGTGCCAGCAAGCTGCGAGGTCTGGCATTGATAGATCCTGCTGGGCACATCACCCACAAACTTTCTACAGCTCACCTAACAAGTAAATACTGTACGTAGATATTTAAGCCATTTCAATTTTTCCTTATATTTTGCATCCAAATTAATCATTCGATATGCATTTTATTATGCTTTAATTTTTTGTACAGTTGCAGACATGCATTGATATCTATAGCTGCATGTTAAGTATTAAGCTGTACAGGTATAATATTTAAATGGGGTTGCCAGGAAGTTTGTATATCATAAAGCCCATGAGAAGGTTGTATCCAAGGAACAAAGCACAAGTGTTGTATACAGATATGCAAAAAGATTACACATTTAGAGGTAATGCTCCTGGTTTATTCATTTACAGTCTTTTTATTTCTTACCACTATTTTGTTCTTAATCTGCAAAACTGCAATACCTCGACAGTGAAGGGGCTGCCCTTGGAAGTGCTGTGGTAGGAAATGTAAAGAAAATCCTAAAAATATAGTTTCCCTTGACTATTGAGTATTACATCCATTAACAACTAATATTTTAGACCCAATGTACCTAAATTTACCCAATGGCCACCATTTCTAGTGGCCTCAATTGGAACAGGAAGCCAGCAACTTATCAAAGGTCCCAGCATTTTTTCTGGTAATTTTTTCCTTTTGAATTTACACTAGATTAAAATGGAACACTTTAGGAGCTTCAGCATCCTCCCCATCTCTTTTCCTCTTTTACTTTTGGTCTTCCCCTAATTTTCATGTTCTTTCTAATTAACTTTTTTTTGTTAGTGTATAATAAAGACAAAATTTGCTTATGCATAACCAAATAAAAATGGAAAAGTGTTTGATCAGTTTGTCACACAATGCTCTCATCTCACATGAATACCTGCATGTATTTGTATATACTGCACAAGTAAATTTGCTTAGAAAAATGACTTAATATTTACTGTACTACAAGTTCCTACCAATTTCATTAAAAATGCAGAGTTCAAAGTTTTAAGGCTTAAACATATTTGACATTGTCATTTTATCATCGGCATGTAATATCAATCAATTAATAAATTAATGTGCACATTAAGTCTCTAAGTATGAACACAATTTGTGAAATACAGAAATCTCAGCATGGTGGAAAACAAGAACTGGTTAGTGGTACCACTGAATGATGCGGGATAAACTACTACTGTTACTTTCCTGACACATTTCCTCTCTAATCATTCCAAACTGTGTAGATCTCTATTTGGAACTTGTTATTTTCCTTCCCCAAGATGATGGAGTGTTGTGTCTAACATTAAATTAACAAGGGCGGCAGGAACTAGAAACAAGATAATTATGAGGACACAGCACTAAACTAGTATGCTATCCCTTCCATAGGATATGTCCCCCATATCCCTTCCAGGGATATGGAGAGACATCTGGATCTGGGATAGGACAGAGGGACAAAATGGTACCAATTACAGTACTGTACTTGGACTGCTGGGGATCAAATGTTGACATGCAATTAGCATGGCTGTCACTGTACCAACCAATCCAAGTGGTTAGCTGCAGTTACTACAAGGATTACACCACTCTGACAAAGTGTATAAAATTTCATGCCATCATAAATTGAATAATTTGTAAATTCTGTAATTTTGAGTTTACAGTTTTCTAAAATATGATAAGGAAATAGAAACCCAAATGTATCTATTTAAAACTGCAGCCAGAAATATAAATTATATACTGTACTGTACAAAGGAACCTCGGTTAATGAATTTGATCCGTTCCAGCACTGAGCTCATCACGTGAAACGCTCGTCTTGTGAAACGAATTTCCCCATTTAAAAAATGGAAATACAATTAATTCGTTCCATCCCCGAAAAACCTCAATATGACATTTTATAATGTAATTATAATACATATAATTATTATAAATGTTCCGTTTTACTGTTTTCAATTGTACTTTACCTTATGAAGAGTCGTTGCTGGCTTGAGGGAGACGATGGGGAGGTGGGGAGGAGAGGGGTTACGGAGGAGGAGAGACGTTACTACATCGTGGGTTACAAATTGTAGTCACAAAACCACAAAAACCAGCATTGAATGTAATGAAAAGCAGTTCCTGGGTGAGACCCGGAGGCTCCCCGGAGCTAACCTGGCTGATATGATTGTATTAGACCCTGGCATCAGTCAATGTGTATGACATTCTAGGCCTACCAGGGACCACAAACCAGAACCTTGCCCCCTCAGAGAGGCACAAGGAGCAATGGCCTATAGAAACCCCAATGAGGTTGGAAGTATTCTATGTCTGCCATCAACTGGGTCAGGCACCCAGAAAGATAATCATCCCAAAACAAACCCCTACTCTGGTTAAGAAATTGCCACTGAAAGCCGAACTAGTAGACAGAACTTCCCAAATGAAAATGAGCAAATGAGCATGACGTCACCGTGCCACTGTCTACACAGCTCCCCCCTCCCTGGGAGAGGGAATGGGGGGGAACCTCAGACCCCCGTGCCAGCTATCCACACTCCAGTTCAGAGGCTGGATGTCAAAAACACAAGAAAACCCGCCAACCAAAGGGAGGGTGAGATGCTGGGAAGCCTCCGGGTCTTGCCCAAAAACTGGCATTTCATTACATTCAATGTTGGTTTCCAGGGGGGAAGCCACTTCAGCTCCAAAGAGCTACTTACCCAAAGACAAAAACAAGAGGGACTTACCCGGGAGGCGGTCAACACTCGCTCTTTAACTTGAAGTTGAGACAACTGGCTGCAACTGCCAACCCACCGCCACACAGGCCTGATTAGGCCCAGCAACACTGACAAGGTAACGAGCGGCCAGGACCCTTTTTGACCTCCAAAGACCCCGTGCTCGAATGTCAGCCCAAGACGGCAGCCAACGCAGCAAACTTACAAACATCATGGGCATGAGGATGGACCACAGGCTGGCTGGATCGAATAACCCTGCAGACAACCTGAGAGACTCAAACCCTGGAACAGGATAGAAGGGAAACCGGGTCAACCCAAAGTGCGTCCCCAGCCACGGAGGCCGAGGCACGCAGGTAACAGCGGAGAGCTGCGACCGGACACAACATATGATGCACCCCCGGTCAAACCAACCAAGCATCAACAACTCAAGGACTCCTCTGGAAAACTTCAGTCTCATTCTTTGCCAGAAAAGAAGGAGATGGCTGCAAACGAGAAAACCTACCACCAGGGTTGAAAGAGCAGAAACCCCTGCACTGGAGAAGAGCATGAAGCTTCCTGCCCTGACCCCTCAGAGGCCAATGCCAAGCAGAAAAGAGCCTTGGTGAAACAATCCTGAACCGAAGGGGCCATTACAAACCAAGGGGAAGAGAGAAAAGAAAGCACCCAATCCAAGGACAAGGACGGCTCAGGCGGTGCATAAGCAGTCCGAAGGAGAAACAATGCCCAAGACAGCTTGCGGAATGGTGCAGAGGTAATATCAATGCCAAACACAAGCTGCAGAGGCTCCGCCACCGCCACACAATACCAGGTAACAGTATTTGGCATAAGACGACGGTTCTGAAACAACCACAAGAGAAAGGACAAGACAGCTCAAGGAGAGATCGAAGTAAACCGACAAAGGGACAAGAAATACCGGAAGGACCACCAGGAAACTTCATACTGCTGCCGACACAAGGCACGCACGTGGGACACCATCAATGAAGCCACCTCCTCACCATACAAGTGGTGATAGACTAGAGTCAGAAAGATCAGACGCAAAGACTTGAGGATAAAATCGAACCAGCCTCGTAACGGACCGGTCCAATCTGCAGCAGCGCCTGAAACCAAGGCTGGGCTGGCTGTTATGGACATTGCAGGCTCGTGACAGTTGTTCCTCATTTAGCCAAATGTTTCCTGCTTGTATTTTGTATTTTTTCTCATCTTTGCTCTATATGGATCAGTGTTCAAAGATCAGTGGACGGACCAGCCTATGATAGCTCCTTTTAACATCGTGGAGCGACATCAGGGACAGGACATTCACTTCATGAGTATTACAGACGAAGGAGGGCCTCAAAAGGCCCTCCTGATGATTGATGATGAAGATAATATCAGAAATGTTTTAACGAGTGACCGTTCCCGGCAGGTTGACACCCCTCGTGTAACAGGTGGGCCTACATCCAACATTATACGGAATGTTGGTCGACCTGACATTGAAAGAGCTAATGCACTCCTCATTAGTGTATAAGCAGTCCCTGTGGGAGTATGCGTTTTCTCGCCATTGGTCACGCCGTAAGTACGTATTTCCAGACTGTATAAAGTCATCAATTTCCTGTTTTCCAGGTTACTGTCTCCCTGAGGGACCGCCAGATAGGTACAAGAAACGCCTACTACATACAGCCACCAGCGGTACCATGACGTAGGGAAATATCTGTTCACCCTAGATCGATCCCCGGCAGAACCTCAGTGCTGTTACCCAAGACGCATAAGGTACCTGTGCTCCTGACATGCACTCCAGTCGGATCATTGGAGGTCACAATGGTCAAATCATTGTCCATGATCTTTGCGTTCACTCTGTGCCAAACACCTTCAATAAGGCAGTTCTCCAGACAGGACGTACTCGTAACATTGATCCATTGTCTACGTACGTCTGATTGGTTGTGTTCCAACATACTAATTTGGTTTAGTCTCTTTTTAGAAACCAAACCAAATTCTTTTGGTGGGCAGGTGTTACGGTATTGTCACCACCGTCAGTGTGGAGTGGCAATTCCAGCGTCATCTATTGGAGGTGGCGAAACAGCGGCAAATGGCCCCGATTTCCTGCCATGGTTAGCAAGTACGGTCGACGTGGATGACCTCTGGTGAGGTGGCGAATCAAGATCAACGCCACCTAGGTTGTGCTACGAGCATAATGTCAACTTCTCAGTGTGTGTTACCTCCTCGTTTCCCCAGTATACAGTACATTTAACTGATGACGTGTGTGTCCACAGAGGTGACATGGGGAAGCAGTCATACTGGAGAGGGCAGCTTACCCTGGGCAGTCCATGTACTCTCCGCCTGGTCTTGGAAGAAGACCGAGTAAGCTGCCACTGATCTGAAGCAGTGTGTTAACTGCTGATTATGTAGTTTTTATAAAGATAAAAAATTTCTGCACATGTTACGGAGCAATAATATGATTCTACAAGTACAGTTGAAACATATTAAAACTATAAATTGACTGTAGTGCAAAACTTCTACAGGTATCTACAGTATTACTAAAGGCTGTCCCCACTCCCTCTCCACTGATGAGTTAAGTCAGTTCCAAGATCTACCATGACTGAATACATGACATAATAACAATAGGGACCCTCTTTGCACGACCACACCTCTTGAAAGATTCAATCTAATATGTAAAGGCTTCTCCAGATAATGCAGACATATAAGACAAAATATGCTTGTCATTTCAATGTTGCAATGATACTCTGTTAGTTACAGTAATGTTTTGCTCCAACCTGCAACTAGATACTGCATAGTTCAATACATTTAAATGTTCTCAGGGTTTACATATTACCTGAGGTTACTTAGCAGTTGAAGGTGGGAAGAATGGTTAATAAAAGAGAAAGATAGATAAATAGTTAGGTAGTATAGAGAGGAGACCACCTGATTACCAAATAATCCAAGGCTTTCAAACACTCTTCACCCGTAAATAAACAAAAATGACCAACATACCTTAATTGTACTTGTATTAATTGGGAACTTAACACCTTCAGAGGACATTTCTACCACTCCATTCTCTTCAACCTTTCCATCATCCTCAACCATCACCCCACCCCACTCAACTCTCCTTGAAACCACCCCCTCTACTTTTCTTCCACCATCATATATAAGTCTTGGAAATCTCAAGCTGATACATAACATTTTAACACAAATTCTATTGATACCCTTGTAAAAACAAATATGTCCATCATATTCATCCATCCACTACATTTTATTCACTGCTCTCATTATACTCATCCACTGCCCTCATCATATTCATCACTGCTCTTATCATGTCCATTTACTACATTTGATTCACTGCTCTCATCATATTTATCAACTACATTTTATTCACTGCTCATCATATTCATCCACTACATTTGATTCACAGCTCTCATCATATTCATCCAATGCATTTGATTCACTGCTCTCATCATATTCATCCATATATTTGATTCATAGCTCTCATCATATTCATCCAATATATTTGATTCACAGCTCTCATCATATCCATTCACTACATTTGATTCACTGCTCTCATCATATCCATTCACTACATTTGATTCACTGCTCTCATCATATCCATTCACTACATTTGATTCACTGCTCTCATCATATCCATTCACTACATTTGATTCACAGCTCTCATCATATCCATTCGCTACATTTGATTCACTGCTCTCATCATATTCATCCAATATATTTGATTCACAGCTCTCATCATATCCATTCACTACATAGGTTCACTGCTCTCATCATATCCATTCGCTACATTTGATTCACTGCTCTCATCATATCCATTCACTACATAGGTTCACTGCTCCCATCATATCCATTCACTACATAGGTTCACTGCTCTCATCATATCCATTCACTACATAGGTTCACTGCTCTCATCATATCCATTCACTACATAGATTCACTGCTCTCATCATATCCATTCACTACATAGGTTCACTGCTCTCATCATATCCATTCACTACATAGGTTCACTGCTCTCCATATACAGTATTCCTATTTATCGCTCCACACTATTTTGGTTGATACCACAAATGTGATATATAAGGAGGAAAACACAGGACATAAATCAATTACCAAAAAACATCTCTTTGAATTTGCATGAAGCACCTTCGTGACAACTTGAGACATTGTGTGGATCCTCATAATCCCATAAAAATTCCTTTCCTTAGGATTTTTTCCATGAGCTTTACAGATGAAACCGATCGGTTGGTAATTTTCTGCCAAGCGTTTTCTACCTTTTCTTGAAGATAGGGGCAACATTTGCATATTTTCAATTTACAGGAACTATTCCTTGGTCTAGAGATTTTCTGAATACCGGTAGTAGTTTCAGTGGGGAAGCAGCCCGTCCTCCAAACAAAGACCCCAAAGTGATTCCATGCCCCGCCAAACCCCGTTTATGAATGAAAAACAGTTTAACACACGACTCGCAACCGATTTCATTCGAACACTTCTGGAACAAGTGCTTCACCGACGAATTTTGTTCGAACCACAACGCTGTAAATGCTTCACCATGTACTACAAATACAAATAATCACCAACAGAACCTAAACACCTAACCTAACCTAACCTATACCTATATATGCACAATGTGCTAATATATAATATTAATTTATATTTGAGAAAATTCCTGTTCGAATGAACAGCATGATAATTTATGAATACTTCAGTGGGGTCAACCACTGGATGTAATGAACTTGAGTTGAGGATGGGTTGGGGGAAGATAGTTCTTCTGCCAGTTCCTTTACGCCTTGGATTGAATTCCTTCCACACCTTGGGCTTTTGAATCTTTACTGTGTTAATGCTCTTCCCGATTGTTTTGGATGTTATGGGAATATCCCCCAAGTCATTCTCTTCTACTTCAAACATTTGTGGCCATTTTTTTTTTTTGAGATATATACAGTAAAAGAGTTGTTACATTCTTGTACAGCCACTAGTATGCATAGCATTTCGGGCAGGTCCCTGGAATACGATCCCCGCCGCAAAGAATCGTTGTTACAACCAAGTACACATTTTACTGTTGCGTTAAACAGAGGCTACAGTTAAGGATTTGCACCCAGTAAATCCTCCTCAGCCAGGATATGATCCCATGACAAAGCGCTCGCGGAACGCCAGGAGAGTGTCTTACCACTACACCACGGAGACATTGGGATATTGTTTAATCTTTCTAGTGAACACTGATGTAAAGTATTCATTCAGTGTTGGCTGCTTTTTTATCAATTATAACATGGTTAGCCATATTTTAAGGACCCTACCAATTCTTAGTGTTTCACTCTTTATTTGTGTGATTCCTGGTGGATTGATACTGCCTCCAGAGGTTTCGCTTTGTTATAGCTCTTTGTACTGCCCCCGCCATCTATCCACTGTAGTTCTTTTACATTTCTTTCTCTTACTTGGAATGTATTTTTGAAGAAGTTCAGTGATAATCATTTTGAAATTTTCACACAATGCTTCCATGTCCTGATCTATTAACACTACCATCAGGACTAAAGCAGGAGTTTTGCAACTCTTGTCTCATTCTATGATAGTCTTCTTAAAGATAGTCTAGAAAATCATCATCCTGCATCTTTATATGGATTTCTCTAATTGTATTCCATCTTAGAATATCATGGTCACATGAAGAAACAGAGGGAATATGATCACAACATACAAGATACTGAAAAGAATGGACAAGATGGATAGAAATAAGCATGGCTAATAGAAATCTGACTATGGAATCTTTCTGAATATTATACATAGCATATGTTGGAGCAGACCTAGAGTATGCAGCTCCAGCATGATACCTCTCACATGATAAACACATGAAAATTTAGAACGTTCAAAAACTTGTCACTGCCAGAGAAGTCTTTGTGTTCTGTGTATATGAAGTCACAGGAATAAAACCAATGAATTATGAGAATAGGCTAAACAAAATAAAACAAAGAACATTATTCAGAGAGAGGCATTAGAGACAATATGCACAAGATCCTGCAGAGAAAGACAAAGTGAATACACACAGTCTTTTCCAGGTGAGCAGTAACAAATGGGATAGTACAAATGTAATCTGGGAACACAAATGAGTCAGAGAAATGCAGGTAGATACTTTGTATGAAGTGAGCAGAAGTACAAAAGTTGAAACATCTACAATTTACAGCGTCACAAAGTATGATAGAACAAGAAAGTCTAGAGAACCCAATTGAATCAGTTAGAATAGCTATGAGGTGGGACTCTAAGAGCTGGAGCTAATTTCTTATTGGCATAAATATGTACTGTAATTACAATCTAAAACATATCCATCCTCTAAAACACACTCACTGAGAACACATTCCTACCCACAAACCCTTCAGTTCACCTCCATTCCTGTCATTCACTCACCCAAACACATATTCCTACATATTATTCTCACACATAAATAACATTTATCTTACTTTTTACACCATTTATTCTTTTCAAAATTAAGTGCAGTATTGTATTTGTGTGAGGGCAAACCAATCTCCACTTTTTCTCACAAGTCCTTAGTTTTAATTTGCAGATTTAACATTTATGAGTGACTTACAAATGTAAGTCAAATGTAAATTGCACTGTATAGTGCAATATAAAGATCCTCCGTATTTGAAGGGGGGGATACATTTGTAGACATAGGAGGCATCCATCAATCTCAAGAGACTATGTAGTTGCGCTCTGGTTGTCGGTGTGGAGTGGCCTCTCCAGGGCACAAAGCCAGGGTAGGTTGATACGGAGAAGTTGTTACCCAAGCAGCAGATCCCCCCCCCCTTCCCTCTCCACAGCGCCAAAAGTCTCCAATGGAAAGGCAAACACCAATACGATTGGTTCCAGTGCCATTGAAGGAACTGTGAGCTCCGGAGTTGACCTCAAGTTGGTGAAAGAAAGCACAGGGACTCCAAACTCAGAGACCGCCGTGGTTGGGGTCGAACCACCCCAGCAAGGGCAAGAACAACCCAGCCACTTGAAGCAGAGTCTGGGCCGCACGAGCCCCAGGTTCACCCAGCAGTAACTTGGTACTGTACTTGGTTATTAACTGATTGGCAAGTAAGTCATGTTCAAGAGAAAACTAGTAGGGTAAGAGTCACCATGAGCTATGGGAAAGAGATGTTCTCAGCCTTCTAGCAAGAAGACTTACTCATTTTCTGGGCGAGCCCCGCAGGCTCCCTGGAGCTATCGGACTGATATGCGATATATTAGTCTAGGGCATTAGTCAATAGAGTTCAGCCTACCAGGGACCATGAGTCAGAACCTGGCCCCCTCAGAGGCACAGGGAGCAATGGCTTCCGGAAACCCCCATGTGGTTGGGGATATTCTGCCATCGACTGGGGGTTAGGCACCCAGAAAGGTAGGTGTAACAAAACAAATCCCACTTGGTAAGAAAATTGCAACCGAAAACCGAACAAGGTGGCAGAACTTCCCCAACTCTCTAGGAGACAAGCACTCCACCGCCGCCACTATTCCGCGCAACCCCGCCCCCATACGAAGGGGGAGGGGGTGAGCCCTCCAAGGAAAGATCACCACTGTTCTCCCCCCCCCCCCCTTGTTCTCCAATGGGTGGTGGGGAGAACACCACTAAGGAAAAACACTGTCAAGAAATCGAGGCCAGAGTTGACGACCACCCCAGATCGCATCAGCCAACGAACTGGGGTTGGAGCAGCTGGCACGGGGATCCGGGGCTCCAATGTATTCCACACAGAACTTTATGATACTGCACAATGCATCAAGCTGTGGATTTTCAAAGTGCTGCACCATACTGTCCAACGCAATGAACAATATAAATCAAAGAATTGGCTAATATAAGGTACTCAATCTGCCACCCATCTGGTAGTCTTGAGAGCAAAACCATGGTTGTCAAGGCAAGAGCTATCAGCATTCCCTCTGCAGCAACAAGATTAGAGAAGCCTTGAAGCAAAACCAAGGTGTGACCTACTGAAAAACATAACAGCCCACAATTACACACAACAGTGAGGAAACATAGCTGAAGGCACCTAGTTCCAGCACCAATCACATCTGCTCTAGGATAATATACCAGAGGACCACTAATGAATAATACAAGCTCACCAAGCAAATCACTGATGAGTGTTGCCAACTATAAATAGTCCAGTGAATAAACAAAAATATTCACAGATTTGTAAATGCCCAAACATCAAAATTAATTCTAAAAGCATGGACCTCCTGAGCACAGAAACTAGATGTCAATAGATGAACAAACAATAGTACAGTATATTCACAATATACTATTGTACATTATATATTACTATACTATATATAACAATAGTATAGTATAGGAACAATATATTCTATTTTCCACAACACCTAGCAGATAATATAAATTCTTGTTATAAGAAATAATAACTATCGTTCTATATGTTCAATATCACCTTTAATCTGGTTCTCTGGTTGTTGTTCTGATACACAAAAAGTCCTGAATGAGAGATGACTTGATGTGAGGGACCATGTTGTGGTACCAGGTGCTGCCATCTGCTAGCACAATAGCTAGCTCGTGAGCCAACCAATAGTTTGATGTAGTGATCTTAGGCAATTTCAGGGTTGTCAAGGAACTGTAAAGGCTTTGAGTGTGAATGATGCAAGTTTTCTACAACTCATTTTAGCTGAATGATATCCTGCAATGCTTCCTAGTATGATTGCAACCCTGCAAGGACACATAGAATGTTTCCATAGCAACAGAACCTCGAATGTCACCTTGCACGACAGCACAATTTGCTTCCCTTAGATGTCTTAATTTTACCCCCATAGATGAACAAGTGGGATAACTCGGAAAAAGTTCTAACGAAAGCTTTACCAGATGATACCTATCATTTACTATACAGGTTATTATAAAAATATACTATGAAACTATTTTGTATGCATCTTATTCTAATGTATAGTATATTCTATTTTCCAAACACCTAACAGATAATTTAAATTCTTGTTATAAGAAATAGTAATATGCAGCTGTCATTCAATATGTAACATACTCATTCACAGATTGAACTGTTAAATTATTTCTCTTTTGATAACATTCAGTACATTCCTCACACTGTTGAGATTTTTGTATTCTGAAATTGCTTTTTACATTGAATCACAAAAAAATTAAGTTTGCTAGATACCTTCTATAGTCTTTAAAACTTGTGCAAATATTTGGTTCTACCATAATAAAAAAAATTTAGATGGATTGATAATAAAATACTTGATTTATTTTATGTACAGTTCAATACTGTACTGCACACACCTCTTGGTACAGTATAATGTAGGAATGTAGCAAAACTACAGTACTGCACCTATATATTTTGTTATGCAACACAATACCATTGCACTATACAATCACAGCCTCCATTATGCTCATTAACTAATTATAGCCTCTCTTATGTCCATCAACCAATCAAAGACAGCTTAGGTTCTCCAGCACTACACATTCCCAAGTCCACTTCTGTTTATCATTGTCTATGGATAAACAAATTTATTGAATGAAAATGAAAACAATAATAATGACCTAGGGAGGTTAACTTCAATTCTAGTGAGATATTGTAAGATAATCTTAATCATTACCGAGCAACTCTTGGCCAGCTTCTCGAATATAAAAGATCTCGACTGGACCGGATACAGTTCCACAACTCGCTTCACTGGAATATGCTTCTCTATCATTTTAATCTTTGTAACATAATAAATACAAATATTAAATATTAAATGATTTGTGAGCCCACTTGAGAGTTTAGCAGTTTTGTCACAGTGAGGGTCTCGTCCAGCTTCTGTGCTGCTATTTATGGTACTGTAGGTACACTCCAACCTCTCTCCTCCATTTCCGTCACATGCATTATATTATTTATTACCTTATAATGATACAGTATTTACTTATATAACAAATTATTGTCAAAACAAAAATTATGAAATATTATATATAATTATTTGTGCAAATGACTTACTCAAGGCATGATCTATAGAACCAAGCAAATTTTCCCAGTAAGTATAATAGCAAGATTAAGAGAATTTTCTGCTTTGTGAATGTTGCAGAAATTTGCCCTAATAAAGTTGTGAAGGCTTATTGTATTCAGAAACTATTTTCTACACCATTATTCAGATCACAATCCTGCCACCATTATAACCGTTTTAGTTACTTTTAGATAACAAAATAATAGTTTATAATAAAATTACAGCCAAAGCACTATTTGAACTTGAAACAAATTATAGTATTTATATCATTCTACTGCATATTATAATACATTTAGCTATTGTACCATCTTGTTAGCTCTGCTATCACAAGCTAATCCAGACAAATTTCAAATCTTGTACTACTTACAGTATTTAAGCATTGCCAAAATAACAAATAAGTAGTACCTGCAACCTGCTATCATTTAAGATCCAATATAAAGAGATTCTGTACCAGTCACATTTCTTTCTTATTATAATGAACTACAGAAAATGATGAAGTTCGTCCAATCTTCAACAAATTCTCTTTATTAGTATTTAAATGAATAATGTTATGTACTTTTGGCTTCATTACATAATAACCTTAAAGATCATACACAGTAGAATAAAAACTGACTGTAATATGCAATAGAAGTAATGTAGCTCCAGTGTCAAGCTGTGAGAGAGCTTTCATCACAACATTACATATACAGCTTATCACTTCTTCTCCATTATACTCTACTTCAACAAATTATTTCAAGTAACTTCTTTGTAATGTAATTTGAATATTTCTTTTGATTTCAATCATTTTAAAAATGTAATTTAAACTTTTCTTCAAATACTGTACACATATTTTTAACAAAAATTATCATAATTCATGTACCTTAAAATAATATTAACATATTTGATTATGGTTAAAATTATTTTAATTTACTGCCCTAGTAGTTTCTTTCCAATTTCCCACTTTGTGACCAATATGCCTTAATTGGTCAATTAAGGCAATTTCCTCTTACGTCATAAATATTTACAACAGTACAATACAATACAGAAATAAAAATAAGAAAAACATATTCGATTTTCTTCAAATTTTAGTAAGTTCCATTACGAGAATATTATTTATAATGCTTTCCTTCACTTTTGGCAGACTAAAGACAGATCTGTGACACGGAGCAATAAAGTGACCACCACTGTAACGGATTCCACTCGTTGATGCATTAAACATGAACCATTCAGTCAACAACTCTGGTACAATGGCAGAAAAGTTAATGAGTTAATGGCAAGCATGGTTGTGTCTGGCTCACCAGTGCTCTCACAAACACACTGCCAAAAACTGGGCCAAAAACTATTACATGAATCAACAAAATATATCACCTAATTCAAATTTATTTGTTTTACTTATATTGATATTACAACATGAACAAGAGTATATTCTATCATTTGCACTAATAAAAACATAAGTGTTTTTAAACATTTGTTTAAAAAACAAACTTAGGAAAAGTAGTGAAGATCTTGACTGCTGCAATAAAAATTACCAAGGTCATGAGCAACCAATTTTCTCCTGCAATGTACTGGATGTAGCATGAATCACTCCATTTTACCAGAGTTGCACTGTACTGTGTACAAATTTTAGGAAAATTTGTTTTTGAGTGCATTTTTCTTGGTGTGATACCATTATGACTTTCTAAGAGGGAAGCAATCAGTTATAGCAAAATTTCTTTTGTCTATTTCAATAATACAAAATTCCATATAAGCCATTTGAAATTATAACATATATGCTATATTTTGTTCAGTAAAATAGCTTTTTATAACTATAAATTCTGTACTCTTTCAAATGCAGCATGGTTTTAGTACACCGTATTATATTTTGTAGTCGATGAGGAAGACTGGTATTTCCTTAAAGAAAAAATGAGCCAAGTCCTATGAGGAACTTACCTTTTCAAATGTTACCAAAAATGCAAATATATTCAATCGATTGTCAGTGTTCGTAAACTTAACATTTTCTAACAAAGTTTACAAAGATGGGATATGTAAATGTCATGTACTGTGGAAAGTATGAAGTGTTGTGTCAAGTAACAAGAGTGATATTGCATCAATATTATAACTTAACCAATATTTCAACAAGATGCAAGGTGTAACAATAAGAAAAGCATAAACGTAAAGCAAGTACCAAATTCACTTGCAAGCAGAAAGACATACAAGATCATTTTTAAGGATTAATCTTATATGAAAGCCCTCAGAATCAGTTTTGTGGATATAATTCTGCACAAGTCAAAATGTAATAATATTAATGGGACTTTTGTGTTCAAGTCATACTATTTTTGCACCAACCATCAACAACAGTTGTTCATAGCAATACTGAATATCTAGTACTGTATATGGATTCTTTTTATTACAAAAACTAAGTACAGTACAGTGCTGCATTGGAGACAAATAATAGAAAGTGGAAGACTCGTTCTTATATACTGGAGATTGAATCATGGAAAACTGCTATTAAGATTCTGGTTTTACAGAGTTAATCTCATTCTGGTCTCAATCATTATAGACATGAAAATAAGACTTGGAAGAACACAAATAAATCTGGTGTGAAATACCAATGAGAAAACTAGTTGAAGCGGTGCAGGAATTTGAACCCGTGTCCTGGTGAATACCAGATGCAAGTGTTAACTCACTAGGTCATGACATGACAAAAGGTATTCATCCTAGGACTCGTAGAGTCCACTAAGGAAGTCTGGAGGGCCCCCAGCTCTTGTCCTAACCTGGGCTTGGTGGGTTAAGGTGCATATCTGATTTTCACCAGGATGCTGGTTCAAATCCCCCACACTGCTCCAACTGATTTTCTCAAGATTTGGAAGACTTTTTACAACATGGGCCAGAGTTGTGAAAATCATAAGACCACAGATTCTAACTAGAAAAAATATATATTGTAGGGAAAGGAGGGACTGAAAAGTAAGAGCTAGATATTTATTTCTGATGGAAGACATGCTTATGTAAAGTATCAAGCGAATATGTATAAGGGATCTGGTACCGATTACCCGAGCAAACGGTAAGGGTGAATATTATTACTGTATATAGAGGATTGTAAAGTTATCTAAAAACCATAAATGAAGGTTGGTAAATTGAAAAGTAACTGGTATATGGAATACTGTACTTGAATTGGAATAATATCAATAATATTACTATGGTATTGGTAACTGATATTATTGATGGTTGATACCTGTCAAAATGGCTAATATATTTTCCAAAGAGAATACCATACTTGCAAAGAAAAAAAAAAAAAAAGAGCCCATCAGGTAACTGAAATTCAAATTAATCATTTGAGTTTTGCTGAGAGAATACTTTAAGGCAAAGGCTTTCATCAAGTACAAAGAAAAAATTCATTTTAAAGAGCAACGACAAAAAACTTAAGAACGAACACCTAAGTAAAACTAAACAGTACAGTATAAAGCAAGAATTATAACAACCACACCTTTAATTATATGCTAAAAAGATATTTGATTAGGATACATGAAAAGAAATTTAATCTATGATAGCTGTGGTAGGTATGCTGAGAAACTCAGCATTCAACTATTTGCAAAGAAGAAAGTCAATAAAATATTTAATTGGCCTTTGAACTCCAACAAAATTCTGAATAACTTTATTGAAGATAATTTGTGTGCGATTTGTGTATACGTAAAGGTAAATGTACGTGAATGTACATGCATCACCTACTTCTTATATTTGCATGGAAGACACACATTAATACTTCAGTTTCAAATTAAAAATAATAAAAGAGAATGAATTAAAAAGATGCCTAAAGAAAGAAGAAATCATTTGTAAGGCAGGGAAGTATATTAAAAAACTAGCGCTGAATGTAATAAAACACCATTTTCTGGGCGAGCCCCGGAGGCTCCCTGGAGCTATCGGGCTAATGTGTGATATATTAGACCAGGACATTAGTCTACGGAGTTCGACCTACCAAGGATCTGCCACTCAGAGAGGTTACAGGGAGCAATGGCCCTGGAAACCCCAGTAGTTGGGGGGTTTTTCCTTATCTGCCATCGACCAGAGTTAGGCACCCAGAAAGGTAGGCATAGCAAAACAAACCTCACATGGTAAGAAAAGTACAAAGAAAAACCAAATAGAGAGAAGAACTCCCTCCAATCCCAAGGAAACAAGCAAACAAGCAAACATCACACTCCACTGCCGCACTGCTCGTCCATGCAGCCCTCCCCGAGAGGGGGGAGCCCCAGACCTCCCCGTGCCAGCTACTCAGCATTCTAGTTCCGAAGCTAAGCATCAAACAACGTGAAAAACCGCTGACCGAAGCGAGGGAGGGTTGCCAGGGAGCCTCCAGGGCTCATCCAGAAAATGGCATTTCATTACATTCAACGCTGGTTTTCTGTGGGGAACTCCTTCAGCTCCATCAACTGACTGCTACGGGAAGCCCGGGCAAGGTGTTGCTAACTGGTTAAGACCCAAAGCTAACAAGGGGGAAGATCAAAATGCTGAAACCCCTGCAATGTGTACAGTCATGGGAGGCCTAGCAGAGGGCCACCAAATAATAAAAATTTAACTATAGCCACACCAGGCAGACCCCCACCAGGCAAAAAAAAACAAAAAGAAAAATCCTGCAAAAGTACAACGTCCCCAGAGGAAACAGGAACCATCTGCTGTATAGGTTGGCAGGTAGCACAACACCTTGATGCCCCAACCAGCAGGATACCATTCACTACCCAAGGCCAAACAAGGGCCACAAAACCCCCCAGCTGGTCCCAAGGTGGAGTAAATGCCGAGCAGCAAAAACCCCAATGGAAATGGTTTCCCAAATACACCAAGGAAGGGAACCCTAATAAGCAAGGGCAGTACTTGCAGGGTGCCTAGGAAAGGAAGCCCTTAAGCGCATCCAGCCCCAGCACTGATGAGGACACGTGGCCACCACACACAACAACACTGCAGAGGTTGCCACGAAGGTAAAACCCCGCCTATTGAAATTGAGCCCAGAGAAGACATCCGCCCTGGACCACATTTGCTAATCAACTGAAGTGCTGGGTGGCCGGTGCGGGAAGATCCGAGGTTCTCCTCTTTCCCTCTCGGGAGAGGAGGGATGTGCGGATGAGCGGCGCAGCAGTGGAGTGTGATGTTTGCTCGTTTGCTTGTTTCCATGAGATTGGAGGGAGTTCTACCCCTCTATTCGTTTTTTTGGGGGACTTTTCTTACCATGTGGGGTTTGTTTTGTTATGCCTACCTTTTTGGGTGCCTAACCCTGGTCATTGGCAGACAAGGAAAACCCCAACCACACGGGGGTTTTCCAGGGCCAGGTTCTGGCTCATGGTCCCAGGTAGGTCAAACTCCATATACTAATACCCTGGTCTAATATATCACACATTAGCCTGATGGCTCCAGGGAGCCGAAGGGACTCCCCATAGAAAAGCAATCTATTGTACCACAATCACAACCATTTTCTACTAACATGTGAACGTATCATGCAAAATGTTAAAGCTATAAATTATTTTGACAGTAATAGCACGAAAGAAATCTGGGTCAAAATAATCAACTCTGCCAAGCTTATTATTTCTGCACGACAAATTTAATGCACAACTCATCAAAAGTACTGTAGGCAAAGGGACACTGAATTTGTATAAGTGTATAAATAAGCTTAATTCTATAAGAAATATATTATTCCTTAGCCCTCTCCTGGAAGTGAGTAACCAAGGCAAAGCACTGTTTTTTCAACATTGCAAATAATTTGATTGTACATAACCTATCTAACCAAGAACTTTATAAATGCCATTTTCAATAAATATTGTTACCGGGGGTAATTACTAGTTAAATACAATTCTTTCACAGTTAAAACAACTAATCACATAAGCTTAGTTACATATGCATACAAACCTGTGAAAAATCCAAGATCCTGAAATATTTGTTCAAAGCATCAGTGATGCTAAAATAATGACTAATAAATAACTGTTCCACTAACACCTAAAACTTTAATTTTCAACTTGTTTTTAAATCTTTTACGACACTGACATGCTCAACCGAAGCTAAGAGGTGAGTGACCCAATAGTAGAATCCTAAAACATAGAGAGTGATCACTAAAAGGCAAGCAAAGATAATCAAACCTGAAAGTCAAAACTTCATTTCATACTCATTATCATTTAATAATAAGCCATCAATATCTGAAATTTCAGGGGGTGTAAAACTTTCTGGGGATTTCATTTTTGTAAGGTATTTAGAGTCACCTGATAAAATGAGATTGATTTCCTCTTCGTGTGTTAATGTTCTACGAAGATGTCCTAATTCTACATCTTTCAAATCACACGTGTTATCTCTAGCAAATTGTGCATACTGACGCTCTAGTCTCCAATGATTTTGGCTACGTACAGGACTTGGAGATCTATCTCGAGTTTGTTGAAGGGGGAGTGAGGATACTTTATGAATTGATGAAAGATGCTTATTATGCTTAGGAGTCGAGGGTCGTTCTAGAGATCTAGATGTAAACAAATGTTCACCATGCCTGTGGCTTCGTGATCTTTCCCATGAAGATGGTACTTCAGTTTTCTTTGGTACATAGGTTAAACACATTTCTGTGTGACTTGGAGATATATGAGTCTTTTTTGAAAGAAGTTCATATATATTTGAGCTTCCATGAGGCATGAAACTAGCTTCTCTTTGCAAGAGAGAAATGTCATCCCTTGCAGACTGAGCCAACTCAAAAGCCTTTTCTGGTTTTAAAGCCCCACTGGACTTAGACCTGCTATGAGAGGTGAATGCTTTCCTAGGTATAGGTATGGGATCACTTTTAACTGGGCCATCCCTAGGTGAGGTTGAGAAAGATTTAACAAGTGTAGGCTTACATCCAGATGGTGAGGGCCCTCGTGACTGAGGGGCTGATGCCACAGGCAATTTATCTTGTAAATAGTCAACAGTCAAAGTTGACAATTCTAGTTCATCTAAACTATGGGAAGAATTCATATGGTGCAATTCAGAAACTTTACTCTTTTCTTGAGAGGGGAAACATTCGCTAAAAAATTTACTAGGGGTTGGTCTTGGCTTCTCAAAAGGGTCCGCTGGCCTACTATCCATAGCCTCTGCCTTGGCTATTTTTCTGTCTATGGCCTCAGGACCTACCTCCTTGTGGGGCCTCTGCAGCACAGGTATAGCCACCCCAGGATAGCTCTTTACTGGTGCCGAGTGAGTTGGAACAACAGGAGGGTCATCCACCGAGTCACCAGGGGATGTGTCATCCATATCGCTGAAAATGCTGCTCTTCCTTATAGGGTGCTGACGACTAGCAAGTAATGTATTCCGAGAACGAGTATGCCCTTGATGAAGCGTAAAGTTGGGAGGCGGGAGAAGAACATCAGTGTCGAGGTTAGGGGAGGGTGTTAGCATAAATGGGGTATAGAAATACTTACTGCTGAAGAGTCCCAGAAGAAAGCATGCACAAAAGAGAAAACTGGTGAATACATGTGATCAGTAACAAAACTGATGTCATAGGATGATGCTTAATCATCACAAATTCTATACTTACAAAAATTATGATACCTGTACAGAAAATCTACATTTTTCTAATCTACACATTGTTATTCTGTACTTTAGTATTGTGCTAAAACAAAATGCTGCAATGCTGTAGAAAAAAAAACTACAAAAAATACCTAATCAACCAGGCTGTGAATTATGTCAGGCTGCTCAGAGCTGCATCAAACAACCTGGTGGATCAGACCAGCAACCAGGAGACTGATTAGTGACTGGGCCATGGGGGACATTAACCCTCGGAATCTTCAACAGGTAGTCGACAACCAACTTGAGGTTATCTTGAATGATTTCGGGCTTTAGTGTCCCTGCGACCCAGTCCTCGACCAGGCCTCCACCCCCAGGAAGCAGCCCGTGACAGCTGACTAACACCCAGGTACCTATTTTACTGCTAGGTAACAGGCGCATAGGGTGAAAGAAACTCTGCCTATTGTTTCTCGCCGGCGCCAGGGATCGAACCCGGACCACAGGATCATAAGTCCAGCGTGCTGTCCGCTCGCCGACCATGGGATGCCTTTCAAAGTATATGATACACATTTTATTTTGGAATCTAGAGTATCAGCATTATTCAAATTGGAGTACAGAGTTACCCCTCCCCCCTCCCACATGTAAGCCACTGTGCCATCACCAGGGAAAAGAATCAGAATTGGGTAATAGCAAGTTTCTCACAGCCCCATTTTCACCCAATTCTCCTTTCCACATAGACACAGGGGCAAGCTCCAACTTCATACAACCATTCTTGTCTATGATTGAACTTAATAATCATGTGAAACAAATAATTTAAATCTAAGTACCAAGAACAGTCCTAACTGGAATTTGAGGTGTATCTCTGATGAAGAGATTACACCTATATGTATCATCTTGGTCCTCCCCCTCCCTCTCGTGACANTACGGAGGAGGAGAGACGTTACTACATCGTGGGTTACAAATTGTAGTCACAAAACCACAAAAACCAGCATTGAATGTAATGAAAAGCAGTTCCTGGGTGAGACCCGGAGGCTCCCCGGAGCTAACCTGGCTGATATGATTGTATTAGACCCTGGCATCAGTCAATGTGTATGACATTCTAGGCCTACCAGGGACCACAAACCAGAACCTTGCCCCCTCAGAGAGGCACAAGGAGCAATGGCCTATAGAAACCCCAATGAGGTTGGAAGTATTCTATGTCTGCCATCAACTGGGTCAGGCACCCAGAAAGATAATCATCCCAAAACAAACCCCTACTCTGGTTAAGAAATTGCCACTGAAAGCCGAACTAGTAGACAGAACTTCCCAAATGAAAATGAGCAAATGAGCATGACGTCACCGTGCCACTGTCTACACAGCTCCCCCCTCCCTGGGAGAGGGAATGGGGGGGAACCTCAGACCCCCGTGCCAGCTATCCACACTCCAGTTCAGAGGCTGGATGTCAAAAACACAAGAAAACCCGCCAACCAAAGGGAGGGTGAGATGCTGGGAAGCCTCCGGGTCTTGCCCAAAAACTGGCATTTCATTACATTCAATGTTGGTTTCCAGGGGGAAGCCACTTCAGCTCCAAAGAGCTACTTACCCAAAGACAAAAACAAGAGGGACTTACCCGGGAGGCGGTCAACACTCGCTCTTTAACTTGAAGTTGAGACAACTGGCTGCAACTGCCAACCCACCGCCACACAGGCCTGATTAGGCCCAGCAACACTGACAAGGTAACGAGCGGCCAGGACCCTTTTTGACCTCCAAAGACCCCGTGCTCGAATGTCAGCCCAAGACGGCAGCCAACGCAGCAAACTTACAAACATCATGGGCATGAGGATGGACCACAGGCTGGCTGGATCGAATAACCCTGCAGACAACCTGAGAGACTCAAACCCTGGAACAGGATAGAAGGGAAACCGGGTCACCCAAAGTGCGTCCCCAGCCACGGAGGCCGAGGCACGCAGGTAACAGCGGAGAGCTGCGACCGGACACAACATATGATGCACCCCCGGTCAAACCAACCAAGCATCAACAACTCAAGGACTCCTCTGGAAAACTTCAGTCTCATTCTTTGCCAGAAAAGAAGGAGATGGCTGCAAACGAGAAAACCTACCACCAGGGTTGAAAGAGCAGAAACCCCTGCACTGGAGAAGAGCATGAAGCTTCCTGCCCTGACCCCTCAGAGGCCAATGCCAAGCAGAAAAGAGCCTTGGTGAAACAATCCTGAACCGAAGGGGCCATTACAAACCAAGGGGAAGAGAGAAAAGAAAGCACCCAATCCAAGGACAAGGACGGCTCAGGCGGTGCATAAGCAGTCCGAAGGAGAAACAATGCCCAAGACAGCTTGCGGAATGGTGCAGAGGTAATATCAATGCCAAACACAAGCTGCAGAGGCTCCGCCACCGCCACACAATACCAGGTAACAGTATTTGGCATAAGACGACGGTTCTGAAACAACCACAAGAGAAAGGACAAGACAGCTCAAGGAGAGATCGAAGTAAACCGACAAAGGGACAAGAAATACCGGAAGGACCACCAGGAAACTTCATACTGCTGCCGACACAAGGCACGCACGTGGGACACCATCAATGAAGCCACCTCCTCACCATACAAGTGGTGATAGACTAGAGTCAGAAAGATCAGACGCAAAGACTTGAGGATAAAATCGAACCAGCCTCGTAACGGACCGGTCCAATCTGCAGCAGCGCCTGAAACCAAGGCTGGGCTGGCTGTTATGGACATTGCAGGCTCGTGACAGTTGTTCCTCATTTAGCCAAATGTTTCCTGCTTGTATTTTGTATTTTTTCTCATCTTTGCTCTATATGGATCAGTGTTCAAAGATCAGTGGACGGACCAGCCTATGATAGCTCCTTTTAACATCGTGGAGCGACATCAGGGACAGGACATTCACTTCATGAGTATTACAGACGAAGGAGGGCCTCAAAAGGCCCTCCTGATGATTGATGATGAAGATAATATCAGAAATGTTTTAACGAGTGACCGTTCCCGGCAGGTTGACACCCCTCGTGTAACAGGTGGGCCTACATCCAACATTATACGGAATGTTGGTCGACCTGACATTGAAAGAGCTAATGCACTCCTCATTAGTGTATAAGCAGTCCCTGTGGGAGTATGCGTTTTCTCGCCATTGGTCACGCCGTAAGTACGTATTTCCAGACTGTATAAAGTCATCAATTTCCTGTTTTCCAGGTTACTGTCTCCCTGAGGGACCGCCAGATAGGTACAAGAAACGCCTACTACATACAGCCACCAGCGGTACCATGACGTAGGGAAATATCTGTTCACCCTAGATCGATCCCCGGCAGAACCTCAGTGCTGTTACCCAAGACGCATAAGGTACCTGTGCTCCTGACATGCACTCCAGTCGGATCATTGGAGGTCACAATGGTCAAATCATTGTCCATGATCTTTGCGTTCACTCTGTGCCAAACACCTTCAATAAGGCAGTTCTCCAGACAGGACGTACTCGTAACATTGATCCATTGTCTACGTACGTCTGATTGGTTGTGTTCCAACATACTAATTTGGTTTAGTCTCTTTTAGAAACCAAACCAAATTCTTTTTGGTGGGCAGGTGTTACGGTATTGTCACCACCGTCAGTGTGGAGTGGCAATTCCAGCGTCATCTATTGGAGGTGGCGAAACAGCGGCAAATGGCCCCGATTTCCTGCCATGGTTAGCAAGTACGGTCGACGTGGATGACCTCTGGTGAGGTGGCGAATCAAGATCAACGCCACCTAGGTTGTGCTACGAGCATAATGTCAACTTCTCAGTGTGTGTTACCTCCTCGTTTCCCCAGTATACAGTACATTTAACTGATGACGTGTGTGTCCACAGAGGTGACATGGGGAAGCAGTCATACTGGAGAGGGCAGCTTACCCTGGGCAGTCCATGTACTCTCCGCCTGGTCTTGGAAGAAGACCGAGTAAGCTGCCACTGATCTGAAGCAGTGTGTTAACTGCTGATTATGTAGTTTTTATAAAGATAAAAAATTTCTGCACATGTTACGGAGCAATAATATGATTCTACAAGTACAGTTGAAACATATTAAAACTATAAATTGACTGTAGTGCAAAACTTCTACAGGTATCTACAGTATTACTAAAGGCTGTCCCCACTCCCTCTCCACTGATGAGTTAAGTCAGTTCCAAGATCTACCATGACTGAATACATGACATAATAACAATAGGGACCCTCTTTGCACGACCACACCTCTTGAAAGATTCAATCTAATATGTAAAGGCTTCTCCAGATAATGCAGACATATAAGACAAAATATGCTTGTCATTTCAATGTTGCAATGATACTCTGTTAGTTACAGTAATGTTTTGCTCCAACCTGCAACTAGATACTGCATAGTTCAATACATTTAAATGTTCTCAGGGTTTACATATTACCTGAGGTTACTTAGCAGTTGAAGGTGGGAAGAATGGTTAATAAAAGAGAAAGATAGATAAATAGATAGGTAGTATAGAGAGGAGACCACCTGATTACGAAATAATCCAAGGCTTTCAAACACTCTTCACCCGTAAATAAACAAAAATGACCAACATACCTTTAATTGTACTTGTATTAATTGGGAACTTAACACCTTCAGAGGACATTTCTACCACTCCATTCTCTTCAACCTTTCCATCATCCTCAACCATCACCCCACCCCACTCAACTCTCCTTGAAACCACCCCCTCTACTTTTCTTCCACCATCATATATAAGTCTTGGAAATCTCAAGCTGATACATAACATTTTAACACAAATTCTATTGATACCCTTGTAAAAACAAATATGTCCATCATATTCATCCATCCACTACATTTTATTCACTGCTCTCATTATACTCATCCACTGCCCTCATCATATTCATCCACTGCTCTCATCATGTCCATTTACTACATTTGATTCACTGCTCTCATCATATTTATCAACTACATTTGATTCACAGCTCTCATCATATTCATCCACTGCATTTGATTCACTGCTCTCATCATATTCATCCAATATATTTGATTCATAGCTCTCATCATATTCATCCAATATATTTGATTCACAGCTCTCATCATATCCATTCACTACATTTGATTCACTGCTCTCATCATATCCATTCACTACATTTGATTCACTGCTCTCATCATATCCATTCACTACATTTGATTCACTGCTCTCATCATATCCATTCGCTACATTTGATTCACTGCTCTCATCATATTCATCCAATATATTTGATTCACAGCTCTCATCATATCCATTCACTACATTTGATTCACTGCTCTCATCATATTCATTCGCTACATTTGATTCACTGCTCTCATCATATCCATTCGCTACATTTGATTCACTGCTCTCATTATATCCATTCGCTACATTTGATTCACTGCTCTCATCATATCCATTCACTACATTTGATTCACTGCTCTCATCATATTCATTCGCTACATTTGATTCACTGCTCTCATCATATCCATTCACTACATAGGTTCACTGCTCTCATCATATCCATTCACTACATTTGATTCACTGCTCTCATCATATTCATTCACTACATTTGATTCACTGCTCTCATCATATCCATTCACTACATAGGTTCACTGCTCTCATCATATCCATTCACTACATTTGATTCACTGCTCTCATCATATTCATTCGCTACATTTGATTCACTGCTCTCATCATATCCATTCACTACATAGGTTCACTGCTCTCATCATATCCATTCACTACATAGGTTCACTGCTCTCCACATATACAGTACTCCTATTTATCGCTCCACACTATTTTGGTTGATACCACAAATGTGATATATAAGGAGGAAAACACAGGACATAAATCAATTACCAAAAATCATCTCTTTGAATTTGCATGAAGCACCTTCGTGACAACTTGAGACATTGTGTGGATCCTCATAATCCCATAAAAATTCCTTTCCTTAGGATTTTTTCCATGAGCTTTACAGATGAAACCGATCGGTTGGTAATTTTCTGCCAAGCGTTTTCTACCTTTTCTTGAAGATAGGGGCAACATTTGCATATTTTCAATTTACAGGAACTATTCCTTGGTCTAGAGATTTTCTGAATACCGGTAGTAGTTTCAGTGGGGAAGCAGCCCGTCCTCCAAACAAAGACCCAAAAGTGATTCCATGCACCCGCCAAACCCCGTTTATGAATGAAAAACAGTTTACACACGACTCGCAACCGATTTCATTCGAACACTTCTGGAACAAGTGCTTCACCGACGAATTTTGTTCGAACCACAACGCTGTAAATGCTTCACCCATGTACTACAAATACAAATAATCACCAACAGAACCTAAACACCTAACCTAACCTAACCTATACCTATATATGCACAATGTGCTAATATATAATATTAATTTATATTTGAGAAAATTCCTGTTTCGAATGAACAGCATGAATAATTTATGAATACTTCAGTGGGGTCAACCACTGGATGTAATGAACTTGAGTTGAGGATGGGTTGGGGGAAGATAGTTCTTCTGCCAGTTCCTTTACGCCTTTGGATTGAATTCCTTCCACACCTTGGGCTTTTGAATCTTTACTGTGTTAATGCTCTTCCCGATTGTTTTGGATGTTATGGGAATATCCCCCAAGTCATTCTCTTCTACTTCAAACATTTGTGGCCATTTTTTTTTTTTGAGATATATACAGTAAAAGAGTTGTTACATTCTTGTACAGCCACTAGTATGCATAGCATTTCGGGCAGGTCCCTGGAATACGATCCCCGCCGCAAAGAATCGTTGTTACAACCAAGTACACATTTTACTGTTGCGTTAAACAGAGGCTACAGTTAAGGATTTGCACCCAGTAAATCCTCCTCAGCCAGGATATGATCCCATGACAAAGCGCTCGCGGAACGCCAGAAGAGTGTCTTACCACTACACCACGGAGACATTGGGATATTGTTTAATCTTTCTAGTGAACACTGATGTAAAGTATTCATTCAGTGTTGGCTGCTTTTTTATCAATTATAACATGGTTAGCCATATTTTAAGGACCCTACCAATTCTTAGTGTTTCACTCTTTATTTGTGTGATTCCTGGTGGATTGATACTGCCTCCAGAGGTTTCACTTTGTTATAGCTCTTTGTACTGCCCCCGCCATCTATCCACTGTAGTTCTTTTACATTTCTTTCTCTTACTTGAATGTATTTTTGAAGAAGTTCAGTGATAATCATTTTGAAATTTTCACACAATGCTTCCATGTCCTGATCTATTAACACTACCATCAGGACTAAAGCAGGAGTTTTGCAACTCTTGTCTCATTCTATGATAGTCTTCTTAAAGGTAGTCTAGAAAATCATCATCCTGCATCTTTATATGGATTTCTCTAATTGTATTCCATCTTAGAATATCATGGTCACATGAAGAAACAGAGGGAATATGATCACAACATACAAGATACTGAAAAGAATGGACAAGATGGATAGAAATAAGCATGGCTAATAGAAATCTGACTATGGAATCTTTCTGAATATTATACATAGCATATGTTGGAGCAGACCTAGAGTATGCAGCTCCAGCATGATACCTCTCACATGATAAACACATGAAAATTTAGAACGTTCAAAAACTTGTCACTGCCAGAGAAGTCTTTGTGTTCTGTGTATATGAAGTCACAGGAATAAAACCAATGAATTATGAGAATAGGCTAAACAAAATAAACAAAGAACATTATTCAGAGAGAGGCATTAGAGACAATATGCACAAGATCCTGCAGAGAAAGACAAAGTGAATACACACAGTCTTTTCCAGGTGAGCAATAACAAATGGGATAGTACAAATGTAATCTGGGAACACAAATGAGTCAGAGAAATGCAGGTAGATACTTTGTATGAAGTGAGCAGAAGTACAAAAGTTGAAACATCTACAATTTACAGCGTCACAAAGTATCTACAATTACAGCGTCACAAAGTATGATAGAACAAGAAAGTCTAGAGAACC
>WNGS01169498.1:47985240-48017926 GCA_020271785.1 Procambarus virginalis
TTTCTTCTGCATCTTTGTTTAGTTAATTTAAATCTATGACCTCTTGTTCTTGAAGTTCCAGGTCTCAGGAAATCTTCCCTATCAATTTTATCAATTCCTGTTACTATTTTGAACGTAGTGATCATATCACCTCTTTTCTTCTGTTTTCTAGTTTTTGCATATTTAATGGCTCTAACCACTCCTCGTAGCTCTTGTACTTCAGTTCTAGGAGCCACTAAGTGGTATGTCGATGCACCTTTTCCAGTTTGTTGATGTGCTTCTTAAGATATGGGCACCATACAACCGCTGCATATTCCAGCTTTGCTCTAAGAAAAGTCGTGAACAATTTCTTTAGTATTTCTCCATCCATGTATTCAAAAGCAATTCTGAAGTTAAAAAATGTAGCATAGGCTCCTCGCACAATGTTCTTAATGTGGTCCTCAGGTGGCAGTTTTCTATCTAGAACCACCCAAGATCCCTTTCTTTGTCTGAATTCTTTAAAGATTTCTCACATAATTTATAGGTTGTGTGGGGTCTATGTTCTCCAATTCCACATTCTATAACATGGCATTTATTCACATTAAATTCCATTGTCAAGTGTTGCTCCATATACTTATTTTGTTCAGGTCTTCTTGAAGGGCATGACAATCATCTAGGTTTCTTATCTTCCCTATTATCTTAGCATCATCAGCAAACATGTTCATATAATTCTGTATTCCAACTGGTAGATTGTTTATGTGCACAATGAACATTACCGGTGCAAGAACTGAGCTCTGTGGTACTCAACTCGTGACATTCCTCCTATCTGATACATTGCCTATGATTACGGCCCTCATTTTCTGTCAGTCAGGAAATTTTTCATCCATGTTAGAAGCTTACCTGTCACTCCTCCAGTATGTTCCAGTTTCCAGAACCACCTCTTATGTGGAACTCTGTCGAAAGCCTTTTTTAGGTCCAGATAGATGCTGTCAACCCGACCATCTCTTTCCTGTAAAATCTCTGTGGCTCGATCATAGAAACCGAGTAAGTTCATTACACAGGATCTTCCACATCGAAAACCATACTGTCTGTCTGATATTATACCGTTTTTCTCCAGGTGTTCTACCCATTTAGTTTTAATTATTTTTTCCAATATTTTGACTATGACACTTGTCAATGATACAGGTCTATAATTAAGGGGTCTTCCCTGCTGCCATTTTTGTAGATTGGAACTATGTTAGCCTTTTTCCACACATCAGTTACACCTCCTGTAAACAGGGACGCCTGAAAAATCAGTTGAAGTGGAATGCTGAGCTCAGGTGCACATTCTCTCAGAACCCATAGTGAAACTCCATCTGGAACAACTGCTTTGTTCTTACTTAGCTCCTTGAGCATTCTTTCCATTTCTTCTCTAGAATATCATTATAAAGTTGATATGATTTCATGTACAGTACTGCATATCTCAAATACACAATTTTTGCTTATAAATATAGAAGCAAGGTACCCTTTTGAAAAATAACGATGCAATGATTCAATTTAAAAATTTTACAGTTTAGGTACTTTGGTTAATATCAAAATATTGTAATTTATATGAAATGGCTCAAATAGGTTTTTTTTAGTGAATACCATTACTGTATTTTAGTGTGGTACTTTACGAGATGGGCACACACATTAAGAATACTTACCTTGGGAAACACTACAGTAATATTTTTTGAAGGCTCGATTAGCAAACCGCAGTAAAACTTCATATCATCTTAGGCTCTTGGTCTCCTAATTATGAAAATCCAATCTTATGAATGGCTGCCTTAGTTCCCAGCTTAGCATTTTAATCCAATACACAAACAAATTCTGCTGTTCCCCATAATATAAACAGTGCTACTCATATCTCCACACAGCAACCATGTGTTATGTGGCCAACCCATGATGCCCATTCGGCAGTACTCTCATGTCTAGTAATTACCTAAGTGTAGTTATAGGATTAGAGCTACGCTCGTGCTGTCTCGTCTTCCCAACACTGTCATATAACGCTTTGAAATTATAGTACTGACAGTTTTGGCCTCCACCACCTTCTCGCCTAACTTGTTCCAACTGTCTACCACTACTGAACCTACTGAATCTACTATGAACATTGTCCTGCTAGATCAGACTCACTCATCAATTTCCATAAAATGTGGCCAGTATATGTAGGCCTAAAGATTTATCCTAGGAAAAGGTCGAAGGTTGGGAGCCTGTCGGCCGAGCGGACAGCACGCTGGACTTGTGATCCTGTGGTCCTGGGTTCGATCCCAGGCGCAGGAGAGAAACAATGGGCAGAGTTTTTTTCACCCTATGCCCCTGTTACCTAGCAGTAAAATAGGTACCTGGGTGTTAGTCAGCTGTCACGGGCTGCTTCCTGGGGGTGGAGGCCTGGTCGAGGACCGGGCCGCGGGGACACTAAAAGCCCCGAAATCATCTCAAGATAACCTCAAGATAACCTCTGTGCAAGTGAATATTCTGATATTTCTTTGGAAGCTTTGTTTGGTTAGTTTAAATCTATGACCACTTGTTCTTGAAGTTCCAGGTCTCAGGAATTCTTCCCTATAAAATTTAGGAATTCCCGTTACCATTTTGTACGTAGTGATCATGTCATCTCGTTTTCTTCTATCTTCTTGTTTTGGCACATTTAATGTCTCTAACCTCTCCTCGTAGCTCCTGTCCTTCAGTTCTGGGAGCCACTTAGTGGCATGTCTTTGCACCTTTTCCGGTTTGTTGATGTGCTTCTTAAGATATGGGCACCATACAACCACTGTATATTCCAGCTTTGGTCCTTACCTTGAGGTGCTTCCGGGGCTTAGCGTCCCCGCGGCCCAGTCGTCGACGAGGCCTCATACCTGGTCTAACAAAAGTCATGAACAATTTCTTTAGTATTTCGCCATCCTGTATCTAAAGGCAATTCTGAAGTTAGAAAGTGTCGCATAGTCTTCTCGCACAATGTTCTTTGTGTGGTCTTCAGGTGATAGGCCAAAATATGTATGAATACACATGTATGAATACGTGTATGAATACACTCTGGCTTCCTACTTAACATGTGTGTTGTTTTAGTCCAGGAATCCTTTGTGCCCCCTCCCCCCAAATTTTAATACATCGATAAAAGCAAAAACGTGCATGGAATACACTCTGGCATCCTACTTAACATAGCCATAGTGTGTAGGGTGTCTAGTATAGATCCCGTTGTGCATTCCATGGACTATTTTAGGAGTTTATTGAGTAAAAACACCCTTAATATCATCTGATAAAAAATACTGTATGTGTTAGTGGTGTACCATTGCCCAGGAATAGATAACTCTTTAGTCAAAAAGCATAAAAAAAAGGTAATCACGAGATGCAAGAGGGAACAATAACAATGTCACACATATGTTTGTCAATAACTGCTCCACAATCACTGCCATCTCTAGGAGTTAGACCTTTTTACTACGCACAGAAATCACAATTGCGTGATGCATCAAATGAACAAATCCACAAGGGCCGTGACGAGGATTTGAACCTGCGTCTGAGAGCATCCCAGACGCTGCCTTAATCGACTGAGCTACGACATGGTCATAAGGAGTTGAAACCGAAGTTCTACTGAACTTACCGGAGCCTGCAGCCTCTCTGAGGCACAAACCAGGGTTTTACACAACTCCCCCCCATGCACTTGAGCTATGTCAATAGGCTGTTCTCCCTCTTCACCCTTACTTCATTACACAGAGCTTCCTCAGGGCTCAGGCTTTACAGGGTGAGGTACGCTCTGAATAGTTGGAAAGTTCAGAGATTTCTGCGTACCAGCTCAGAAGTTGGTGATTGATGAATCCCTTGTGCTTTTCAAAAGACATGCTGCCTTCAAGCAGTATATTCTCTCCAAATGCCACTGATTTGGATTAAAATTCTTTGTACTCTGACTGCGAAACAGGAAATGTGTTACACATGATTGTATTCAGGTACAAATGTAGACATTCCTGGTAATAACAAACATGACTTCTCAGGTAGTGTGGGTGAAGACACTGCTTGTACCATGGCTGAACAAGGGCCACATATTATACACATAACTATTATACCAGTCCCTTGCAACTAGGTTCTTGCTTGATAATAGAACTGGAGTGTGTGTGGCACAGTTAAGGTAAAATGAGGGGAAATGCCAGTGTTTCACAATGCTATTGAGGTTGGTGATTGCCAGCTAAGAAAAACTGGTGGAATGCTTTCAGTGTAGTGGGAAGACAGGTGTGAAGTGAACATGTTGACCATCATTCACACTGGTACAATGATGGACAGTGGCAAGGTGAACAAAACCACCAGACAAAGAATATATAAGCCAGATTGTGTTTGGACAACAATATCAACATGCGTTTGGTGGATAAATGTGATATGATGGTGGGGGCAGTAGTGTGTGTACGGAGACATTGAAGTGGACCAAGATGATGTTTTTCCACGCTGTTGACGTAACAATGCTGAACAGTTACAATATGTATCTTGTCAAAACACTTGGTAAACAAAATTTCTCTAAGTTCAGTTTTACTGTAGTAATGTAGTGACACAATTAATAGAAAAGTTTGGCAAACCAAATCCTGGCATACAAAGGCCCATTGTGAACCTAGTATTGCACCCTGCTCCCACACCTAGGCTCACTTTCAGGAAGACCTCTCAGATACACAAAATAAATAATTTACCACCAAGTGGAAAGCGTGCAGTAGGCCAGCGTAAGTGCATTGTGTGTAAGACCACACAAGATGGGCTACAGAAACATAAATTGGTCTTAACATGGTGCCCAGCATGTGCCGTCCCTTTGTGCTATATCAAGTATTTCGATGAGTATCAAACTCTCCAAGACTTCTAAATGTCCAACAATGGGGCAAAAACATGAACATATTGAGTGTATATATTGAAAACAATTCATAATACATTTTATGTTTCATGAAAAATAAAACATGTTTGTGCACATACTTGTGACAATAATATGTGAGTGTATTGAATTTATAACAGCTGTATTATAATACAACATCAAGTGACAATATATTGAACAATATCAGTGAAAAAAATAATTGTAAAATACACCATACTGTGAATAATGCTGCAAAAATAAATTCACTGCAACTCTGGCAGTTTGAATGCCGCATGCGACACCTTGGGGACGCACCTTGCTCAAGCGAGCATGTTGCGTGACGTCACCGCCCAAATTTCCAGCTCATTTACATCATTTTGGCAAGTACAAATAAATGATTTTTTACATTTTTCTCGTGCTCAGGTAACACAAATAAACACTTTAAGACGAAAAGAAAATTAGATTTTTTTGTTGCGCCTGACATTGTTTAAGGCTATTAATAGCAGAGCAGCATAAGGGTTAAGGTAAAAATTAATTAAATAAGATTCTATTATTTTATAAATATTTTACATCAATTGTAGCGTACAATATTGTGTTTACTGTAATTACCCAAGTGTAGTTACAGGATAAGAGCTACGCTCGTGGTGTCCCGTCTTCCCAATACTCTCTCTCAAATAACACTTTCAAACTACTGACGGTTTTGGCCTTCACCACTTTCTTAACTTGTTCCAACTGTCTACCACTGCAAAAGCAAACTTTTTAATATTTGTTAGGACCAATGTTTTCTTAGTTTGACTCTATGATCTCTTGTTCTTTAAAATTGGTGGTCAAGAATTCCTCTTTGCTTAAGATCAGGAAGAGAAAGCGGGATATTTGGGGGGAAATAAATGAAACAGACCATGTACCATTTACTCACAAAGATATGGGCTGCAGAACATTGGAAAGGGACTGAAAAAGTAGGGGGACGAAGGGAATATCAGTACGAATGAAGAGAGCAGAGCAATCCCGCCAATAGGTAAGGATGGAAGAATGAATAACTGGGTAAAAGTAGGAATAAAGAATACCTTTACGGGAGATGGGACAAGAGCGAACAGATTCCCTAGTGGCAGCATCCGCACACTCATTTAAAAAGAGACGCCAATATTGCTGGGAACCCAGCAAAACTCAACTGACTTAAATTTACGGGAAGTAAGAAACAGCCAATGCTGAATCTCGACAACCACTGGATGAACCGGATTAAAGGACCCGAGAGCCATGAGGGCACTACGAGAGTCAACAACAACTACAAAGCAACATTGACAACAAAAAGCAGGAGACAAAGAGCATAGAGAATAGTCGGGCTTAGGGGGGTTAACCGAGGGTAACCGAGGCTTTGGCCTTGGTTACTAAGGCTTACGAAATGTTCCTAAGGCCATGGCTTTAAGAACGTGTATGGCAGCCATACAATGAGTCACTGAAATTTTAATAACAGCAAGTGAGTGATTACCATTATATATTTCAGGCAAAATGTGTGCTATGTCCATTTATAAGATTTAGGGTTAGTTATAGGCTTATATACATATATATACAGTATATTAGTACGAATAAATAAATGTGTGCATATATTTATATAGTACACATATCTGTATACAGTATATGTACCTGCTTGATACCACCTTAATGGGGTTCTGGGAGTTCTTCTACTCCCCAAGCCTGGCTTGAGGCCAGGCTTGACTTGTGAGAGTTTGGTCCACTAGGCTGTTGCTTGCAGGGGCCTGCAAGCACACATACCCACCACAGCCCGGTTGGTCCGGCACTCCTTGGAGGAAACTATCTAGTTTCCTCTTGAAGATGTCCACTGTTGTTCCGGCAATATTTCTTATGCTCGCTGGGAGGGTGTTGAACAACCGTGGACCTCTGATGTTTATAGTTCTCTCTAATTGTGTCTATGGCACCCCTGCTCTTCACTGGTTCTATTCTGCATTTTCTTCCATATCGTTCACTCCAGTATGTTGTTATTTTACTGTGCAGATTTGGGACCTGGCCCTCCAGTATTTTCCATGTGTATATTATTTGATATTTCTCCCGTCGTCTTTCTAGCGAGTATATTTGGAGAGCTTCGAGACGATCCCAATAATTTAGATGCTCTATCTCGTTTATATATCCCGTATATGCTCTCTGTACTCCCTCTATTTCAGCAATCTCTCCTGCTCTGAATAGGGAAGTGAGAACTGAGCAGTACTCAAGATGGGCCAGCACAAGTGATTTGAAGAGTATAACCATTGTGATGGGATCCCTGGATTGGGAAAGTTCTTGTAATCCATCCTATCATTTTTCTGGCTACTGCAATATTTGCTTGGTTATGCTCCCTAAAATTTAGGTTGTCAGACATCATTATTCCCAAATCCATTACATGTTGCTTTCCTACTATGGGCAAATTTGATTGCATTTTGAACCCTATATATTTTGTCCTAATGGTCACATAGCTGTGAGAGGCATGATCTTTCTGCTCTAAATCCATGTTGGCCTGGGATGTGAAGGTCATTGGTCTCCATGAAACTAGTAACCTGACTCCTGATCACTCTCACAAATACTTTTATTATGTAGGACATTAGTGCAACTGGTCTATAATTCTTTGCCAATGCTTTGCTACCTCCCTTGTGTAGAGGGGCTATGTCTGCTGCTTTAAGCGCATCTTCTCCCTATGTCCAAGCTCTTCCTCCACACTATACTGAGTGCCTGTGCTACTGGCACTTTGCATTTCTTTATAAATATTGAATTCCATGAGTCTGGGCCTGGGGCTGAGTGCCCCACTCAGGACTGAGTGTATATTTTCTAAGTTAAACATAATGAACACCATCTATGTCACATAGATACAACTAGTTAGAGTGAAAAAACTAAATAAATAAATTGAGAAACATTGGAATTAAATCGACAAATTTATTACCATGCGGGAACTTGGGCCATTTTCACTAAAAAAAAACGCAAATTCTCTAGGCCACTACAGCTGAACTGTAAGAGGTAAAGATTTTTTACTTGGAATTTTGTACTTCCTGAGTGATAATTAACAATACAAAAAGAAAAATACTGTATTTTGTAACAATTTATTATTGGCGCACCACAGGAATGTCATTTTAAAAGGTGCACAGTGCAGGGGTTAATGCTGTAAGGGTCATTACAGGATAATTCTTACGTGGATTCGTTTCTGACTTCATAATTATTTACCTAGACCAATATATTAAAGGCTCACTGGGTTACTGAAACAATAATTCAGATGATAAACATGACTACATAATTACATTATAATTACAACAACCTCTTATGTGGAACTCTGTCAGAGCCTTTTTTTTAGATCTATCTGGACCTAAAAAAAAGGCTTTCGACAGAGTTCCACATAAGAGATTGTTCTGGAAACTGGAACACATTGGAGGGGTGACAGGTAAGCTGCTAACGTGGATGAAAAATTTTCTGACCGATAGAAAAATGAGGGGCAGTAATAAGAGGAAGTGTATCGGACTGGAGAAATGTCACAAGAGAAGTACCACAGGGTTCAGTTCTTGCACCAGTAATGTTCATTGTCTACATTAACGATCTACCAGATGGAATACAGAATTATATGAACATGTTTGCTGCTGATGATAAGTTAATAGGGAAGTAACTTAGATGATTGTCATGCCTTTCAAGAAGACCTGGACAGAATAAGTATATGGAGTACCACTTGGCACATGGAATTTAATGTAAATAAATGCCATGTTATGGAATGTACACTAGGAGAACATAGACCCCACACAACCTATAAATTATGTGAGAAATATTTAAAGAAGTCTGATAAAGAAAAGAGATCTGCGCATGGTTCTAGATAGAAAACTATCACCTGAGGATTACATTAAGAACATTGTGTCAGGGGCATATGCTACACTTTCTAACTTCAGAATTACTTTTCACATGGATGGCGAAATACTAAAGAAATTGTTCACGACTTTTGTTAGGCCAAAGCTAGAATATGCAGCGGTTGTATGGTGCCCGTATCTTAAGAAGCACATCAACAACTGGAAAAGGTGCAAAGACATGCCACTAAGTGGCCAAGAACTGAAGGACAAGAGCTACGAGGAGAGGTTAGAGGCATTAAATATGCCAAAGCTAGAAGACAGACGAAAAAGAGGTGACATGATCACTACGTATAAAATAGTAACAGGAATTGATAAAATTGATAGGGAAAATATCCTGAGACCTGGAACTTCACGAACAAGAGGTCATAGATCTAAACTAACTAAACACAGATACCGAAGAAATATAAGAAAATTCACTTTCGCAAACAGTGGTAGACAGTTGGAACAAGTTAAGTGAGAAGGTGGTGGTCAAGACTGTCAGTTGTTTCAAAGCGTTATATGACAAAGAGTTCTGGGAAGACGGGACACCACGAGTGTAGTTCTCATCCTGTAACTACACTTAGGTAATAACTTAGGTAATTGCATACTGTAGGTACAGCATTCTCACATTCTTCACATAAAAAGTACTTTTCCAATACCAATACATTAATTTATTAACAAAACTGTGCCAAACATCTCCTGTGATATGATGGAAGGAGGATGTGCACCTGTGATGAGGTGTGGGGGGATGTAAGTGGAATTACCAAAGGGTAGTTACAGGAGGATATTTATACTCGCTGTGTCCCGGGTTAATAGTATTCTTTGTTAGATACTTTGAAATACGGTACTATAGTTTGGCCTCACCCCCTTCTCACTTAACTTGTTCCAAACTGTCTACCACTCTGCTTGCAAAAAGAGAACTTTTTAATATTTTTTAGGTATCATTGCTTCCTTAGCTTGAATCTATGACCTCTTGTTCTTTAAGTTGTAATTTTCAAGCATTCCTCTTTGTCAATTTTGTCGACTGCTGTTACAATTTTACCGAAGGATCATATCCTCTTTTTCTTGCATATTCCTGCATTGGCAAATTTAACACCTCTAACCTCTCCTCACAGCTCTTGTTTTCAGTACAGAAGCTATTAGTAGCACTTTTTGGCACCTTTAACAGTGATGTGCTTCTGGGATATAGGCACCATATCTCAAGAGGCATATTCCAATTTTGGTCTCATAAAAGTCATGACAATATTTTTGCATTGGCGTGCATGTGTTGGGGGAGCATGAGTAGGTAATTACCTAAGTGTAATTACAGGGTAAGAGCTATGCTTGTGGTGTTCCATCTTCCCAGTACGTATTCCATGTCACATGATGCTTTGAAACTACTGATGGTTTNGTGTAGAGTGTACACAGAGCGAGTGGCGAGGGACCACAACAAGTGTCGTGCTCCAGCCACACTTGACGAACCTCGCCGCCTTGTCTCTTGATGACGCCCCAAACCCTCCACTCGCCCTCAATTTCAATTTCCAATATACCTAGAATACATGAACAAACTTTTATGTAACATAGCATTCCCTCCGAAAACACAGAGAGGCTGAAAGCTGATAAAAATATTACCTGTCACAATGAAATGTGTCAAACAAAACACTTTCTGGTTATTTATTGTTGCCGCCAGCGGGCTATAGTTTACTTGAAAGTCGCCATTACTTAGTAGCCTCGATGTGGGAGGCAATCCAACGACTTCTCAAAAATTCCCCAATTTTCCTGGTGATTTTTTCCAGCTGGATTTTTTAATTGTTGTAATATCTTGGCATTTACGGCGAGCATGCGGTCATCCATAACTTTATAACGCTATGAGTGGTTGGACAATAAACAATGGCGCTACTTTTTTTTTATTTCAGAGACATCTGTTTTATTTTTAATGGCAGATTCGGACATTACGGACACGTATGCAGTAGGACACCAAGCAAGCAGAGGCAACTAGTCGACTTGCCGAAACCGGCGTTTATGGAGGCCAGGCGTTGGAGAAGCGCCATATATACACTTGCTCTGTACGGCAAGATGTCACCACCTTCCCGTCGTGGACGACGGGGGACAGTGCGGTCCGTCTAATTACCACAGGCTACACAGGCTTCAGAAAGCTTCCTGGTAATACGTTAATAATGAATAAATATGATATATTTACTCATTATAATGTTGGTGCTGAATGTACAACACGAAAAAACATAATTTTAATCTGAAAAAGTATCTTTTTATAAAGAAATTAGACGAAAATAAAAAGCTGGTGACGCCAAATCAAGTCGACGATCCAAGCTTCTGTTAGGTTAGGTTAGGTTTTGTTTGGTTAAGTTAGGTTAGGTTAGGTTACGATAGGTTAGGTTAGGTTAGGATAGGTTAGGTTATGTTAGGTTACGTCAGCCTAACCTAACATATCATATATATTCATTACTAACGTATTGCCAGGAAGCTTTCTGAAGCCTGTGTAGCCTGTGGTAGCTTGTGGTAATTAGACGGACCCGGGACAGTGTAGTGTAACTTCCACCCTGATGGACCAGCTATAACACTTGCCCTTCAGGCTGGGGGATCCGTGCCAGTTGGGGGGTGGGTCTTCTCCGGAACCCCCCATTTATATATATATATATATATATATATATATATATATATATATATATTATATATATATATATGTATATATATATATATATATATATATATATATATATATATATATATATATATATAATGTCGTACCTAGTAGCCAGAATGCACTTCTCAGCCTACTATGCAAGGCCCGATTTGCCTAATAAACCAAGTTTTCCTGAATTAATATAGTTTCTCTAATTTTTTTCTTATGAAATGATAAACCAACCCATTTCATTATGTATGAGGTCAATTTTTTTCATTGGAGTTAAAATTAACGTAGATATATGACCTAACCTAACCAACCCTACCTAACCTAACCTAACCTATCTTTATAGGTTAGATTAGGTTAGGTAGCCGAAAAAGTTAGGTTAGGTTAGGTAGGTTAAGCAGTCGAAAAACAATTAATTCATGAAAACTTGGCTTATTAGGCAAATCGGGCCTTGCATAGTAGGCTGAGAAGTGCGTTCTGGCTACTAGGTACGACATATACATACATACATACATACATACATATATACATACATATATACATACATACATACATACATACACATACATACATACATACATACATACACATACATACACACGCACACACACACACACCATGAGAGTAAGGACAAGACCAGAACATAACGGTGCCAACACAGAAGACACTGTTCAACATAACAGGCCAATTACACCTGATTAATCTTTGTATAATAGGAGCTGCCTCGTATGGGCCAATGGGCCTTCTGCAGTTACCTTTATTCTTATGTTCTTGTGTGCTTCGTCCCCCATTTATCCCCTATGTATCCCCCTTGATTTTACCTATATCACCTGAACCCATACGGGTATAAATCAACGAGTCCTGTAATTTCATTTCACTTGAGAATGAACCATGGAGGTTCGAAATGTTGTGTAAATTGTATAAATAAGTGTAATACATTCTATAGTAATTCACTTTTTTCTTCACCTTGAAAAAACGAAAATGAGTTTTGGAGAACTCCTCTTTCAGCTAAGCCCTGATGCTAGGAAAATAGAGGGATAGAAGCCCTAACCAGAATATAGTAAATACTGAATATGCGGTCATATTCAATGAGACATGTTTAAAAGAAAACCTGCTGGCAGTATACACCAATACAGTATATATATATATATATATATATATATATATATATATATATATATATATATATATATATATATATATATATATATATATATATGAATACTCACACCTCAGAAGTGACTCAAACCCATACTCCCAGGAGCAACGCAACTGGTATGTACAGGGACGCCTTAAACCACTTGACCATCACGACCGGACAAAAGGAAGTGATAGCCTGAGCTATATGAACCACTTCCCCGCCGGCATTTGGATGGTTATCTTGGGCATAGCATTTTATCAAATCACCTCATTTTTTGGGGCAACACGTGAGGAACACAAATGCGAACAAGCCTGAATGGTCCCCAGGACTATATGCGAATGAAAACTCACACCCCAGAAGTGACTCGAACCCATACTCCCAGGAGCAACGCAACTGGTATGTACAGGGACGCCTTAAACGCCTTTGCATATAGTCCTGGGGACCATTCAGGCTTGTTCGCATTTGTGTTCCTCACGTGTTGCCCCAAAAAATGAGGTGATTTGATAAAATGCTATGCCCAAGATAACCATCCAAGTGCCGGCGGGGAAGTGGTTCATATAGCTCAGGCTATCACTTCCTTTTGTCCGGTCGTGATGGTCAAGTGGTTTAAGGCGTCCCTGTACATACCAGTTGCGTTGCTCCTGGGAGTATGGGTTCGAGTCACTTCTGGGGTGTGAGTTTTCATTCGCATATAGTCCTGGGGACCATTCAGGCTTGTTCGCATATATATATATATATATATATATATATATATATATATATATATATATATATATATATATATATATATATATATATATATATATATATATATATTAGTATATTTTGGTAGCAGTCTTTCCTGTAGACATATATTATTAAATATGACCGAAAAAGTAAGATTAATAATTCTAACACGAATTTTCTCGATCTTCCTTATGTTTCTTTTTACAGTTGATGGTAAATGAAAAATCAATTCTCCAAAATTCATTTTTATTTCTAGTCTGACGCGACACTTGAGCACGTTTCGTAAAACTTATTACATTTTCAAAGATTTTAGTTTGCACACACACACAACTATAACTGAATAGAGCTAAAACATCTTCAATTTTATATACCTGCATTTGGGTGAGGTGACATGTTACAATAGTATTTGGATGAGGTGAAAACAGATTTTCAACACAAGCCAGAACGGGGTATGAGCTAAATGGAAGGATGGAAGTAACTGCAGAGGGCCTATTGGCCCATATTTCTTGATGCTTCTATATTGGAGCGGAGTCTTGAAGTGGGTAGAATATAGTTGTGCATTAATGCTTTTATCATATCTTCACTTGAAGCTGTGTATGGAGTCAGTGTCCACCACATCACTTCCTAATGCTTTCCATTTGTCTACTACTCTGACACTAAAAAAATTCTTTCTAACATCTCTATGGCTCATTTGGGCACTCAATTTCCACCTGTGTCCCCTAGTGCATGTGCCCCTTGTGTTAAATAGTCTGTCTTTATCTACCCTATCAATTCCCCTGAGAATCTTGTATGTGGTGATCATGTCCCCTCTAACTCTTCTGTCTCCCAGTGACGTGAGGTTTAATTCCCATAGTCTCTCCACTTTGAGACTACTTTGGCAGTCAAAGTCTCTACTTTGGCAGTTATTTTGATGTCAATTATCACTTGGAATAGGCATTTGAAAAGTTACTTTTTGTACCAGTTGACAGTGCCTAGTTGTACAGTTTTAATAAATTTGTGTCAACCGCTTTACAATTTTCCACTTCACCAAACATTTGTATATTGGGATGCTGCTCAAGTAACACTCAGAATTAAGATACAGTATCTGTTTAGTTCACTCATGAAGCAGTCTTTATGCAAAGACAAATCTCTTCCTATTTCTAAAATCTGATTATTGTAAAAGGTCATTTATTATTTGCTTCAGTCTGTTGTTCTTCATTACATTTATGGATATTTAGTATAACATAACTTTCGTAACAAAATATGTCAACTTTGATTCCCAATTAAAAACTAGAACTATAGGAAGAATTAAACAAGTGTTCAATTTTTAAGTATTGTTATTCAGGTTATTCTGTACTGGCATAGCGAATAAACAGCCCATAAACATGAAATGATGATCTTGTGAGTACTGTATATAATTTTACTGCTGGTTGGTATAAAATAACTGCAGCAGTAAAGGTCCAATAAACATGACACATAGGACACTAGGACAAGCACAAATCATAAATATATAAATACAACTATGGCTTTGCTCACTAGACTACAAGAAGACCAAAAGATAGTCCAAAGTATGGACCTGTACTTTGGAAGCAGCGTAATGATCAGAATATAGACAGAACATTGGTCAAACACTGGGAGGCAACATGGATGAACCTTGTTCAACTTTAACATTTTTGTGAAGGAAATTATTTTACATATAGGATATAATGTTACATAGGTAACTGTTGAGCTGCTAAACTTAAAGATAAACTTTCCAAATATCATATCACAATTAAGTATTCATTGTTGTGTATTCTCCATGACAAATTTATCAGATATACTGTATACGGATATTCTTCATGGACTAAGCCATCATTAATGATAAGTTGCCCATCCTTCATGAGGCAGAATAATCCTGTTAAAATTTTACCACTGATACAAAATAGAATTTGAAAATTTGATAAATCATATTTTGACACTAATGAAACTTCCTTCACCCCCTTTGATCATAAAATTAGGCTGAGAGCAAGATAAAGCTTCAGGTAACTAAACTAGTTTCACTAATTGCACTAATAATACACAAATTTGTCTAGATAAAATACAAAGTTATGAGGATATTTTTTACCTTAAGGACCATAAAGTATATACCATTAAATTTTATGAAACACCATGTTGCCCATTGTTGCCCATTAACTGAGAAGTTGGCCAGTATATTAACAATAGGGATTTAGATTCCTAAGTACCCAAGTTAGATACCCAACTTGAGATTTAATACTCAACTGAATTAATAAGATCCTTTAGTGAGTTATCGTTATTCAAATGAAACAATGATAATTTCTTAAGTGAATCAAAATAGTAAAACAAAACTGCAATAAAATTATAAGTTTGACCTACAATGCTTTGGCATTAAACTAATCAATACATTATGATAGCCACTGCAATATTATGATAGCCACTGCAATATCAAGCTCCACAGGTGATGACTAAGATGATAATATGCATCAAGTTGTTTAAATAATGTACCATAATAGTCAAGCAAGATGACATTAAGGTGATCAAGTGTATTACCAAGTTACTCGAGGTACTAAGTTGATCAAGTGAGATACAGTACCATGTTACTCAGGTGAGGATAACAGTAAGCTAGATACCCTATTACTCAGGTGAGGTACTAATAAGCTGATTAGGCTAGATACCCTATTACTCAGGTGAGGTACTAATAAGCTGATTAGGCTAGATACCCTATTACTCAGGTGAGGTACTAATAAGCTGATTAGGCTAGATACCCTATTTCAGTACTCAGGTGAGATACTAATAAGCTGATCAAGCCAGATACCATAACAATTAAGTGAGATGCTTAGTTACTGAAATTAAGTACTTTTCATCTAAACTCTGAATGGATTATCAGTATATTACATACAAACAATATGAAGGATCAGAGATTTATAAAAAACAGTAAAGTTACCTCAAAAGAATATAAGACTGATCTACCTGCTAGGCACTTAGTTTATTAACAGGTCCTAAATTGCATCAATAAATTATATTCCTTAACATCAGTTCTGTAATTGAAAAACTCATGAAGTCAACTAAAAACTGAGAGCTGGATTAATTTCACGACAGAAATTTATTATACTGTGAAGAGTGATAACACCTTGCGGATAATTTGCATTACATGGATAAAAATTAATGAATGATTGATTTGATGATTCACAGAACATAGGGACTTACCGCTAGTGAAATGTGTCTCTGTCAGCCATGTGAATGTAATTATGGCTTTACAACAACTTTATGCTCTAAAAATGCATACAGAGACAAAATATATAATTACCAGTGACATACATAATACACAGGTGTTTACTGTGCCTCAGACTATCTAAATATTTCACATGGTGCATGAAATTGAAGTCACTTGTGCCTCTTTCAGTCCAAAAATCCTTCATGTCTTTTGTAATTAACAACTTCCTCAGATATCCTCCAATCTGCAGGATATCTAACTGTCTTTAATACAGTTGAAAAACTTTTCCAGTCTACATACTTGACAAATCCATCATTTGTTGAATGATTTATAACAACTTCTTATCTTCTACAGTCTTTAAGTTCTTTGTGCCAGAGTTCAGATGTCTTACATGTCTCAAAACAGGCCACAGTCCCCCTTACACCTTATGCATAACAAAAATATCTCGCATCTCTCATTCTTTAAATTTAACAATTACTCATATCTCTTACAATTTACAAGACCCTCACAACTTTCACAGTTAACAAGTCTCACAAACTAAATAATGTATAGGTCTCATATCTCTTGCAATTCATGTCTCTCATGCCAATTATTCCACTAAAACTTGCCTACACAGATCTTGAAAGATTCTCATGCATCTTATGGACCATTAACTTACCATAATGTCTGTATAAGTTGAATCAATCATGCATGTCTATCATGTCACAGCCAATATTAGTCACATGTCACAAATTCTTTATATTCCATATAGTTGGTAGGTTTCATGTGTATTCTACAATATGAGGGCTCATTGTGGCTGTTTTCAGGGCAAGTTCTGTGTCTTACAAGAGTTTGATTTTAGCCTCAGCGTCTGGCATTAAATTGACATCTGGGATGTGTTTGTCTTAGTAACATATGAATTCCTAATTACTTGTCATATTTTGTCAATTCTCTCTCTCTTGTCACAGCAATGAAGCTCAAGATCCAACAGTTTATATTTAAAGCACAGTACTTTAAGTAATATAAATGCAGTAAAACATGTTGGTGATAACATCAAGCTACAGTGAGTTGCTTAAAAATAGTTAACTGGTCATGAGTCACAGCAAATCATTAAGACTGACTAAGAACTAGTCAGTAATGGACTAGCAAGTTGACCAGAGTGAAGTGAGAGGCACATAACATTGTTGCAGAGTTGTATGGACTGTGGCAGCAAGTGCACACTTGAGCTGGGCTATGTCATGGTCGGCTAAATATGCAAACATTGCAAATATTGTTTAATAATCAATGTCATATGGCAAATGGCATATACTCTTAGTTATTCAAAGTTATACGTGCATATTATCAGTTTCAACCTGCAAATATTTTACGGTTAAATTAAGTCAGTTGAATTTATGCTTGACTAGAAGCTACAAATAGGAGCCACACTGATTCATCTAGCTGTCTCTGTCTCTGACATTGTCAGGGACAACGACACAAGGTTTATGTTGTAAACCATTTTCTTATAATCCAATATCATGGCTCAAGTGAACACATGCATAATTGCCTCTAGTTAGTCACTACAAAAAGGAAACGAGCTCCTGTCATATGTATTAGAGGTTTGCTCAGTTACTCAAATTTATTTTTTAATAAACACTATATTTTAAAATAAAAAAAAAGATTTCCCGCTATATATCTGGGATTAATTATAGATTTTCTGACTCTTTATGGCTAACTAACAGTGCACACTGATCTTTTATGCCAAAAGCGATCTTCTCATTTTTGAAAACATATGATAACTCTCATTTTTACAATGAATTCTGTATTCACAGCAAAACTCACATTCAAGCAAATTAAATGGTTACTCTGGTTAATGTACTGTTCACAATGTGACTATTAATAAGCCTCGAGTCAAAGTAATCCAAAGGTTTGCTTACTACCTAAAGAAAATATTAATTGATGAGTAGTTCTTATATTGCATGACTCATTTTTCTGAACTGGTTTAGTGAATTGTTCTTACTTCTCAAGAGCACTCTCACATACATCTCTACCATCTCAGCCACCTCCTTTCATTCCAGCAGAGGTCTTCCTAACAACTTCCATAAGCTAACACCCAATACTTTCCAAGCATCCTTATGTGGTTGAAATCTTTTGTATTTACCTTTAACAAATCTTTAAAAACTCCTTCAATCATAAACTCCAGAAGCTGGCGTACATTGATCAAGCTTTCAATGTGCTGTACCAGTGAACAACCATTCTTCGTTTGCATTACAGATCATATATCGTTTATAATTAACAAACTTCATTAAACAGTGCTAACTGCTGACCACAATACCTTGAATACAACACTGATCAGAGAAGCCACAAATAGTTCAAGGCCACCTCTAATCTTTGAGGTTTCCACCTCTCATCAGGTCAAGCCAGGCAGGAAGGTTACAAGTCACAGGTCACAGCCCTTGTTACAGCTTGTGTCACACCAACACAGGCATATATTTTTGATGTGGGTCGTGGTGCTTGGTGCATCCTACACGCTCCCACAGATTCTTCATAGATGACATACATGGTTCTCGTTGTTCATCTGAAAGAGAAAATTTCAGCAATTAATAAGAGCAGTCAAATTAAAACCTACATTGCCAATTATTTACATGCAAACTATAATTCGATGTAGCTGTAAACACTAGCATCCTCGTTTACTATCTGAATAATGTACATAGCTTGTGTAAGACGTGTGTAATGTAGCTTCAAATGTGTTGAAATGTTAAATACTAAGTGCCCTAAGTTACATATATGCAACATGATACCTGTATATTATTTGTAGTCAGTTTATGTTTCATTATTTGAAATGTAATAAAAATTCTGATACTACACCCAACTTTGTTCACCACTTGTAAGAACTTATTAAGTGTACTGATGAAGCACAATAAACCAGTACAAAAGGCATCATGGATATTAATGAACATACCATTTAACTGGGAAATGTATATTAAAAAAAATTGTGTTAGAAACACTGACAATACAGTACTGTATTTTCATATACACTATATAAATATTTAGGGTAATGTATATCAAATTTGTATTAATCACATCCCTGACCTTGGCAATAATATAATGAAATGTAAGTTGAGTGAAGACTGTTAGGAAGGAACTTTTGTAATTATTATGTGAACTAATGGTTGGGTTAAAAGGGGTTACAGTTCAAAGCCTCCCCCCAGATCAGTTTTTCTGCACATGTGTATTAGCACAATTGCATTGGGAGAACAATCCTATGTAAAAAGATATAAACAAGTGCTTAATATTGATAAAATCTACTATTTCAAGTACATTCTGTGACTGGAAAACATGTTGAAAATATAAATGTTAAATATTGAAAATCAGTTTAAACTAAATAAGAAATAAAAAGAAAATGTGGAACTAGAAAACATTGGAACACTTGAGGAATGGAGAGTAAAGGCAACCCGATGTTTGTTCACTTTCTCAAGACCTTTAAACTATTCGGATGGTCATCCCACGTGGTAACTATAGCAGTGTATGGGCACTGGTGTGTTTCTACCAGACCTTGCTATAAGTGTATGTAAATATAATATAATGAAGGTGAATGAAAGATCCAATGTATGTTTATGTGCATTAAAAACTAAATTTTCAGATGTAACTTATATCCTTTCTCAAGGTATAGTACTGTATAAAATGTTCCTTGTATACAGGAAACACTGTATACAGTACCTTGAGAAAGGAAACATGTTACATCAATAAATTTGGTTTTTAATACACAAACATAAATTGGGTCTTTTCTTCACCTTCATTCAAGCACTAGAGCTTTATAGTTAGTTTATCTATTATATAATCTCTATAGGAATTAGTAAGTTCTCTTTGGAAGATCGCAATACTCAGTCATATACCAGGTCACCAGGACATACTTTATACAGAGCTTGTACTTTGTACTGAAAGTTAATTAAAGACAGTTATATCGGGTAAAAGGGCTTTTAAAAATAATAACCTCTAAAATCACAAAGGGGTTTATTTCTATAATCTTAAGCTTAGAGGTATGTACAACATAAATCTGGAGCATAGCTGTTAACCACTACTGAATGAGGACTTTACAAAAGATTACTAGTCCCACAAAACTTGGACTTACTGTACTCAACAAAAAAGTACTTGTATACTCTAAAGCTCCAAATACTAATACAGTACAGTGATACCTCGGTTTACGAATGCCCCTCTTTACAATCTTTTCGGGTTACAAGCCCGTTTTCTTCGGAAAATTTGAAGTGGGTTACGAACTTTACCTCGGGAAACGAGTTTGTTGATACGCGTATGGCCGATTTAGCACGTGGTGGCACGGCAATCGCACCTCAGTTTACCAGTGCCTCCCGCCTAGTGACTATCCCACCTGAATTCTTTGCAAGGATTTACAGTTTTTTCTGGATTTTTGGCTATTTGAACATAAAAGTTATTATATATCTCGCCATGTGTCCCAAGAAAGTCAGTGGTAAGGTTCAAGACAAGAAAACACATGTGAGAATGGTCATAGAGAAAAAACAAGAGATCATTCGTAAACATGAAAATGGTACACATATTGTTGAACTAGCTAGGCAGTATAACAAATCTTCAGGAGGAGGAGGAGGAGGAGGAGGAGGCAGTAGAGGATGTCCCTTCTTCATTAACTGAGAAAATGTGTGCGGTATGGGAAGAACAGCAAAGATCTGCTGAAGAGAATCACCCAGATAAAGCTTTAGCAGGCAGTTGCATTGATCTTATTATTGACAATGTGATGTCTCGCTACAGACAAGTGTTACAAAGAAGGGAAAACAATCTTCAAGAAAAACGACGAGAAAATCATGCCAGAAGCAGGTCCTAGTGGTATGCAGGCAAAACATGCCAGAGAGTGCACCCCAGAGAAGTCCTCACTGCCTGACTCCCCCTTCCACACAATAACACCTCTCCTCCTCCCCCCTCCTCACTGTCTTCCATACGCCAACAGGAGTCATCAGTAAAGGTAAGTAATAACGTGTACATACTTTTATAGTGAAGATTTGGATGAATTAGGTATAAAATTTACTTTGAAGTTAATTTTTTGGGGAGTCAGGAACGGATTAATTCATTTCCCATTATTTCTTATGGGAAAATTTGCTTCAGCTTACAAATTTTCGGGTTACGAACCGTCTCCAGGAACGGATTAAATTCGTAAACTGAGGTACCCCCAGGTACTGTACTTTAACCTGGTACACATGAAGTGTTTTCTTACTGGGCTCTAGTCCACAGTTATATCTACTTTACACTAGAAATTATACAACCCGGATGAACAACATTTAACAAGCCAAGTGACCAAGAATAATACCAAACATAAGTTTATTACAGGCTACACAAAAGATGGAGAATTATACACAATCATGTCAAGAACAAGAGGTCATAGATTTAAGCTAACTAAACAAAACTGCCGCAGAAATATAAGAAAATTCACTTTCGCAAACAGAGTGGTAGATGGTTGGAACAGGTTAGGTGAGAAGGTGGTGGAGGCCAAAACTGTCAGTAGTTTCAAAGCGTTATATGATAAAGGGTGATGGGTAGACGGGACACCACGAGCGTAGTTATCAACCTGTAACTACACTTAGGTAATTATTGAGGTACTGTAATTACAATTGCCAGATGCAACTGGGACATAAGTAATCAATCCTATACCTAACTAGAATTTAAAGTAGCACCACAATTACAACAATCACATCACTGCACTAAATTAAAATGTGGGACGACCATACAACTTGAGCTAACATGTAGGATGACCATCCGAACAGTTCCACTGTATTTACTCTCCTTTCCTCAAACATTCCAGTGATTCCTGGTTACACATTTTCTTTTTATTTCTTATTTCTTTAAACTGATTTTCCAAATTTAACACTTAAATTTTCAACATGCTTTCCAGTCAGAGAATGTTCTTGAAATAGTCTCCTTTATCAATATTAAGCACTTGTTTTTACAGTATCTTATACTGAGGAGTGTTCTCCCAATGTAATTGTGCCAATACACATGTGCAGAAAAAATTATCTGGCGGGGATTTTGAACCATAACCTCAGCTGATCTCTGCACCTCTTGTGAGGGGAGCCATGTTCTGGCACTGGTCTCTGGTAGGCCAAACAGAACTCCTGTGACTAATGTGTTGTTGAGATAAGAGCAATCTCAGTGAGATAGCATCAGGGAGCCACCAAGGATCCCCAAAGCTTTTTTGGAGCCACCTCCAGAAAACTATTCCTATTATCTTTCTGAACCTTTTAGGGTATCCTGTATCGTAGTTTACATCTATGATTGCTACTTAAGCTTACTTAAAATAGTTTCAAAAACGCTTTCGTTTTGTTGTCTCATATTCCTTTACAAACTTGTATGTGTGCCTTCCATTTTATTGTACGTGTGTAGTTATCATGTATTTTTTTGTTTTGTTTTCAGTTTGGTTAAGAACATTGTTTTCAGTTTGGTTAAGAACAGAGCCCATTATCATACCTCATAACTCATATTTTTAAATTCTGGAGTTCATTTTTTGTTTCATGCCTTTTTCTATTTTGTTAATAATTTTTTTTAGGGAATGAGCACCATACCACAACTGTAAACACTATTTTGGGTTTGCCATACTGTGTATTGTAAAAAATAATTCCTTCAACATATCTTCAACTATATACTTAAAGGCTATTACAAAATTGCAAAAGAATCTCAAACTTTAGCATTTATAAAAAAATTGTGATCAAGTACAGTGTTTTTTATGACTGCCTTTAGATAATTTCTTTATCTGATTTCCTTAGAATTTTATAACAGTTCGTAGTTTTCATGAGGCCTAATCCCATTCTCCCCCATATTCATTACATGGTATTTGTTATCATTAAACTCTATTACAGTACTCATTTTTTGCTCCATCCACTTTGTTTCATAAAACCTAACTACAGGAGCTTCAATTATTCTGATTAATTACTTCACATAAAAAACCAGTGTTGAATGTAATGAAACGCCATTTTCTGGGTAAGACCTGGAGGCTCCCTGGAGCTATCCAGGCTAATATGGAAATATTAGACTTTGGTATCAATCATGTGAATGGAGTGTTTAGGCCTTCTGGGGACCACGAGCCAGAAACTGCCCCCCCCCCTCCCAAGAGGCACAAGGAGCAATGGATTATAGAAACCCCCTGTGTGGTTGGAAGCATTCTATGTCTGCCACCAACTGGGTCAGGCACCCAGAAAGGTAAGTTTACCAAAACAAGCCCCTATTCTGGTTAAGAAATTGCTACTGAAAGCCCAACTAGTGGACAGAGCTCCCCAAACAAAAACGAGCAAACGAGCACGACGTCATAAAGTCCCACGCACCTTGTCTGTGCAGCTCCCCCCTCCGCGGGAGGGGAAGGGGAAACCCCAGACTCCCCGTGCTAACTATGCACATCCCAGTTCTTAGGCTGGATGTCAAAACCACACGAAAAAAAAAAAACCCGACCAGAGGGAGGGAGGGTTGCCGGAGAGCCTTCGGGTCTCACCCAGAAAATGGAGTTTCATTACATTCAACACTGGTTTTCTGGGGGGAGTCCCTTTGGCTCCTTGGAGCTACTTACTAGAAGATGAAAACAAGAGGGACTTAACCGGGAGGTGGTAGGCACTCGCTCTTCAACTCGAAGTCGAGACAACTGGCTGTAACTGCTGACCCAAAGTGACACAGGCTTGACTAGACCCAGGAACATTGACAAGGTAGTGAGCGACCAGGACCCCATTCGACCTCCAAAAGCCCCATGCCCGAATGTCAGCCCAAGACATGTTACTGAAGATGGCAGCCAGCACAGCAAACTTACAAATGTCGTGGGCATGAGGATAGATCGCAGGCTGGCTGGACCGAATAACCCTGCGGATGACCTGGGAGACCCGAACCCTGGAACAGGGAAGAAGGGAAACTGGGTTAACCCAAAGCGCGTCACCAGCCACTGAGGCCATGGCGAGCAGGTAATGGCAGAGAGCCGTAAACCAGACACAACACATGATGCACCCCCCCAGGCTAATCAACCAAGCATCAACAGCCCAAGGACCCCTCCGGAAAGCAGCAGTCTCATTCTTCGCCAGAAAAGAAGGAGATGGCTGCAAACGAACAAACCTACCACCAGGACCAAAAGAGCAAAAACCCTTGCGCCGGAGGAGAGCATGAAGCTCCCCGACCCGACCCCCAGAGGCCAACGCCAACAGGAAAAAGAGCCTTGAAAAAACAATCCTGAACTGAAGGGGGCCATAACAAACTAAGAAGAAGATAGAAAAGAAAGCACCTGGTCCAATAACCAGGACGGCTCTGGCAGCACATGAGCAGGCTGGATGTGAAAGAACATATGAGACAGCTTTCGGAACGGCGCAGAAGTAACATCAATGCCGAATGCAAGCTGCAGCGGCTCTGCCGCACAATATGAGGCGACAGTATTCGGCATAAGATGACAGTCCTGGAACAACCACTAAAGGAAGGACAAATTAACCCGATCAGAGACAGAAATACACCTACCAAGAGACAAGAAATAATGGAAGGACCGCCAGGAAGCTTCATACTGTCACCGAGATGAAGCATGCAGGTGAGACACCATCAACGAAGTCACTTGATCACCATACAAATGGCGATAGACTCAAGTCAAAAAGACCAGATGTGAAGACTCAAGGAGAAGATCGAACCAGCCACGTAGCTGACCAGCCCGATCTCCTGAAAGAAGTGGAGCCATGGGAAAACCCCCAGGTTCAGACACCGAGCAAGCAGCGCCTGAAACCAAGGCTTGGCCAACTACCAAGGGGCCAAGAGGACTCCTCTTCCCTGGTAAGTCTTCAAGCGAGCCAGGACCTGGAGCAACAGCAAAACCAGGGGAAAGAGGTATAGGTAACCCCCACCTCAACCAGTCCTGCCTGAAGGCATCAACCCCGATGGCCTCGCAGTCAGGGAAGGGCGCCACGTAAATCGGAAGATGCCACAACCACGCTGACGCGAAGAGGTCCACCTACAGGAGCCCGTACATCTGGCAGAGCCAACTGAACGAGTCGGTGTCGACTGTCCATTCTGAGGACAGGGGTATGAACTGAGACAGGGCGTTCGCCAGGACGTTTGACATCCCCCGAATGTGAACCACCAGGAGAGCCAAACTCCGAGAACTCAGCAGACAAGTCCAACTGTTGCCAACACATCAGCCACAGAACTGAGGTGTGGATAGCTAGCATGGGGGTCTGGGGCTTCTCCTATCCCCCTCCCAGGGAGGGAGGAGCTGCGCAGACACGTGGCGCGGTGACGTGGTGACGTTATGCTCGTTTGCTCATTTTCATTTGGGGAGATCTGTCCACTAGTTCAACTTTCAGTAGCAATTTTTTAACCAGAATAGGGGTTTGTTTTTGGGCACTTACCTTTTCTAGGCGCCTGACCCGGTCAATGGCAGACATAGAATGCTTCCAATCACACGGGGGTTTCTATAGGCCATTGCTCCTTGTGCCTATCTGAGGGGGCCAGATTCTGGCTCGTGGTCCCTGGTAGGCCTAAGAACTCCATTCACATGACTGATGCCAAAGTCTAATGTATCCATATCAGCCTGGATAGCTCCGGGGAGCCGAAGGGGCTCCCCCCAGAAAATTTAATTCTCTTTGAAGAAATTCAAGTAATTTTTCACACCCCTTTGGAAAATCACTGATATACCAGGCTGATCAAATATCTATACCAGATCAGGCTGATCTATACCAGATCAACCAGGCTGTGACTCATACGTCAGGCTGCGAGCAGCCGCGTCTAACAGCCTGGTTGATCAGTCCAGCAACCAGGAGGCCTGGTCGACGACTGGGCCGCGGGGACGCTGAGCCCCGGAAGCACCTCAAGGTAAGGTACCAGTAGTGCTCCCTGTGTGACTAGAACATTACATGCTATATAGGCAACATTCCTTGTAACATTCTTCTCATCAGTCTTTCAGACATATAGTTTCCCATCCATACAGTAAAGTATCTCTCTTGCACGATGCTTTCCAAACACCTTCGAAATGCTGTTTAGTACACTTATTTAAATAAAACATCCTAAATATTAATTCTAAATACTATACTGTGCTCCTACCACTTCCCAGTCACAAATACAGTTGATGATGAGTTTCAGAATGCTTGGAGCTGCTTTGATGTAAGATTGCAAAGTAAAATATTTATAAAACAAGTGCCTTACGGGCTCACCATAGCCCGTGCTACTTGGAACTTTGTTCCAGGTAGCAAATCTTTAACAACAACAAAAACATCATAAAACACAAGATAATTGTGAAGAGTCAGGAAGCAAAAGCAAAGTGTTTGGGCACTACCTTATTTACCTACACCAAACACCATCTTGTGACTAGTAAACCAATGTGTACGTGCAAATCGCAACTCTCACTTCTTTAATTTCAGTGGGACTCGACCAGTTTCTTGTGATGTATCACTGCTATCTTAATGTTGTCTAGTCAACAATCACTCATTAAAACATGACGTGACCTAAAGCAGGCGATGAGTCACAAAAACGTGGCTGAAGTAGTTTGACCAGACCACACACTAGAAGGTGAAGGGACGATGACGTTTCGGTCTGTCCTGGACCATTCTTAAGTCGGACCATTCTCACAATCGACTTGAGAATGGTCCAGGACGGACCGAAACGTCGTCGTCCCTTCACCTTGTAGTGTGTAGTCTGGTCAAAGACGTGACCTAAAGTTTGAGGTGCTTAGCCTGACCAGCAGACAAACACCACACACAGAATAATTCATCAAAAAACTGGTTATAATGATATATCTTGGATCATCATAGTAATGGCCAAAATCATATATATATTCAGCAGTTTAAGCAAATTATAGGGAGATTGCAAAATTTCAGATTAAAGGTATAGCTTTCTCTTACCTTTAAGTCCTGTTCGAACAACTGATGTTCCAACAAGTAGAAGCAGAAAAACCTACTTCCTTACCTTTAATATGCATGGAAAATTAAAGACAGCAAAAATATAATAAAATGGTTATTAAAACTAATTATCATCTAGTCAGAAAACAAGCCAAGAATGTTAAAAATTAGGAGAAAAAACCTTTAGTGGAATATACTGTGATAAAATGTTACTGAAGCTGATGTCACCATTTGAATATTGTTTAATGTACTATATAGTAAAGTGATGCTTTGAGTCTTCAAGCAGTAATGTTGTGTCACATATTACTGTACATAGGGTCAAAATTAACAATGAGGTTAAACTAAAAAAAACATCAATAACATTTCCCACTATCAAGAGGTATTTCCTAATTAAATATTAAAAAAACATATGCAGTGCTTATCATAATTTTTGGAATTTTTAAATATAAATTACCTTATTAGTAATTTTAATAGCTACCCATCAATATGTTCAATGGTAACAATAAATTCGTATCTTTCAGAAACAGTCAATAGATGTCAACTATGCACCATGAAAAATGATAGCTAGCAAACACATTTTATGAATAAAGTTTCTTTAATTTGAATTGTTACTAATAACTACAGTACTACCACTACAGTTATCATTACTACTACTAGATGATGTCTTGCCAATATATGCTGTATCAACACTTAGATTGTAAGCTAAATAATATTCAAATTATGTTTAATAATGTAAGTGTTTTATGCTGTACACTTGCTGAGTATAGAGAGAAGTGTAATGATCTGCACCAGTTATTACAAATAATGCGTTTCATTCTCGTAATGATAAGTCTTGCATGAGCTGACACTTTACAACAGTGAGGGGAACATAATCAAGTAACCCTTATTTTTCTCTGGCAAATCAAGTAATTTATTGAATTTGAATGCTATACTTTGCTATACTGTTTTGCTTCTTTTGGAGAGGGTTATCTCTCCTAAGTATTTAAATGTTAAAGGATTGGATTTAAATGTGCACTTGAAATATTTCTCGAGTTCTAAATGCTGATTTTGATTATCATACATTATATAGGAAACATTTAATCCCTAACAGAAGAAATTTTTAAAATTGAAGATTATTGGGTAAAAATACATGAAAAGCATGAAAGCTCAAGGTGTAAAGGCAAAGAAGGAAATATGAAAACAGGCATCACTTCAAGGATAATGTAGAGCAATAAGAAAATGAACCTGATTACTGTACCAAGAAATCCTTCACCATAAATGTTGACAACGAAATGAACAAATACTGGGAGAAAGAGCACATCTACCCCACAGCAGCTCTCTAAATCCAAAGCTGACTCTAAATGCCTTGTTTTGTGGTGATTACTTGAAACTTCATGCAATAATCAAATATGAATAATGAACATAGAAAATGCCACACTCCACTTAACACTAATTATTCTTATTCTTATTCTTATTCTTATTATTATTATTATTATTATAAAAGAATTCTGACAAAGAAAGGGATCTAGGGGTGGTTCTAGATAGAAAACTGTCACCTGAGGACCACATTAAGAACATTGTGTGAGGAGCCTATGCTACACTTTCTAACTTCAGAATTGCTTTTAAATACATGGATGGAAAAATACTAAAGAAACTGTTCATGACTTTTGTTAGACCAAAGCTGGAATATGCAGTGGTTGTATGGTGCCCATATCTTATGAAGCACATCAACAAACTGGAAAAGGTGCAACGACATGCCACTAAGTGGCTCCCAGAACTGAAGGACAAGAGCTACGAGGAGAGGTTAGAGGCATTAAATATGCAGAAACTAGAAGATAGAAGAAAAAGAGGTGATATGATCACTACATACAAAATAGTAACAGGAATCAATAAAAATTGATAGGGAAGAATTCCTGAGACCCCAAAACTTCAAGAACAAGAGGTCATAGATTTAAACTCACGAAACAAAGCTGCCGGAGAAATATAAGAAAATTCACTTTGTAAACCGAGTGGTAGACGGTTGGAACAAGTTAGGTGAGAAGGTGGTAGAGGCCAAAACCATCAGTATAGTAATTTCAAAGTGTTATATGACAAAGAGTGCTGGGGAGATGGGACACCACGAGCATAGCTTTCATCCTGTAACTACACTTAGGTAATTACTATCTTGAGCCACTAGCCAATAGAATTTCAATTGCTCCTCTAGTCTATTACCATTGATGCAACCTGTCCTCTTATAAATTATGTCTGAATTTGGCCGTTTGCCCGAATGACTGAAAATGGACGTAATTTGAAAATGATTTTTTTTTTAATAAATTTTGGATTTTTTTTCCAAAACAGTAAGTTAAGGGTCCTCTGGTTGGTTAGGAGGGCAGGAAATTCCCCTAAAGTTTCAATACATCATGAAAAACGTTAATTGAAAGTTTCCTTTCCTAACCTAAGCGAGTAAACCAGACGACTCCGACAAAAAAAGGGACAGTACATCACTTTTGTGAGTCGATTTCATTTTGAATTACGTCCATTTTTGGCCATAGAGCGCATACGAGTGAAAAGCGACGTATTTTAAGAGGACGGGTTGATTGATGAACCTTGTTTTTTCCACTGTTAATTCTTTATATTGATCATCATCTGGAAAGCAGGTTAATTTTCCCTAAATGTTAGATGTCTAATACTGTTACAAAATTATAACTATAGAATTTATTATTACAGTGCATAATTTTTACAACATTTGTAAATTACTGCAAATGCTTAGCTGTGTGTATGTTGTATTTTAAGCAGAGTTTCAGATGGATCATTGTAAGCCCTGCATGTCAGTGTTGGTGCACACACACTGGCTTTATTACAGCAAATTGTTTAAAATATTGTATACCTAATTGTTATATGAACTATTATTAGTTTCCATATCTTATCAATTACAAGGGGCCAACATTGGGGGCAACCATATCACTTCTAAGCTGCAACCTTCTTATACGAGGAAACCTGGCCTGTAAAGTGGCAGCCGCTTGATAAACAGAGTTCCTAGACTGAGGCTTGTTAAAACAGAGATCCAACAACCACAAACACTGCCTCAAGGTGGACTGTTCCCCCCCCCATTCAACAGGCAGTAAGAATGGTCATCAGAATACATAAAAAAGGAAGCATATCCTTCAAACTCATATCCTCTCAGGGAAGAGTTAATGGGCCAGTCCATAATAAATTAGGGCAGAATCAATGGGCCAGTCCACAATAACTTATCTAAAAACTACAAAAGACTTGCTGGGTCCTGAAGGGTAGACTAAACAGGAAACACCGGGCACAGGGGACCATTCGCTAAACAAACACAGAAAAAGAGCCTAGGGACAAATGCAACTGTGAAGGGTGTGAGTGGCCCATCATTTAACGAGCACAGAAGCAATCTATGTGATTCCATCCATATAGCTTTGAAGAGAAAACAAAGAGCACCTAGCACCTGGTTCCTCTGGCAGCTCACTTAAAGGCAAGGCACCTTCCACTGGAAGCTGGTCTCCTAGATACAGGACAGCCATCCAAACCTGTCAGAGAAGGTAACTCTAGCCAGATAGGGGCAACACCAGTGAAGACCTAGAAGTGATCACTCTTAGACACGTACAGTTTGATGTGAACAGTTAATCAGAGTCCATGCAGAAGTGAGGCATAAATATACACACATTGATAAGCAAACACTAAAATACGGAACAAATATACCAGCGAATGGCCTCTGCACGACAAAAATAGTGTTCAGGATGGCCAACACTTATATGAAAAACCAAGGACTAGAAGAGTGCTGGGGCAGGAAGAGGATTGTAACAGTGAACATCACAGATGTAAAGTGCCAGGATAAATGACTGAGGTTCAAGGTTAGGGGATAAAGAGGATGCTGTGCATTCATCTTGTGGTGCAGATGGAACTAATGAGACCTGCTTTACGACAGAGTGGTTTGTGCACCTTGAGGTTTTGCTGTCTCATTTTTCTATATATTGTATATCTTACTGTTTGTATGTTTTGATTCGCCCACTTTTGGGGTGGCCTTTTCTTGGTTGGGGTGATTATGATTCCCTGCTCCTTGTGCCTCTTTAGAGGGGTGGAATCAAGTTGACTAGCTACACTACTACAGCTTCTGGTCCCTGGTAGGCTTAAATGATTCATAGGGACCTGGTGTGGATTAATTGGGTTGAATTTACCACATAAAAGCACCAAAGAGCACATTAGGAGCTCCTCCAAGAAAGAGAGCCTTTTGCAATTTTAAGATCATGACAGAAGACATACAGTATGTTCTGCTTCTACACATGTGACAGTGAAAAATTTTCACCTCTGCTTGGTTGGCTTGAGTACTGTCATATGATTGTATAGATACTTAACTGTAACTAAAGATGACAATTTAATTCTTCAATGTCTCCCTCATCATCCTATACAGAATTAGGTTTGAATGCATACAGTAGTGTATTGATATACATACATGTAATGTCTATAAGAAAGAAGTAAGATATATTTTCATGCATTCCTTGTCTTATTGTGAACGTTAATAATTTAAAGAAAAGTGAGTGATATTAGGGAATCAGGATGTAGGCACAAAAAATAATGTAAACAAATATGAAGCTTCCTTTGTTGAACAAAACCTAATTTTATAATTATCTTGACCAAAAAAGCAACAAAGTAAAAAACATGTTAAAGAAAGATTCAGCAATAATCAAAAGAAGTTGTGCTTTGCTTCACCGCTAGAGACTTTTGCACGTATGTCCAGTTATATGAACATTTTGTTTGTACATACAGCTATGTGCACACATTGTTTACTTGTACAGGTAGATGCATATTTTGTTTATACCACACATTTCATTGAAGCTAATGTGCTGCAGGTGTAGATATGAAAGAAACATATTAGGATTAGTCTTTATTACTAGAGATAAAATGACAAAAAGAATGAGTTACTTTAAGATTACACACTTCTGGATGCCATGGTATTGTCTGCACAGACAAGTCAGAAGCAACAGACAAATATTCCCTCAATATTACACAAGCTACAAAACACGAGCTAAATACAAATCAATCATAAATGCTTTTGCAAATTAAAGTAACTAAGCCAATAAGGACAATACGACAAAGTATGTACGGTATACAAATATATATCCACAATAGAACTTTGAATTTTCTCATGGGGGTTTCACTCCAGCTGAAATCTTACTGGTGCTTAGCTAGAATAATGCAAACTGAAACACACTAATACGAAATATTATTCCAGGAAAATATCCTCATTGATCATATTTTTTTTATCAGTAAATTAAACAAATATTTTGAATAATGCAAGACAATTATTAAAAACCTAAAAGGAATACTGTACATAAATTTTTGTACCGTATATGTATATACTCCACGAGTGTAGTGGGTATTGGATGTATGTAGGTCTCACAGCATTCCAGTATTGTGCTGTCTCTGAATCTGCATGTGTCTGTCTTTTCACTGTCTCTCACTCTTATAAAAATGGTATAATAGTCTACCATTGGTATGTGGGGCAATCCAATGGTGGGAGGAGGCTATTAGTGTGAAATATTTAACAAATATAATAGTTACCAGTT
>WNGS01169498.1:48025991-48042948 GCA_020271785.1 Procambarus virginalis
TGCAGCCTTTCTTGAATAAGCCAGTTTCAAATTATTTTTCGGACTACCTAACACCTAAACTAACCTACCTAACTTTCCTACCTACCCTACCAACCTAGAAGGAGGTTAGGTTAGGTGACGGTAGGGTTAGTTTAGGTTCGGTCATCTATCTACGTAATTTTAACTCCAATAAAAAAAAATTGACCTCATACACAATGAAAGGGGTAGATTTTATCATTTCATAAGAAAAAAAATAAAGAAAATATATTACTTCAGGATAACTTGGCTTATTAGGCAAACCTGGGGCCTTGCATAGTAGGCTGAGAAGTGCGTTCTGGCTCTAGGTACGGACATATATAATATATATATATATAATATACTATATATATAATATATATATATATTAAATATATATATATGAACAAATATTCATGAAACTTGGGCCTTATCAGGCAAATCGGGCCTTGCTGAGTAGGCTGAGAAGTGCGTTCTGGCTACTAGGTACGGACATTCATATGATATATATAATATATATATCTTATCATATATATATATATTTATACCCACTTCAAGACCACGAACCAGTATGGAAGCATCAAGAGGAATTATTTGCCAATAGGCCCTCTGCAGAATTTTCTATTCTTCCCTTTAGCTTAACCCATTGTTTCGTGTTCCGTGTTGTGTTCACCTACACCCCAAACCAATGGGTACATGTCACCTCACCCAATGCTATATAGATATATAGTATGAATAGATTGATATATAGATATATATATATAATAAGTATATATATATATATATATATATATATAATTATATATATATATAATAATATATATATATATATATATGTGCTACCTAGTAGCCAGAACGCACTTTCTCAGCCTACTATGCAATGCCCGAATTGCCTAATAAGCCAAGTTTCCTGAATTATATATATTTTCTCTATATTTTTTTCATATGAATGATAAACCTACCCCTTTCATAATGTATGATGTCAATTTTTTTTATTGGATTAAAATTAACGTAGATGTATGAACCGAACCTAACCAACCCTACCTAACCCTAACCTAACCTATACTTTAGAGGTTAGGTTAGGTTAGTAGCCCAAAAAGTTTAGGTTAGGTTTAGTGTTAGGTAGGTTAGGTAGTCGAGAACCAATTAATTCATGAAAACTGGCTTATTAGGCAAATCGGCCTTGAATAGTAGGCCGAGAAGTGCGTTCTGGGCTACTAGGTACGACATATATATATATATATATATATATATAGATATATATATATATATATATATACATATATATATATATTCTATATATAATCTATCTAATAATATATATATATAAAAGTTGAAACAAATTTGAAAAATGGACATGCCATAAAGGTTTGTTTAGTGTAAGTCAGGTAGGCTGCTCCATTATAGAGAAATCTTTCCTTTGTTTCAAATGTGTTCCCTTTGTTTTTGTCGTTTTCATTTACGTTTCAATATATGGAGCAAGCCTACCTGACAACTACCACCAAACGAACCTTTTGACATGTTCGAGATCCAAAAATGTATTTCATTTTTTTCTAACAAACAAGTTATACTTGGCAACACTTCAGCAAGTCACCCCCGCTTATATTCCCAGCATCATTTAGCATCTTTAAACAAAAACAACATATATTTGCATCGTCGGAGGAGTCCGAGAATTTGCGAGAAGGCAGACGCCATACACCATGTGGGTGTCCGTCGTTATTCAAACGAGCAGTCACCATACGAGATGAAATGTCGGCGATCGGGCCGGTCGTTACCCAAAATGTTCGCCATTTGAGCGATCATTTTTCGAGGTACCACCCACTACACTCATTTCAGTTTTCTCATCCTTATTTATTCTCGTGCTATGTCCGTGCGTTTGTATCATTGTGTTCGCAATAGAATTCTCATACATAGGTATAGTGCATATAAGGTTCTAAAAGGCCTGGTGCCCCTGGACTCCCACATAGCAAGCTCTACAATCGGCACCTCCACCATGTTACCAGTGAACGAGCACCATTTGGCACACCTACAGACTAATGTGTATACTTGTCAGTTTGATAAACAATATTTTCGTGTACAATGTTTCATTTTGGTATCAAATTGGTTGCAATAATAAGGCGCGTATTTTAAAACTACTCTAGTTCCATAATAATACTCTAAAAAAAATAGAAAAATGGAATTTTAACAAATTATTAACTTTGGATGCTCATCACCACAAAATAATTTATTTTCAAGTGTCCCGGACACCAATTTTGTGTACGGCGTTCCCTTTTGGTATCATATTGTTCGCAATATAAAGGCACGTATTTTAAAACTAGTCCCATAGTAATGGAAAATAAATGGACTTTTAACAAATATTTTAAAATATGGACCACAAAAATATTTATTATCTTTCCAATGTTCTGACACTGACACTGGATCAATTTTCGTATCACATCTTTTCATTTTGGTATCAAATCATTCGCAATATAAAGGCAACATAGTATTAATATAGTCCCCATAACAATAGAACAATAAATGGAATTGAACAAATATTTTAAACTTTGTGGACGCTCATCACCACAAAATGATTTATATCTTTCTCAGTGTTCTGACATAAATGTTTTTGTTACTTATTCATTTAGGTATCAAATATGCACATCTAAAGGTGCTCATTTTGAAATTCCCTCCCAGATTCGATCTGGATAAAATACTTAAATTTTAACAACATTTTATATGAGTGACATCCGGACCTCGTCCCCGCGACGACTACCAAGAGAAAATGAGTGCAGCTGAACAGGCGTCAGGCACGGAGTGGGATAGTGGTTTAATAACTTTACTTTCAACCGAGGAATTCAAAGATAACCAAATTTAATGATAACGACATTTGCTCAAACTTTTACGGTCTCTAATAACAATATGAAAATTGACAAGTGGGCCTTTTGAGGAAATAATATGTCCCAGAAGCATTTCTGAATACTTTACTGGAACCTCTCTCTCTGATAATTTTAATTTGAAATCAAATATACACGAATCCTGTGAGTTAAGGGGAAACTACAGCACATTTGTCAAGAATTGAACGTAGGTTGTATTCTGCACTATATCTTTCATGCATTTCGATCAGGTTTCCATAGCTTCTCTGGTTAATGTGAGTAGAACTAATATCACCAGCAAAACAGAAATATTGGCATTAGTACTGCCTAGTGAGCAGCCAGCTTGACTGTCTCTTAACTCTTTCAATAATGGATCAATATAGATAGTAAATAATATAGGGCTAAAAACATGGCTATATTCTACATCATAAAGCATTTAACAAATGAGCTCAGGTAACTGAAAAAACAAGAGCTATGAAGAGAGGCTAGAGGCATCAAATATATGAAAAGTAATAATAAAAGAAAAAGAGGTGATATGATCACTACATACAAAATAGTAACAGCAGGCGCTGAAACTGACAACTTCAAGAACAAAGAGGCCATAGGCTCAAATCAACCATTGGAGAGCAGTTATCGTCATAAATTGATTTAAGCAATTATTGTCTGGGTTTTATGTGTATGATGCAAATATGAATATAATAGCTTCTGTGGATGTAATGTAGTTACCTTGCCCCCCTCCCCCCCAAAAAAAAATACTGCCACCATATTAGTGGCTTACACGTTTCTTTCAATCTATATTCTTACCCATATGGTGGCAATTAGGCAATATGTCATCGGTCCAGAGCCCAACACATTGAATATTATATTCATATTTTTTCCTACTCTCTATGGTTGTAATGGCGTATACACAGGTAAACCAGTCATCAATTGGAAACATGTATTGAAACAATTTGTTATGTGCATATGTAATTTGATCAAGTTATTCAAACACACATCATCTTGTAAATAAGAAAAACAAGTGATAAACATCAGTGAAAACACCCGCTGATAAAACAGGAAGTGTCACCAAAGTTGGAGCACCGGGTGGTCACGGGCGCCAGACAACAGCCACAATACACAGCACCAGACACAGGCGCCAGACACAGGCGCCAGACACAGGCGCCAGACACAGCTATCATCCAACTTTCCAGACTGCCTCCACCCAGTGAAATGATAAATATTCACTTTTTTTGTGTTTTTCTTACATTTTGCATACCAATAATAATTCTATCATAAAAATTAATTTGTTAAATTTTTTTGCACTTTGGCAGTAAGATCTATCTTCATTAACCGCTCTCCAAGAGGTAAGGAAACAAAGCTGCCAAAAAAAATTAGAAAGTTCACTTTTGTAGAGTGGTAGACAGTTGGAACAAGTTAAGTGGCAAGGTGGTAGAGGCTAAAACCATCAGTACTATACAGTAGTTTCAAAGTGTCATATGAGAGAGTACTGAGAAGGTGGGACACCATGAACATAGCTCTCATCCTGTAACTACATTTAGGTAATTACCATTTTTATCATATAAAACACTCTTTCAATAAAATGGCTAAATTACCTGGTGTGTGTGTTTTGGCTTAGATTGAACACCTGTTTTTTTCTTCTTTGATGTTTCAGGTGAGCCAAACCAAAGTGAAGTAGCCAGGAAGGACTGAAGCAAGGAGGTAGCCAGGGGGCTCTGCATCAGCATGGCCTCAGCTACTTGAGGTGACACAGATTCTCCAGCTTTTTAAAGAAAAGTAAGTTACTGAGTATTTCTATATGAAGCTATACATTACTATTTGAACTGTGTGAGATCCTTACATTATCATTAATTTAACAAAGAAAGCATCCACTCGATTTAAGGACCTCTGATTTACTGTTCTGATGGTTCTGAAGGCTGAATTTGACATCAATAACTGGAGCCTTATTTACCAAGTTATTGGCGTGTTGCCCTCCCGAATATAATTTTAACAAATTTAATGAGTAGAGTATAGCCCCATATAAGTCGTTAAACTGAATGGATCAGATCTGCATTACCTACTAGGCAAAGTAAGCCATGGCCTGGGGTACATCAGCACCAGAATCCAACCAGCTGAATATATGCATATGTTTAACCTTTGAATAGCCTCATTGACCTGAGTGTGGGGCCCATTTAGCCATTTTCGCCTAGGGCCCAAAAACATTTAGATCCAGCCCTGAGTGGATATTGTACTGTCACATATAAAATATCTACTTTATAAAATTCCTTACCATTTACATTTCAGTTATGTCAAATATAATACTGAATCAAGACCATCAATATACAAGTTATCTTAATTCCAAGCTTATTTTCCAGTAATATAATTTGTGTTAGGATGTTATGAGTGTATGAAGATGTTATGAGTACGTGAGGATGTTGCGAGTGTGGGACTCATACATATTCATTTATAATAGTTTCAAATAAAAGAGAAAGAGTTCAAAATGATGAAGCTGAGCCACAATATATTTAAAAACTAAAGATCAACTAAACAGTCTTGAGATGTTGATTCGTAAAAAGTGTAAGTAAGTAATTATCAATAGAAGGCACCAAACCGGGAAGGCTATGTAACACGTAAAAGGTGTAGACTTGTCCTCACTCATCAATAATACTGAAACAAATACTGAGCTCTCATTAAAAAATATAAATCAAGCCAGCAATACAAACCAGCTTGGAGTGGGATTTGTCCATTTGACTCTGCCTTGGGAGTGAGCTTGCTCGGAGCCTGCAACTGCTGTTGTGGCGTTATCTTAGATTTGGAGTTTTCTAGTACAGCCTCTGCTTTAGAGGTTTTGCTCAATGATGACTCTGGCCTTTGAGGAGGACGATCACATTTTTCATCTGCTGGTATACATTACAGAATGACAACAAATATAAAAATAACTTTTACACAATACGTAATGTGAAATAAGCACGGCAATACATTGAAAGCAATGTAGCAATTTATTATCACACCCTCAGCTTTCCATAGCTAATTTGGGAAATATACATCATGAGTGCAAAACGTGGAACAATAAAGACACGCCTTGCTTAGCAACTTTGTTTAACCCAAACCTAAACTTAACCATGAAGTAACAAGGACAGGCCACACAACATTTGCTAAGTGGCTACAATCCCAAAATTTATTTCTTTGTATTTTTCCTATATGAAAACTGTAGTTTTTTTTTTTTTTTAGAAATAAGAGTGAGAAAGTATATCAACTTGCTTTTAGGATTTTATAAAATTATCACTTAATTATTATCTGCAGTTATTATTTAACTGTGATACATATTCATTAGCACAAGAGTATATTTAATGAAAAGCCATATACAGTACTGTACTGTATAAATTAAATAACTTAATGAAATAAAACTTTGTGATAATTGTTATAAGAGGAAACAGATTACTACAACTACTCCAATGTATCAGGAGGCAGCCAATATACTGAGTAATGTAAGCAATAAAAATGCCCTTGACTAAGTAACACACACCTGGTGCAATCTCCTCTCCCTCCTCTTCCTCATCTTCATTGTCATCATTGTCATTTTCTTGCTCTTGTTCCATACCTGACCATGACTGTGCTTCACTCTTAGCATCTTCATCTTGCTCCGAGGCTGAGCCGTCATCCTCGTCACTGTCGCTGCTTGAATCATCATTACTTGACTCTTCCTCTTCCACCTCTTCTTCATTGTTTTCTGCAACCTCTGAGTGTTCCTCCCCATTTTCTAACTCCTCCTCCTGATCATCATCATCTTCACCATCATCATCATCCTCATCCTCATCGTCGTCATCTTCATCCCCATCTTCTCCCTCATCCTCATCTGCTATCTTTAGCCCTGGGTTACCATGGCTAGTGTCATCACTAAGATCATCCTCAGTACCACTGTTTCTCACATCTGCTGACAAGTGTAGAGATTTTTTCTTTGCTGGCCGTTCTACTCCACACTGAGCAGTCCCTTCAGACGTCACCCAACTTTTGACACAATTTGCATATGTAATATTGTTATTGTTACTTACAGACACATTGCCACTTTCTAATAACTTTTTTTTCTTGTCTGTTGAAAAATACATATCACTACTAAGCTCAGGCACTCTCTTTCTTTTTAATTTTTTAGAAATAAATTGGTTCATAGCATCATTTCTAGTACTGTATATACTATTTGCACCATAAATATTAGCTGCCAATTTGGTTGTTGGACCATTTTCTAATCTGTAGAATTTTCGTCTTTTTCTTGGTAACGCTTCATGAACAACTGTGATAGTCAGTTCATCACTCACATCTGTAAAATAAATTACACTAAAGAGTCGGTAAAGATTATACATTCCAATATGATGAATAACATTACCAAGATGGTTTACAGCCCTCTTACATTAAAGACATTAACCCCTTGTGCTGCCATGAACAATTATGAACATCTGAACATTAATGAAAATTAAGTTATAGAGGATGACATAATTATATCCAACAAACTCAATGTAAACAAAACTGAGGGGTCAGAAGAACACAAGATAAATATACTCATATCAGTAGGGACAAACTTCATCAACAAAAAATAACTTTTATAATTCTTCTCTGGAAATATATGAGGTGATTTCCATAGCATATGGCAGGATGTATTTTAAGTCTGCAATTAAGAATGATGTAATGATTTTACAATACTGTATCTAAAATAGCATCTGGTTGCTCAAATTACTACTGCTTCTAGGTCTAAGAAATATATTCATAATGAAACAAGAGTAAAATACAGTATATACAAGCATTTGTACTGAATGAACATGAAACATTGTAATGGTGCAAGAATAAAAAAAATGTTGATGGTGGAGAAAGCTTCTTCACACGAGCTAGCCTCTCAACAATAGCTACCCACTGTAAACAGCAAACACTGCTTATTGCTACAGCCTATAATACACATTGTACCTGTTATGGGAATTAATTAAACTATTAATGGGAAATAGATTCACGGAAAATGAAAAGGAAATGTGTGAAACACTAAACGAAAAGTTCCAAAGTGTGTTTGTACAAAATGAAATCTTTAGGGAACCAGACACAATAAGAATTCCAGAGAACAACATAGAGCACATAGAGGTGACTAGAGACGAAGTGGAAAAAATGCTCAAGGAGCTAAGTAAGAACAAGGCGGTTGGTCCAGATGGAGTTTCACCATGGGTTCTGAGAGAATGTGCACCTGAGCTCAGCATTCCACTTCAGCTGATTTTTCAGGCATCCCTGTTTACAGGAGTTGTAGCTGATGTGTGGAAAAAGGCTAACATAGTTCCAATCTACAAAAGTGGAAGCAGGGAAGACCCCCTTAATTATAGACCTGTATCATTGACAAGTGTAATAGTCAAAATATTGGAAAAAATAATTAAAACTAAATGGGTAGAACACCTGGAGAGAAATGATATAATATCAGACAGACAGTATGGTTTTCGATCTGGAAGATCCTGTGTAACGAACTTGCTCAGTTTTTATGATCGAGCCACAGAGATTTTACAAGAAAGAGATGGTTGGGTTGACTGCATCTATCTGGACCTAAAAAAGGCTTTCGACAGAGTTCCCCATAAGAGGTTGTTCTGGAAACTGGAACATATTGGAGGAGTGACAGGTAAGCTACTAACATGGATGAAAAATTTCCTAACTGACAGAAAAATGAGGGCCACAATCAGAGGCAAGGTATCGGATTGGAGGAATGTCACGAGTGGAGTACCTCAGGGTTCAGTTCTTGCACCGGTAATGTTCATTGTCTACATAAACGATCTACCAGTGGGAATACAGAATTACATGAACATGTTTGCTGATGATGCTAAGATAATAGGGAAGATAAGAAACCTAGATGATTGTCATGCCCTTCAAGAAGACCTGGACAAAATAAGTATTTGGAGCAACACTTGGCAAATGGAATTTGATGTGAATAAATGCCATGTTATGGAATGTGGAATTGGAGAACATAGACCCCACACAACCTATAAATTATGTGAGAAATCTTTAAAGAATTCTGATAAAGAAAAGGATCTAGGGGTGGTTTTAGATAGAAAACTGTCACCTGAGGACCACATTAAGAACATTGTGCGAGGAGCCTATGCTACACTTTCTAACTTCAGAATTGCTTTTAAATACATGGATGGAGAAATACTTAAGAAATTGTTCACGACTTTTATTAGACCAAAGCTGGAATATGCAGCGGTTGTATGGTGCCCACATCTTAAGAAGCACATCAACAAACTGGAAAAGGTGCAACAACATGCCACTAAGTGGCTCCCAGAACTGAAGGACAAGAGCTATGAGGAGAGATTAAAGGCATTAAACATGCAAAAACTAGAAGATAGAAGAAAAAGAGGTGATATGATCACTACATTCAAAATAGTAACAGGAATCGATAAAATTGATAGGGAAGAATTCCTGAGACCCGGAACTTCAAGAACAAGAGGTCATAGATTTAAACTAACGAAACAAAGCTGCCGGAGAAATATACGAAAATTCAGTTTTGTAAACAGAGTGGTAGACGGTTGGAACAAGTTAAGTGAGAAGGTGGTGGAGGCCAAGACCGTCAGTAGTTTCAAAGCGTTATATGACAAAGAGTGCTGGGAAGACGGGACACCACGAGCGTAGCTCTCATCCTGTAACTACACTTAGGTAATTACATTGTACCTGTGTTTACAGGGCTACCTGTGTCTCTTGACACGAAACAAAACAAGTGGCCTGTACTTATATGGAGTGTGCTGAAGCATGATCAAACCCATTCACCTCACAGCAAAGAGCAAATAAACAAGAACTAGAGAACAAGATGATGTGTCCATGACCAGTTAGTTATGGAGACAAAAACTTCTACAGATAAGTAAAGATGATGATCCTATAGATGGTTTTTCTCTACAAGAAAATTGTAAAATACCAAAATGGCAGGCAGAATGCTTCAACAAATGTTTAAAATGTCACTTTACAAATAGCATAGTATTAAACACATTGTTATAATTCGGCGGGAAGAGAAACAAATGTGTAATATGGATGACGCTTATTTACAACCAACAATGACATCATTGGGGTATAGGTGCCATGAATATAAACATTACAGGTATATACAAATGAACATTGGCTCTCAAAATTATATTATGAAGCTAATCTTAAGTGACCTTAATCCTACAACATACGTGTACCTTAATCCTAACATTCCTCCCCTTTTAATTAAATACTACCCCCTACAGGTTAAGTCTATTAGGAAGTCGTATGACTCTTCCCGATTTTCTCAACTTGGGCTCCAGACCTGTTACTTCTGGGGAACCTTCTTCTGAATTACTAACTTCAGAGGTATTGGGAGTTAGCTGTATCCACATTTCCCTCTGTTGACCCTTGCTCTGAATCCTTGTCCCCTGCAGGTGTTACCCCTTCATTATTGGGATGGGTATCACTAGTTGCCACATCCCCAACCGAAGGGACTTCAAAATTCCCGGTGAACCTTTGCATGAGTTGATCTACACGTCTTTTCCAATTAATATTCCCAAAACTCTGCATTTGCACAGTGAAATTCCTGCGACCCAGGACTTCATTAATTTTTCCTTCTACCCATGGCATACCCATTCCAAAATTCCTTGCATATACTGCATCTCCCTCATTAAACAAAGTTTCTTCTCCCTGAGCCAACTAATTGGCCAAGCTAGTTACCGATTTTTCTTTATCTGGCTCTGTCTTTACTGCTCCCATGTGCACTTTGAAATGCCTATTAACAGTATTTCAGAAATAAATTTACCAGTGGTAGCATGAACAGTTTTTCTAATCTAGTATCATGCTCTTCCTCATTCTGCCTACATACAATAATGTCATCAAAAAGGCTAGCCACACCCTCAGTGTTTACTAACAACTGGGACATGGATCTCTGAAAAATTATTGGAGATGAGAAGAGTTTAAAAGGAAGTCTTTTATACTTGAATAATCCTTTATGAGTAGCTATCACTGAAAATTTCTGGCTCTCATCATCAACAGGAATTTGCTAATAGGCATCTTTCAGGTCAATCTTAGAAAAGATTGCCTCATTGCAGACCACAGACAACAACTCATCGTAGGTAAAGGGTACTTCTCACAATGGATGTGGTCACTTAATTCTTTAAAATCTGCACAGATTTTCATGGATTTTTAGTCTGCCTTCAACACTGGTACAATTGGGGCTGCCCATTCACTGTGTAATTGTCTCTAAAATTCCTTCTGCTACACGTCTTTCCAGGGCTGATTCAACCAGTTGCTTGTAATGGAAAGGAACTGTTTTTGCTTAAAAAAATTTAGGTGAAGACCCATTTTTCAGGTGGATTTTTGCCACAATGCTATTAATTGGTTTACCTGCATCCACTGCATATTTTTCCAACATATCTTCAGCACTAATTATTTTTTCACTATAGACAATTCATCCAGGCCAGCCAAGAAAATTCCCACCTTATTTATGGATGGAGAAATACTAAAGAAATTGTTCACCACTTTTGTTAGACCAAAGCTGGAATATGCAGCGGTTGTATGGTGCCCATATCTTAAGAAGCACATCAACAAACTGGAAAAGGTGCAAAGATATGCCACTAAGTGGCTCCCAGAATTGAAGGACAAGAACTAGGAGGAGAGATTAGAGGCATTAAATATGCAAAAACTAGAAGATAGAAGAAAAAGAGGCGATATAATCACTATGTACAAAATAGTAACAGAAATCGATAAAATTGATAGGGAAGAATTCCTGAAACTCGGAACTTCAAGAACAAGAGGTCATAGATTTAAACTAACGAAACAAAGCTGCCGGAGAAATATAAGAAAATTCACTTTTGTAAACAGAGTGGTAGATGGTTGGAACAAGTTAGGTGAGAAGGTGGTGGAGGCCAAAACCATCAGTATAGTAATTCAAAGTGTTATATGACAAAGAGTGCTGGGAAGACGAGACACCACGAGCGTAGTTCTCATCCTGGAACTACACTTGGGTAATTACACACACAGGAAGCAGCCCGTAACAGCTGTCTTAACTTTCAGGTACCTATTTACTGCTAGGTAACAGGGGCATCAGGATAAAACACTGCCCATTTGTTTCTGCCATCAGCCGGAATCGAACCCGGACACTAGGATACGACTCCAGAGCGCTGTCCACTCAGCTATCAGGCCCCTATCAGGCTGTGTGTTGTGAGGTAGTAGATGAACACAGCAAAGAACTGACTACCTTTCACAAGAAGCAGCAACAAGAGGCAGCCGAGAAAATTTCTTCAGGGGAGGAGGAGGCAGTACAGAATATACCTTCCTCAACAATTAAGAAGTAGTGTAGACTGAGGGAAGAAATGCAAACTTTTGTTGAAATGACTCACCCAGAGCAAGCTGTAGTAGGCCATTGCCTTAATAATTTTAATGACACTGTGATGCCTTACTACAAAGTGTTATAATGTTAGGAAAAAGTCTCTATGGAAAGGTTTTAGTGAAAAAAAACAAGCAGTGAGCCACAAGCAGGTCCTAGTGGTATGCAGACAAAACGTGCCAGAGAGAGTACCTCCAGAGAAGTCATCACTGCCTGATGTTATAATGTTATAATGATTTCCCTTCCAAGCACTAACACCGCTTCTCCTCCCCATTCCTAACCGTCTTCCCTATGCCAACAAGAGTTATCAATAAAGGTAAGCTATAACTTCAACATACTATAGTACTAAGTATTTGTGTGAATTAGGTATGAAATCTATTTTTAAGTTAATATTTTTGGGAGTGTAGAATGGATTAATTCAATTTACATTATTTCTTATGGAAATTTTTTTCAGGAGGCGAAAATTTTCGGCTTACAAACCGTCTCTGGGAATGGATTAAATTCATAAGTGGAGGAGGCCACTGTATACAGCTGTACCCAGTGAAACTAAATGCACCGATTTCTTGTTTGTGTCCTCCTTAATCCCGTGATACTTGAAATTTGATTCCATCACGCTCAGCCATAGGTCCAATGAGATCTTGGAAGCATCAAAAGGTTCCATCTTCACTAAGGACACTGTCAAGGAAGTTCAAGCCATGGCTATGGGTTGAACACAACTCACTGTTGTCTATGTACTTCCGCCCATCCATATGACGTACTCTGCTCTCTGATGCTTCTCACCTCGTCTTGAACCCGGGCTCATTAGCTGCCGTTAATCCTTGTCGCCACTGTTATAATTCAGTGGGAAGAGAAACGAACATGTGATCCGCATGACGTTTATTTACAACAATGATGTCACTGGGTATAAGTGTCATAAACAAACATTATATACCTTATACACAAATGAGCATTAGCTCTTAACATTATGAACCTAATCTTAAGTGACCTTAATGCTAACAATTATGGTAGCTGTAATGACCATACCATAATAAACACACTTTACAGTATTATATACAGTATAACTAAACCTCATGTTCAAGCACTGAAACAATTTTTAGGTGTCATAAAATGCTGTTCGTAAATATGACAAATGTTGTGAGTGAAATGTGTTAGTTTCCAATACTCAATTTTGTTGAACTCAATTTTGTTGAAAAGATGAGGAAGAACTCGATATATGATTTCACAGCAATTTAAATAATGATCAATATGCAGAATAAGATTTATACAAAAATGGTGCACAATTTTCTTATGTAAAATGGAAGCAATTAAAATTTTAATCAGGCAAAATCACAATATCATGATCCACAAGATATCAAATATCCCTTACATATGATACACATACAGTACAGTTTAGACGGTTGAAAATCTCACTTAAGGTAGTTCCATGTCGAAGCTCCTGTACATTGGACAGAGAAGATGCTATTAGCTCACTCATTCTCTGCCGTTGCCCCAACAACTCCAGCTTAGTGTCCCGATATCTGAAGCATAATTATTAACATTAATGATGAACAGAAAAACTATATATATATATATATATATATATATATATATATATATATATACATATATATATATATATATATATATATATATATATATATACAACAAAGTTCAACAACAAAGTTCAAATAAAGCAAATATATATGTGTACATACAAAAGAATGGGGGTGGTAGGAGAAGAAAATATTAGTGTTCAGTGAGAAACCACAAGGTCTCCTCTGAATACGTTTTATTTTCTTCTCCGAGGCTATGGGTCCCCACATTGGCACCAGAGGTGGTACCCTCACAAACAAATATATATATATATATATATATATATATATATATATATATATATATATATATATATATATATATATATATATATATATATATATATATATATGCGGAAAATCCACAGAGAAAAATGAAAGGAGGTAACGTTTCGACTTTGTTAAAGCCTTTGTCAAACCAGACTGACCGAAAGTCGAAACGTTACCTCCTTTCATTTTTCTCTGTGGATTTTCCGCATAAAATGATCAGTGTTTTGTGATCGTCAATTGCATATATATATATTATATATATATATATATATATATATATATATATATATATATATATTATATATATATATATATATATATATATACAGTATATATATATACAGTATATATATACAGTATATATATATACAGTATATATATATACAGTATATATATATACAGTATATATATATACATATATATATATATAGTATATAATATAACAGTATATATATATATAGATAATATTATACAGTATATATTATATATATATATATATATATATATATATATATATATATATATTATATATATTATTATATATATATAATGTCGTACCTAGTAGCCAAAACGCACTTCTCAGCCTACTATGCAAGTCCCGATTTGCCTAATAAGCCAAGTTTTCATGAATTAATATATTTTCTCTATTTTTTTCTTATGAAAAGATAAAGCTACCCATTCATTACGTATGAGGTATTTTTTTTTTATTGGAGTTAAAACTAACGTAGTTATATGACCGAACAGCTGCATGGTGCATAACTGGATCCACATGCACTTGGGAAACTGACACTCCAGAACTCCTAGCTAATCCAGGGGTCCAAGAAAGCAAGCGCTGGACAAGCCTGGAACCTCCTACCACTGCTGACACCTGGAACAGCTGCTGAACACATACACCCACCATTGTTAAAACCTACGAAACCACAACTTCTAAGGAAAGGAGAGAATGGAGGTCATGAACAAAGAGATAGGGGAAGGGAACTATCAGGAGAAAGTGCTAAGCCATTAGAACTATATAGCACTTGAAGGGAAGGATAAGGCTTTTGGATGGATGGGGGTAAGGAATAGTGAGTTAGAAAGAGCAACCAAGCACTCCTGCAGAGAACCCAAATGGTTAAACATGTGAACATGACACTTAGTTCATCACGTAAATCCAGAAGGCTCAAGTACACCAAAATAAAAACAGCATTGAATGTAATGAAACGCCAGTTTCGGGTGAACCCCGGAGGCTCCCTGAAGCTATCTTACTGATCAAGTGCCATACTGCTTGAGTGTCATCAGTCGCAGAGTTCTTAGCAAGTCTACCGGGGACCACGAGCCAGAACCTGGCCCCCCTCAGAGAGGGCGAAGGGAGCAATGGCACAAGGATTCTTTACCGTTAAAGTATGTCATCTTGCCATCGACCAGGGAAGGCACCCAGAAGGTAGGAGAATCAAAATAGACTACTGCCTGGTTGAAAAGTGCGACCTACATCCTCAAAAGCGTAAAAGAACCTCCCCATAAAGCAAACAAACAAGCAAAACTTCATCCAACTAACCCCCCAGCAGGGAAGAAGAAAAGCTGGCCTGAGTAAGTCAGGCTGCCCCCTGTCAGTTCTTTGAATTCTGAAAACAGTCGACCGGAGGGAGGGAGCCTCTGGGGCTCACCCAGAAACTGGCATTTCATTACACTCAATGCTGGTTTTCTGTGGGGAAGCCCATTGACTCCTTGAAGCTAACTACCCAAAGAGAAGGAAAACAAGGAATAACCCAGGAGGCAGCAGCCCCACAGATCTCAACCCGACAAGAGACAGCTGGTCACTACAGAAGCCCCAAAGCAACACAAAGCTGCAGAGGGCCCGGGACGTCCACAAGAGACCTGGTGGCTAGGAACTTGACCGACCTTCAAAACTCCCCCGTGCCTGAATACCGTCCAAAGACATATTGCCAAAGACAGCCAAAGGATCAGCATACTGTACATCCAACATCAAGAGCACGAGGGTAGACCACGGGCTGGCTAGACGTAATGACACTGCGTACAATCGGAGACACACGAACCATGGAACAGTGAACCAGGGTAACCAGAGCGACCCAGAACACATCCACTGACACAGAATTGGTGGCCCGCAGGCCACACAGCACGTGATGCTGTGTCTGATGATCCACTCCCCACCAACGGACTCCTTCCATCTCATTCTTCGCCAAAATAGAGCTGGCTGCAAGGAACAAAACTATCAAACAAATAAAATATCCAGCGCCAGAGAAGAGCATGAGCTCCCCAATCTGACCCCCAGAGGCTAAACAAAAATAAAGCTGTCCAGAAACCATCACGAACCGAATGGGCCACCATAAACCGAGGTGAAGAAAGAAAAGGAAAATAACACGGTCCAGAGACCAAGAAGGCTCAGACGGCGCATGACCAGCCAGAGTGAAAAACCGCATGAGAAAGCTTGTGGACGGGATGGAAGTGAATCCATTCTGAACACAAGCTGCATCGGCTCTGCCAACGCCGCACAATAAGAAGCGATAGTATTGGCATGAGAACCGAACCAGAAAGAACAGAGAGAAAGGACAAAACAACTTGTCCAACACCGATGAAACCCGACGAACAGAAAGAAAATAGCAGAAAGACTGCCTAGAAATCTCATACTGCCGCTGAGAAGAATACCACAAGTGGGACACCATCATTACCATACAAATGACAATACCATACGTCAGAAATGCCAGACATGTATTGCGGAGGAGAAGGTCGAACCAGCAAGAACTTTACTGGCCCAACGCACAGAAAAAGGCGGACCCGTGGAAAAATGCCTGGGTTCAGACACTGAGCAAGCAGCACCTGAAACTTCAGGTGAGATTCAGTTGAGCCAGAACCCGGAGCAACAGCTGGACCAGGGGGAAAGAGGCACAGGAACCCCCACCTTGACCAGTCCTGCCAAAAAGCTTCCACCGCGAAGGCCTCGTAGTTGGGAAATG
>WNGS01169498.1:48052505-48085005 GCA_020271785.1 Procambarus virginalis
AAAGTGTTATATGACAGTACTGTACTGGGAAGATGGGACACCACGAGCATATCTCTCATCCTGTAACTACACAGGTAATTACCATGATTGATGGTCGAGAGGCAGGACCAAAAGCCAAAGCTCAACCCACACAAGCACAACTAGGTGAGTACCGACCAAATGACTCCCCTCACCCAGCAACCTTCCAGAATACACATAAAGACTTAGATGTGTGTTATTTCTCTTAGTTTTGAATGCAAATGTATCATTTCCTAATTTTTTTTCTGCACAGGTGGAGGTGCACCTTTGATCATAGCTGCACTACATGGGTTAATACATATAGAAACAAGTAGTGTACTTTAAAGGTGAATACAATATTTGGAGAGAAAAAAGTGATGTATTTTTATTTAATTTGTTTAGCAATGATTACAGAGAGTACATGTATTTAAATTCATGCAAAGATTAAGAAGTGGAATTAAACTACTTATTAAGAGACTATAAATATGTGGAGCCGGCTTGTGTGGTAAGAATTCCTGGAAATAGTATACAACCTGTTCACTCTCAATACAGTGTGGTAAGTAAATAATTATTAAAAAAGGAGCTGAGCCGGGAAGAGTGCAGAATCGTCTTAAGTCCCAAGGTACAGTATTCAAAATAAATATTATGGTACAGTATTCAACTAAATATTCAAGATACCAATAACAGAGCAGAAGGTGAACAATATCAAAGGTATTTGATTCCCCAAGGATGCTGACCGACTCCTAGGGACACTAGGAAAGTAAGACACTGAAACAACTTGAAAATCAGGGCACTCAACAAGAATGTGCAAGACTAGGTGGGGCAATGCAGTCTGGACAAAAGGGAGTAGGATGTTGCTACATTAAGTGACTATTAGTCAGGTGGGTGTGACTAATATACAACCTAGCCAGAACTGTCTCCCAATGCCTATTATGGTGACAGGGAAAAGGCCAAGGAAAAAGGTCACACTTAAGAGTACACAGTTTATTACCAGTGACGTCAGCCTAATGATCCTGACAATGTTTATGGATAGTAGTTTGAATGATCCGGTAGAAATGTGTTAATGTGCTTCACACTGTCGTGTGCTGTAGAATTATAAGCTCCTGTGATTCTGCTTGCCTACTGTATATACTGTACTGTATAAACCCGCTAATCTGGACTATATGGGAAGGACCCCCAGCCAGATTAGCACGTTTTCCAGATTAACGTACTTTTCACCGTGGAATTCCAAAAGTGACCATTTCCAACAATTTTTATACCACAAACAACATACTGTAATTTGAATTGCTACATATAATTATAAAATATTCAACTAGAAACCTCAACTTACCTTGTTGTAGTTCGTCGTCTTCATTGATGCTATAGATCTTGAAGTTAAGAATTCGTGACAATTTACGTAACCTATTCTAACAAAACACTAAAATTAACACTTAAAATTACTGTACAGTTGTTGACCAATCCACACACTAGAAAATGAAGAGACGACGACGTTTCGGTTCGTCCTGGACCATTCACAATAGACTTGAGAATGGTCCAGGACGGACCAAAATGTCGTCGTCTCTACATTTTCTAGTGTGGATTGGTCAACATACTTGAGTCACGTTATTGTGACTCATCGCTTGCTTACTGTACAGTTCTTGAGGCAAAGTTAGTTTTGACTGCCAGCTGCTGAAGCCTCACTGGTTGAAGGCACTTGGCTTGTCTGTGAGGCCTCACTGGTTGAAGGCACTTTACTTGCCTGCGACACTTCACTGGTTGAAGGCACTTTACTTGCCTGCGACACCTCACTGGGTGAAGGCGCTTGGATTGCCTTTGAGGCCTCACTGGTTGAAGGGCCTTTGGTTGCTTTTTTTACCAAATAAGAATCATGTTTAGCTTGTCTTTTGTGTTCATTGGACTGCTTTATGATCAGCTCTTTGGTTTACCTCAAGTACTGATACATGTATCCAATTTCTGGATAAGCACAGTTGGATGAAAAATGAATTAACAGGTCAACAGAAGACATAGTAAACTGTATTTTGTTGTCTGTGATGTTGGTTCCTCACTGCTGTCTTCATCCTCTGCCTCCAGAACGATTGATGCTGCTATCATAGTCTTGGCCAGAAATGATAAAAGTTACTATGAAAACAAAAAAGTAATTTAAAAAACGTTTCACTAATGGTGTGGCACTGGTATAACGCGAGGGTTGGGAGCACATGGGCTGTTTGGCTTGACCAGATCTGGACGGGTCCACTTGGGGCAGGCAAGTACGTTATGTAAGCTGCCAAGCGGAAAAAACTTACAATATTTTAGGAATTCTATTGCGAACACAATGATATCAAATTGAAAGACCTAGGATGAGAATTGAGATGTCCAAAGTGAAGAGAGAGTACACATTTTATTGCTTTTGCGCACTCCCGGGTAACACGCTCTCACTTTCTCCCTGGGCTTTTGGGCTTTATATGTAGTTAGTCCTGTAGAGATTTCTATTGCGAACACATTGATACCAATTTGAAAAACCTAGGATGAGAATCGAGATGACAAAGTTGAAAAGAGTATGCACTTTTCAGTATTACCGCACTCTCTAATGGAAGGCCGGACCCTCTCTTCCGGGTAACTGAGGCCTGCTTATATCGCATCGGCGGGTGGAGCACGCCACGGTTTTTTACATTATATGCATATACTCCTGTTGGGAATTCTATTGCGATCACATTGATACCAAAATGAAAGATCTAGGACGAGAATTGAGGTAACCAAAGTGAAAAGAGTGTACACATTTTATTGCTCTTGCGCGCTCCCGGGTAACTCGTTCTCACTTTCTCTGTTTGCTGCGGGTGGTAAGCAGGGCTTTTGGAGTTTATATGCATTTACTCTTCTAGAAAATTCTATTGCGAACACATTGATACAAAATTTAATATCTTAGGACGAGAATTGAGGTGACAAAGTTGAAAAGAGTACTGTACAGTATACACTTTTCGGAATTACCACTCGCTCCCATGAAATGCCCAAACCCACCTGGGGTAGTGTGGCGCTCGCGTGCCCAAAGCGCAAAAGTGCTAGTATGGTGCAGAGGATCAAGACGATAAAGGGCCGAGGAATAGGCAGGGCAGCCATAATCAAGTTTAGACAGAACAATAGGAGTGCAAACAGAGAGCACACACCTATCAGCCCCCCCCCCCCCCGAATATATAAGACAAAACTTTAAGTAAGGTTAGGGCCTTAGAGCAGGCAACTTTGAGATGAGCAACATGGCGTGACAAAGACAAACGGGAGTCAAAGACCAACCCTAAACATTTTTCAGTAACCTTGTATATAAGGTGATAAGGTGACTACCACAGACGATGCTGCTGCAAAGATTTTCTGCAGATTTATCTTGTTACTGTGATTTCAGTGTACATAATGTTTTATCTTCAATTCTTGACAGTATAGTACTGTAGTAGTAGTAGGCATCCATCAGTCTCAGGAAGACTATGGAGTTGCGCTTTGGATATCGGTCTGGAGTGGCCTCTACAGGGCGCAAAGCCAAGGGAGGTTGATACGGGGAAGAAACTGTTACCCAAGCACTAGGTTTCCCCTCTCCACGGCGCCGAGCCTCTCCAATGGAAAGGCGAAAAACGCCAATACGATTGGTTCCAGCGCCATCACAGAAATTATCAGAATGAGGTTGAAGGCAACAACGAACTGCCCTAGGCTCTAGCTCCGGAGTTAACCTAGAAGTTGGTAAAAGAAGGCACAGGGACCCCAAACCCGGAGATGGCCGCAGTCGGGGATGTAGAAGAACCACTTCAGCAAGGGCAAGAACGACCCCAGCTCTCCTAAAAGCAGAGCCTGGGCCACACGAGCCCCAGGAGGTGGACTTCCGTGCTCCGCACCTACTGGTTCCAGACAGAGATCGTCACAGTCCCCCTTTCACCCAAGGCCGGCTTCCTTCAAGACCAAACAGAAGGAAGAGTAATAATTATTAATTACAACAACAATTATTATAATAAAAGTATAATTAATTAATTATTACTCTTCCTTCTGCTTGGTCTTGAAGGAAGTCGGCCTCGGATGAAAGGGAACTGTGACGATCTCTGTCTGGAACCCGTGGGTATGGGCTTTTTGACAGTGTGAAGTCATAGAATTATAGGCTCCTGTGATTCTGCTTGCCTGCTTCTGTGCTCAACATGAAAAAAGGTGTACATGACACACACACTTATGTTAATATAAATAGGAGGCAAGGCCACAAATAAACAAACACAAGGGAATCCATAAGCAAAGAATATAGCTTGTGTGAGAAAAATGTATATTGGGATTTGTGGTGAATATATTTTAAAATTGTAAAGTGCCACACTCTTAAATACAGTAATACATGGTTCTGATGAACTAGTAAATAAATCTTGACTTTCTGCCCAAGTATCAGATATCACAACCATATGGCATAAAATTGACTGAATAATTATAGCTATTTCTTGCATTATTAAATTTGCCATTACATCTTAAGTTTTATGTAAAATGGTAGAGCTTAACAATAAATACAAAAAATTTATAAATATTTAAATATATATAAATATATATATGCATGTGTGTGTGAATATAAGCAAGTACTGTATATTAAAGTATCTGTCAGCACTCATGCCTGTATGTGTGTGTGTGTGTGTAATTACCTAAGTGTAGGCGAAGAGTCACAATAACGTGGCTGAAGTATGTTGACCAGACCACACACTAGAAGTTGAAGGGACGAGACGTTTCGGTCCGTCCTGGACCATTCTCAAGTCGCTTGTGACTTGAGAATGGTCCAGGACGGACCGAAACGTCTCGTCCCTTCAACTTCTAGTGTGTGGTCTGGTCAACATACCTAAGTGTAGTTGCAGGATGAGAACTACACTCGTGGTGTCCCACTACCCAGTACACTCTGTCGTATAATGCGCGCATGTGTGTGTGTGTGCTTTTAAGTACAGTACATGTATGTGTATACACATTAATTATTACAGCAACTACAGTATGTGTGTGAATACATTCAGCTTCTGGACACCATCACTGGGCTATCAATAGTCTGGTGCAACTACACATGGCCTTCTAATTTTTTATCATATTACTTTTAAACTTATGGATGAATATTAGCCTTTAGCACTTGTGTCTTCTTGTTTGTTCCACTTGTTTCATACTCAGGTAGAGGGAGATATTTGTGCACGTTTCTCTAAACCCGATTCCTTTGTTTACCCAAAAGTACGCAAGTACCTGGGAGTTAGTCAACTCTTTTGAGTTGCACTGAGAAATGGCTTGTCTAAATTTCTTTTGTATGGCAATGAGAAACTGTCCCTTTGAGACAGGCTGTGCATATCTTTTGTCAACTTCTTAATATCTTGCATATCCTGATCATGTCTTCTCTAGTTAATACCTTTACTAAAAAAAAAAAAAAAAAAAAAGTTACATTTAGTTGCTTTAAGTAGGTCTGGGTATCTGAGTCGTGTGGCTGCCACTTTGAAGTTGTGTAGTATTTATGGTTACAGGAGTATGGTGATATGTTCAATGTCTTCCATCTTTGTTTTATCATAAAAAATTAAACAAAAATTTTCAGTTGTTGTTGTTGTTGTTAAAGATTCGCTACCTGGAACATAAAGTTGCAAGTAGCACGGGCTATGGTGAGCCCATAGGCCATAATTTTCAGTAGATGTGTGTGTGTGTGTGTATGTACAATTTGGTGAGCATACATGCATAAATATGAGTGAGCATGCATGAATGTGTTTTTATATGTGCATACATACAGTACATACAAAAATACCTGTACGCCTTCAACCTTGAAGTCAATCCTTATTTATTTAGCCTGAAATAATTCCCTATATAATAAGGAAAAACTAATACATATATTTCTTCTTGAATTTGAGGAATGCAGACTTTGGCATGTCAATTACTGATACAAGTTCCCACATTTAACTAGGCACACTACTCTCAGGCTCCAAACCTTTTTTTTTTCCCCATTTTACACTCTAAACATACAAAAATTTGAATAATATTGCCTTGTATGCAAATATCCTGGCTGACCATGTAGTTGCTAGTAAAGCTTGGCCTCCAGCTTGGCCTCCAGCTGGGTACTCAAGTTAAAAAACTGGAAGCCGCCCGAAAGAAAACCAAACCATTAAGTCAGACGTCAACATACTTTTGGTACAATTTTTTTTCCCCTTCACCATGATTATGAATACTAGATTCTAATACAGTTAAGTTCATTTAAATTGTCTATTATGAAGTCCCCCTATAATGGGCTCAGGCTAGGTATAGACAGCACGCTATCAAGTAACTAATGTGAAAAAAATAAAAATACCCCAGATACAGTAACAAAACAAGCTACAATTAAAGTTCACGATGAGCCCTCACTCTTTATTTCATCATCTTCATTGCTCATATTTGCTTCATCTTCATGTTTACTGGAGAGTTGGTCTTCTTGTGAAGAGTGAGGCCGAGCATTACCTGGTGGTGGAGAGACGGCACCCCCCTCACTTCCTAACTCTCCACGTACCATCTTTTCTAACACAATTCTTGATGCTTTTTCAGACACATCTAAGGTCTTGAGGAAAAATTGGCGGCATACCTGACGATAAACACAATTATATATTAAATGATGACACTGCATTAAACTAGATGTTGCTGATGCTTTATACTATACTTCTTCATCAAACCTCACACTAGAAGATAAAAAAAACGACAACGTTTCGGTCCGTCCTGGACCATTATCAAGTCGATTGTGAAGAGACGAGAAAGGTACGAGCAAAAGGCAAGAAAGAGATGAGGAAATCTTGGAGGAAGGGAAAAGCAAAGAAAAAGATAGGGGTAATAAAGGATATGGAGGGAGGGGGGGTAATAAAGTTTATGGAGGGGGGTAATAAAGGGAAGGAAGGATAAGAATAGAGTTGTTGGATGTCAGGGAGGCAAGGGCAAGCTGGAAGCGACAAGGAAGGTGCTGATTTTTAGAAACCAGACTATCAAGAACAGGGATAAGGGCCCCTGAAGGCAGACAGGTCCAAAACAGTACTAATTAGAATTGACAAACTTATCAAACTTTCATTCCCCCCTTCAAACCCTTATTACCTCCTCCATTCCTTTATTACCCCCCTATCTTTTGCCTTAATTTTACCTTCCTCCAAGATTTCCTCCTCACCTCTTTCTTGCCTTACTTATGCCCGTGCCTTTCTCGTCTCTTCACAATCGACTTGATAACGGTCCAGGACGGACCGAAACATCATAATTTTTCATCTTCTACTGTGTGGTTTGGTCGACATTCTTCAGCCTCGTTATTGTGACTCATCATCTGCTTATGCTATACTTGTTTTACTGCCTGCTGTTTCATTATCCCTCTGCACACAAACTTCAATATGACTGATTCAAGCGGGTGATTTGCTAACTGTTACCTTCAATACACACATGCACAAGTACACGGAGCCTGATAGCCGAGTGGACAGCACTCTGGACTCGTAATCTTAGGGTCTGGGTTCAATTCTTGGTGATGGCAGAAACAAAAATGGGCACTTTCTTTCACCCCTGATGCCGCTGTTACCTAGCAGTAAATAGGTACCTGGGAGTTAGACAGCTGTTATGGGCTGCTTCCTGGGAATGTGTATGTGTGGAAAAAATAAATAAATAAAAATTAGTAGTTGGTAACAGTTGATTGATTGACAGTTGAGAAGCAGGCCAAAAGAGCAGAGTTCAACCCCCCTAAGCACAACTAAGTGAACACAACTAGGTGAATACACACCAACTGTATAGTGAGGAGTGTATTAGATTGAAATTGAGAGTAGAAGGATCTGGGAGCATGATGAAGCAAATATAGAGTGAGCTACAAAAATGATGGAGATAGATTAAGAGAACCTTCAAATCCAGGAATCTTATCGCAATGCTCATACTATTCAAATCACAGGTGCTGTCCTGCCACGAGCTACTCGATACTCACTTCCCACTTCAGAGCAATAGAGATTGTTGAAATAGAAGGAATAAAGAGAACACATACAGCATGCACAAACACGATAAAGCATCTAAATTATTGGAATCGTTTCAAAGCTCTCAAAAGGTACTCTCTAGAAAGGAGATGATAGAAATATCAAATATATACTGTACATGGAAAAAACAGGTCCCAAATTTACACAGTACAATTACAATGTACTGGAGTGAACGATATGGAAGGAAATGCAGAATAGAACCAGTGAGAAGTTGAGGTGCTATAGGCACAATCAGAGAACACCAGGAACATCAAAGGTTCATGGTTATTCAATATCCTACCAACAAGTGTAGAAAATATTGCTGGAACAAAAATGCAAGTCTTCAAGGAAAAAAAATGGACATTTTTTGCAAGAAGTGCCAGACCAACCGAGCTGTAGTGGATATGTGGTCCTGTGGGCTGCTCTAAGCAACAACCTGTTGGACCATGCTCTCAGAAGCGACCTTGGAAAGTAGAAGAACACCTGGAAACTCATCCAGGTACAATCCAGGTCCATGTGGAGATTGAGTATGAACGGTGCAAGAGAAGTTATAGGGAAACAGATTAGTTAGAAGCAGTTTGTTGTTTGTGATTGAATGAATGTTTGTAATTGACAGTTCAAGAGGAACACTTTACACACAGATGAGTTATTGGAGTGTGATGGTGCTAGTTCTTCATAATTCTGTTTGGTGCGAAAGATACAGCAAATGAACAGGTGATATTTTGAATTTCTTTTAACCTTTTTTTTTGCTGAGCTGATGTATTTTCTTGATGTAAATGTCTTCCCAACCAATAAAATGGGGATACAGTACATGGTTATGATGATGACAAAAGCAAATATGAATTGAGAAGTAAATAAAGTATGGAAGAAATTATGGAGAAAGTAGCCATGTGGTTTTGATTCAGTGAAGACTAAAGTACTTGCCTGCAGCTTGCTGGTGTTACCACATGTAAGGAAATACAGAATGACAGTGCGGAGTAGGCCACTGGGCCCCAGTTTCTCCTCACGCTGCATGTGTGCTGCTAAGTACTCCCTCTGAAGGTTGTAGTCGGCCAAGCCCCAATATTCAGCAAAGACCTTTTGACGGTCATCTTCACTGATGCGGGCATTGCATTTAAGGGGACACCTGGCAAAATAAAATTATAATAAAAACTTTATGAAAGCAAGCCCTCCAGGAAAGTAAACATGAGATGAAAATAATATACAGTGTAACCTAGATATTTTATGAGAATACCGAGCAGTGCCGAATGAAAGTATTTCGGTCCCAGATACGAGTCTGTAATTACAGTGCCTAAATGTAATTACAGGATGAAACTAAGCTCATGGTGTCCCATCTTCCCAGTACTCTGTCATATAATGCTTTGAAAAAAGTGCACTGACAGTTTTGGCATCCATCACCTTCTCACTTAACTTGTCCAACCCTCTACCACTCTGCAAATGAGAGCTTTCTAATTTTTGGGGGGGAAGCTTTGTTAAGTCTTGAGTCTAGGACCTATTATTCTTGAAGATGTAGGTTTCAATAATTCTTTTTGTTAATTTTGTTGATTCTTGTTACTATTTTGTATATACAGTATTGTTCTTATCACTTCTTTTTCTTCTTTCTAGCTTTTGGTATATTTAACACCTCTAACCTCACTTTGTAGCTCTTGTCTCTCAGTTCCCAAAGCTGTTTACTTGCATGTCTTTGCACTTTTTCTTTCTTCCAGCTTCTAGAGATATGGGCATGGGCACCATATAACCACTACATACTGTAGTGCACTTCCCCATAGACATGTATCCAATAGTCACACTTCTTAGGTTAGGTAAGGTTTCATTATTTAGTTCCCAAGCAAGTGACTATATAGTGTGATGGCTTGGCGCTTTCCCTAATAATCCCTCCCTCCATCCCAAGCAAGTGTTGCATTTTTTCAGTTATTATCCACTTTTCAGTAATGCACAAAACAGCACACTTTTATATCCTAAGAAAAAGCCACCACCAAAAGCAGGAAGCCATGTCCAGTTCACCTCTGAACCTTCACTGTGACCTCTGCACCCAATAATCTCATTAAAGCATATTCATGTTTCTGAGGGTATTGATGGTGCTTATCAAGTTTCAGCTAATTATTTCAAAATTACAAGACACTAATTTACCTGTGACTGGTCTCTACAGTATATTTTTCTACTCTCTTGTAGTCTTGCCTTTGCAGCTGCACTGGCAACATTTGGGCTAACACAGTAATAACAATGATATTTTTCAAGTAGACTTTTTAAAACATACAATCAAACCACCCACAATATTTATACTACAAACCTGCTGCAGTCTTGTGGCCACACTCGTTTGGCATCAACCAGTTTTCCTTTAGTATTTATGTAGCTCTGGCCAGTATTTTTCAACTCCTGACGCTTCTTTTTATCTTTTGTTGAGCCCGCAGTCACTGCAAGTGTTTCACTCGTCACATCATCAGGAACCTAAATACAGAAAGGAAAAAAGATGAATTTGGTGATAAAAAAAGGTATACCGTACTTGCAGTTTGAGCGTCTCCTAATTCATATCCATTTAAGGTTAGATAATGACTTAACACTATCGCGCGCCGTTTGGTGCGGGCAAGCGTGCATACTCGTTTCAGTTTTCTCGCCTAAAATCCCCAACCCGTCCTCGCAAATTTAATAAGTCAATATTGACTTATTAAATATGTGCATAGGTGACATACTTAACATAATAGTTTCCCTTGAAAATCTTCATAGAAAACACCGACCTTACCTAACCTTGTTAGTATGTTAAAATAAGCATCTTATAGCTTCGTAATTACAATTGTTACTTAACCTATTATAGGTATAGGTTAGGTAATAATTGTAATTACGAAGCAATAAGATGCTTGTCTTAACATACTAACAAGGTTAGGTAAGGTCGGTGTTTTCTATGAAGATTTTAAAGGGAAACTATTATGTTAAGTATGTCACCTATGCACATATTTAATAAGTCAATATTGACTTATCAAATTTGCGAGGACGGGTTGAAAATCCCATGCTATGTAGTTCGTTTTGTTATCATTGTGTTCGCAATAGAATTCCCTACATGGCATATGTATATAAGATCCAAAAGCCCGTCGTGACTTCCCACAGCAAAGCCTAAAGTCGGCAAAGTTACCCGTGAGCGCGCAAAATCAGTAAAATGTGTATACAGTGGAACCTCGAATAACGAATTTAATCTGTTCCGGCGCCGTGATCGTCATGTGAAACGGATGTCATACAAAACGAATGTCCCCATTGACAATAATGGAAATCAAATTAATCTGTTCTACCACCGAAAAACATCAATGATATTCGATGTTTTAAATAATGGAGCAGCCTAGATACCTGGTTGGTTGATACCTGGTTGATGAGGTTCTGGGAGTTCTTCTACTCCCCAAGCCCGGCCTGGGGCCAGGCTCGACTTGTGAGAGCTTGGTCCACCAGGCTGTTGCTTGGAGCGGCCCGCAGGCCCACATACCCACCACAGCCCGGCTGGTCCGGAACTTCTCTTAGAAAACAGTCCAGTTTTCTCTTGAAGATGTCCACGGTTGTTCCGGCAATATTTCTTATTGTCGCTGGGAGGACGTTGAACAGCCGCGGACCTCTGATGGACCGCGGACCTACCTTACATACACTGAACAAACCTTTATGGCATTTTTCTTTCTTCAAATTTGTTCAATATTTTTTTTCATTTGTCTTAAAGCAAAAGGTTCGTTCGGTTCGGCAGGTAGGCTGCTCCATGTTTCACAAATAAAAAAAATAATAATAAAAAATACAAATTTAGAAAAACAGAACAAATGTCAAAAAGGTTTGTTCGGTGGTCAGCTACTTTATTTATTTATTTATTTATATTTATATATATATATATATATATATATATATATATATATATATATATATATTATTAAATATGACCGAAAAAGTAAGATTAATAATTCTAACACGAATTTTCTCAATTTTCCTTATGTTTGTTTTTACTGATGACGGTAAATTAAAAATCAATTCTCCAAAATTCATTCTTTATTTCTTAGTCTGACGCGGACACTTGAGCGCGTTTCGTAAAACTTATTACATTTTCAAAGACTTTAGTTACACACACACAGAACAACTATAACTGAACAGAGTTTAAATACCTGCATTTGGGTGAGGTGACATGTTACAATGGTTTGGGGTGAGGTGAGAACAAACACAGAACACGAAACAATGGGTATAAGGGAAGAATAGATCTGTAACTGCAGAAGGCCTATTGGCCCGTGTTTCTTGATGTTTCTATATTGGAGCGGAGTCTTGAAGTGGGTAGAATATAGTAGTGCGTTAATTGGCTGTTGATTGCTGGTGTTGACTTCTTGATGTGTAGTGCCTCGCAGATGTCAAGCCGCCTGTTGTCGCTGTATCTATCAATGATTTCTGTGTTGTTTGTTAAGATTTCTCTGGTGATGGTTTGGTTGTGGGAAGAGATTATATGTTCCTTGATAGAGCCCTGTTGCTTATGCATCGTTAATCGCCTGGAAAGAGATGTTGTTGTCTTGCCTATATATTGAGTTCTTTGGGGCTTACAGTCCCCAAGTGGGCATTTGAAGGCATAGACGACATTGGTCTCTTTCAAAGCGTTCTGCTTTGTGTCTGGAGAGTTTCTCATGAGTAGGTTGGCAGTTTTCTTGGTTTTATAGTAAATCGTCAATTGTATCTTCTGATTTTTGTCTGTAGGGATAACGTTTCTATTAACAATATCTTTCAGGACCCTTTCCTCCGTTTTATGAGCTGTGGAGAAGAAGTTCCTGTAAAATAGTCTAATAGGGGGTATAGGTGTTGTGTTAGTTGTATCTTCAGAGGTTGCATGGCGTTTCACTTTCCTTCTTATGATGTCTTCAATGAAACCATTGGAGAAGCCGTTGTTGACTAGGACCTGCCTTACTCTACAGAGTTCTTCGTCGACTTGCTTCCATTCTGAGCTGTGGCTGAGAGCACGGTCGACATAAGCGTTAACGCTTATGTCGACCGTGCTCTCAGCCACAGCTCAGAATGGAAGCAAGTCGACGAAGAACTCTGTAGAGTAAGGCAGGTCCTAGTCAACAACGGCTTCTCCAATGGTTTCATTGAAGACATCATAAGAAGGAAAGTGAAACGCCATGCAACCTCTGAAGATACAACTAACACAACACCTATACCCCCTATTAGACTATTTTACAGGAACTTCTTCTCCACAGCTCATAAAACGGAGGAAAGGGTCCTGAAAGATATTGTTAATAGAAACGTTATCCCTACAGACAAAAATCAGAAGATACAATTGACGATTTACTATAAAACCAAGAAAACTGCCAACCTACTCATGAGAAACTCTCCAGACACAAAGCAGAACGCTTTGAAAGAGACCAATGTCGTCTATGCCTTCAAATGCCCACTTGGGGACTGTAAGCCCCAAAGAACTCAATATATAGGCAAGACAACAACATCTCTTTCCAGGCGATTAACGATGCATAAGCAACAGGGCTCTATCAAGGAACATATAATCTCTTCCAAACCAAANTACAGTGGTACCTCAGTTTAAGAGTTAATTCGTTCCTGGAGACAGCTCTTATTCCGAAAAACTCGTATTCTGAAGCTAATTTCCCCATAAGAAATAATGGGAAATGAATTAATCCGTTCCTGACTACCCAAAAACCCATATCAAACTAAATTTTTACCTAATTCATCTAAATAAACCTACAAAACTATGTTCAAGTTATTACTTACCTTGCTCTTGAATGCTGTAGGCGTATGGAAGATGGTGAGGAGGGGGAGGAGGAGAGGAGTTACTGTTTGGAAGGGGAGTCCCTTTCCATTATCACATCAGGCAGTGAGGACTTCACTGGTATGCACACACTGGCACATTTTGCCTGCATACCACTAGGACTTGCTTGTCTTACTAAGAATTTCTCTAAAGACACTTGTTTTTCCCTACATTTTAACACTTGTCTGTAGTAAGACATCACATTATCATTTAAAAGGTCAATGCAACGGCCTGCTACAGCTTTATCTGGGTGAGTTTTTTCAACAAAATTTTGCAGTTCTTCCCATACTTCACACATTTTCTTAATCAAGGAGGGACATCCTCTACTGCCTCTACTCACAGCTATTTTCTTAGGTTGAACCTTATCAATGGCTTTCTTGAGACCCATGGCGAGATATATAATAACAAACTGTATAGTCAAATGACCAAAAATCCAACAAAACACTGAAAATCCAGGTGAAGAATTGATGTGGGATAGTCACTGGGCGCGAGACAATGGTAAACTGAGGGGCGGAGGGGCGACGATCGCCGATCGACCACGCGCTAGGTCGGCCTGTACGTGTATCAACAAACTCGCGTCCCGAGGTAACCCTCGCGTTCCGAGACATAATTTTCGAGGAAATCCTGCTCGTCTTCCGAAAAACTCGCATACAGGGACACTCGCATTCCGAGGTACCACTGTATATGTATTAGGGTCTCGTGCACAATTTTAAATGCCTGCGAGGCATAGGGGCAGCTATAGTCCAGCTACGGCTGATAGTAAACAGATGCCATCTTGGAAAAAAATCATGGGTAACATTTCCAGGTGTGAGAGCCTCAGTACTAAGTGAGCAACCAAGGCTGGCGCATGCAGCATGAGCTAACAGCACTGCTGTTCAGCTTGTGAACATAGCGTCGCCTAAAAGTGTCCAAATATATATGTATCTGCTATTATTTGGCGATGATAGTATTAAAGAAGACCCCCAACTGTGATAAAAATTACCAGGATTCTGATATAGCAGGATTGTGGTGATAATTAGTGCTGTGCGTAGTATTGTAGGAGGAGTAATCTTGGTGGGGAGGCAGGTAGCATCGTCTGCTGACTGTGTGGCTACCTTTTATTGTCTGGACTCACCATACCAGCTTCGTGGTTCGCTGTGATGAATATAAATGTAGATATATGTAACGTGTGTATTAGTGTAATAACGGCAAAATGAGTGTGTTGGGAGTAGCCATTGTCTGCATGACTTGTTATCCTATGTAGGCTGGCTACTATGCTCTTTGGGCACCAAACCAGCTTAGTTGTACAGTTATGGTGAACAAAACATGTAGATACTTATATATAAAATCTGTATATAGCGAATAAAAGTAAAAACAGTATGGTGGGAGGAGTGATGGCAAGTGAGGCAAGGTGAGGGAGGGAAGGTGGCGGCGTTTGCTGGCTAGTGTGTGTGGCGGCCACTCATCGATGTTATGACTTACCATACCAACTTGGTGATTTGTTATGGTTAACAAAACATGCAGATACTTATACATAACCTGTGTATATAGCGCAATTATAGCAAACTAGTTGGTTATTGTTTTATGAACTTAATAATTGAATTGCTAATATGCACACCATAATTTTTAACATAGCGATGATTCATACATTTTATTATATAAATACATCACACTACACACTATTGAATAATATTACTGCAAAAAAATAAGAAAAAATAAATCAGACATTGAAATAATTAGGTAATAACATCTTTGTGGCAACTCCCACCTGACAGCTTGGACGGGAAGACCACTTCCGACGCTTGCTCTGTCAACACCTACATTTTGCCAGACTTCCTCGCCCTACTGCGGCCAAAATATGTCACATACGATCACCCCTTCCCCCCATGGTCAGAAAACACAAACACTTTTATAAAACAATTTTTTTTTTTTTTGTGCACCTGGCAGTGTTGAAGGCTATTAAGTTCATAGCCTTCCAAGGGTTAAATAGTATACAGTAGTAAGCAATGAATTAAGAAGTCCACTTTTACAAGCTGAAAATCAAGTTTACACAAACATTGAAAATACATAATAGGACATTTTATTGAGAAATAGACCTTATACCGTACTTACAATTTGTTAAAGCCTTTGAAATAGGAGAGAGCTGCTGAACCCCCAGTATAATGGAACTTGAAAATGTAGAGCTCTAGAGGAAAATCTGGGTCCTGCTCATATATTATTAAATTTAACTCCCTCAGCTGAAACATTTAATTGTTATTATTAATCTCTAGTAAATATAAATTAAATCAGCAAAATAGATGTATGAAAAGCCAATGAAGCTTAACAACATCGGCCTTTTGGCAAGTATGATGAGCCAAAGTAGTCAGAAACTGCATCCTACAGAAGAGGCACAAACAATTTGAGTAAAAAATCAGCTGTCCATGTTGTCCTTAACCCTTTAACTGCGCAACGCGCCTCCAGGCTCGCGTCTGGTTTGCGCAGCGCGCCTCCAGGTATTTTTATTTTTCACGTTCCATTCAAAACTGGCGCGCGGTGACGTGGGTATGGTATGGGTGGGTGGGGGCCCCAGTGATCGTCCGCCATCTTCAAAAAAAAATCCCAGCATGCCCTGCGGCCGTGGGGAGCCTCAGTTTCACAGCAGCAACCATGTCTGACGCATCCTCTACGAGCTCCCGCTCCACGGTGACCCGCGGTCATGGAAAACGACTCTCTGAGGAGGAAATACGCGACATTTTGTATGATGACGGTGCTCTGGATGATGACCTAGACTATGATCCTGAGAAAGACCTTACTCAGATATCTGATACGAGTGAGGAGGAGACGGAATTTGAAGATGCGGCGAGTGTGTATGGTACACGTGCCTCGCCGCCCTGGGTCAACACCGTTATCATCACCACCATCATGTATGTCCCCAGACGCTAGTAGTTTATTCAGTGATAGTACATGTGAAGAATCATTCTCGGGCTTCAGTGACATTGGCTCTGATACAAGTAGTGTAGACGACCCGAGTACAAGCAGCGGTGGTGTTACCAGGCGGGGTTTTGCTGCCTCAGCAACACGCCGGGGCAGGCGGCGGCGTGCCTCACAGCATGTGGACAACAATGACAGTGGCCCCTCAACATCATTTATTCGTGGTAGGCCTACAGTACGGAAATCTGCCTCAGCGTCTAGCATAGCCTCACGCAGCTCCAGCAGAAGCAGCAGACCACGTAGCCGTAGTTATGGTGCTCGTGGTGGTGTTGGCCGTGGTGTTGGCGCCAACAACAAACCCCCTGGTGTACTTGTGTGGGAGGATTGCACCACATTTGTCCCTCAAATACCAACATTTGATGATAGCGATTTTGGTGTTACACCATTATTTCCATATACTGGTGACGATATGGCAGACATGGAATATTTTCAGGCATATTTTGACAATGTATTCATGACGCATCTTGTGACTGAGACAAACAGGTTCGCTCACAGCCTCATAGACGACGGCATTTTACCTGCCTCACGCGATGGAAGGACCCGACAATCGACGAAATGTACGTGTTTCTGGCACTCACCATGATGATGAAGCACTCTGAGAAATCTGTCATCCAGGAATATTGGAGCAAAGACAGCCTTGTTCCAACACCCGTGTTCAACCGGTACATGTCGCGTGATAGGTATCTTGATTCTCAGGTGCCTGCATTTCGAGAATAATGCAAATGAGGACAGACAAGACAGACTGTGGAAAGTACGGAAGATGTTCAGTGACATGAGAGGGAAGTTCAGGGATTATTTTGTACCTGGACAGAATGTGGTTATTGACGAGTCGCTTGTACTGTTCAAGGGGCGACTGGCATTCAAGCAGTATATCCCATCAAAGCGGCACCGATTTGGACTGAAGTTTTTTTTGTGCTGTGCGACTGTGAGACTGGTATCGTCTTGGACATGATATTATATTCTGGTACAGACGTCGACATACCAGCTCAAGATGTACACGGGTTCTCAGGCAGTGTCGTGAAAACCCTGATGGAACCGTTGCTGAACAAGGGGCATGTACTGTTCACCGACAACTATTACACCAGCCCCTTGCTGACCAGATACCTCCTTGCCCACAACACCGGTGTATGTGGCACTGTGAAGGGCCACAGGAAGGAAATGCCAGTGTTCGGTTTAGCTATAGCCGTGGGTGAGTGCCAGCTGCGCAAGTGTGACAAAACGCTGTCAGTGCGGTGGAAGGACAGACGCGAGGTGAATATGCTGACTACGATTCACACCGGTGCCATGGTGGACAGTGGGAAAGTCCACTTTCAGACACGCAACACCATGTATAAGCCAGACTGTGTCATAGACTATAACGTGAACATGCGCCTCGTCGATAAGTGTGACATGATGCTTGGTGGAGTGGAGTGTGTGCGCAAGTCTGTGAAGTGGACGAAAAAGTTCTTCTTCCACCTCATGGATGTTGTAGTGCTCAACTGCTACAATATGTACCTAGTAAAATCAGGCAGGAGACCGTCTATACGTACATTCAGTGCTGGTGTTGTGTCACAGCTGCTAGTAAAGTATGGCAAGGAGGGTTCTGTTGTACCGCGCGGAGTGCAAGCAACAATGCCACATGCAGCTCCAGACAGATTGACGGGTAATGAAAACTTCAGAGTACATATGCTCGAGTATATGCCAGGCACAGCATCACGGGAGAAGGGTAAACGTGCTTGTATAGTATGCAGGAACACTACCCGCAGAGAACAAAAATGAAGATGCATCAGCACCTGGTGCGTGGAGTGCAAGGTGCCACTCTGCCCCGTTGGCTGTTTCGCAGCATATCACACACTCGCGGAGTACTGAGTGTGTTTATGATGTGTGTATATAGTGTGTGATACTGTACAGTGTGTATATAAAGTGTAAATATAAATATATTAGGCATGATACATAGGAAATTGTGCAGGATAAGTGACGTTGTTTGCGATGCACGTAACACAGTGTTTACGGACAGTACGGATGTTGTACTGCGATAATAGAGTACGTGTTCATTATACATTGGATTGCCATGTAAAAACAATGAAAATGTATTTAGAAAGGTGCGCAAAAAATGACCGAAAATATATTCGCGGCAACTCGCGCGCCCCGCCCCGAGCGCCCCACCCGCCCCGGGAGCTTACAGCACGGGCGCACGGGGAATCATGACATCACGCCCCAACTTACGGACCCCATAGCAGCCAAAGTAAGTACAATTACGACTTTTTTTTGACATACCCATACTGAGGGAAGGGTTTTTGACACTTTAGAAAGAAAAAAGAATTTTTTCCAGAGAATTTATTTCCTGCGCACCACGGGGGTGTCATATTTGGAGGCAACGCAGTTAAAGGGTTAATGAACAACATGACTCAAGTAGCAGCCTCCAGCTCAGACTGCAACAAAGACACAAACAATTCCAATAGTCCACATTGCCAACATAAGGGAAATCTGGGCATAAGGCAACTAAGATCATGAATTAAGGACTAAGGCAGGGAAAAACAATGCCCTGTGATAGACTTGAAGGCAAACATGAAAAACAGAGGACATTTTCTTTCGTGCAAGTATCTGGGACCAGCAAAAACATGCTACTTGGTGAAAAAAGCCAGCACAATGTAATTAAACACCAATTTCTCTGCGAGTCTCAGTGGCTTCATAACACTACTATACCGATATGGTGCTAAATTTCTAGGTATCATCAGTTGCAGAGTTCTTTTTGGCCTACTGGGGATCACAAGCTTTAGAATCTGGGCCCTTCACTAAAGAAGTGCAGGGAGCAGTGACACACACATGATAAAATTTGTGAATTTATTCATGTCTGCCATCATCAAGAAAGGCACCCAGAAAGTCAGTGAAACAAAACAGACTATTGCTGGTTAGAAGCGAGACTACACCCTTAAAACCTCCAAAAGAACTGCACCAAGAATGTAAACGAACTATCAAAAATTTGCCCTACCTCCCACTTCATTTGGAGGTAGAAGGGAGTTAACCCGGGTCAGCCGGCTGTTACACCCTCAGTTCTATGATGATTGAAACATCCCTAACTTCTTGGAAAAGGGAGGGAGTTGGGGAGCCACCAGGGCTCACCCAGAAATTGGCCTTTCATTACATTCAATACTGGTTTTCTGGAGGGAGCTCCTTGTGACTCCCTGAAACTATCAACCCATGGAGAAGGAAGAGAATAGGCACTTGATGGGAAGGCGAGAGCACCCCCATAGGTATCGCAACTAAGAAGAGAGCATCGGCTGCGACACACAACCCAAGACTACTCACAGCTGCCAAAGACCAGGAACATTAACAAAATACCTGGCTGACAGGACTCTGTTCTGTCCCCGAACACGTCAGGGAAGAAAACCATGGTAGTGCAAGGCCAGCACAAAGGAGCACACAGGGAAGATAACCCAGTGCACATGCAGCTCCAAGTGCTCTTTACTCCTGGCTTACACTGCATAAGAATGCACAGGAACAGACCCAGTTCAGAACCCAGGATGGGTCAAACAGCAACCCATTGTAGCCCAGGAAGTTCCATCATAAACAGACACTAAGTAGCCAGTCTCCAAACTTGAGCCACCAGCCATAGGCAGGAGAGTAGGCAGGAGATCTAGGTTCAGACGACTTCTGCTCCCTCAAAAAAGTTTCAGTGCAGAGTCCCAAAGATACATGGTGGGTGTTACGACCCAGGTAATGATTATGATTACCTGGCTCTCACAGAGAACTTACCTCATACACCCATCTCAGATGGTAGGATGTGCATGAGAGGGAATTGCATATGCATTGATAAAGTAAATGATGTATTTGGTAATGTATTAGAATGTATGATAGTATTGTATGTTTACTGTATAGTGTATGAGGGGTGTCATGGCTGGCCTGTTAAGTGAACAAGAAGTGTTCCTGTCATATATATGTGTGCATCTGTGTGAGTGAGGCAGCGAGAGAGATGTCCAGTGGGTGTTGCCAACTTGTTGAACCATTATATACATAGTCCTTTAAGCTAATTAAGAATGTTTATACTTTTAGTTATATTATTAGAATGTGTGAAACATTATATTAGTATGATTGTGTGTTTGAAAGTGGTTACTTTCGTTCATAGTGTGTTTGATTAGAGAATGTATCTGCTTTGTGGTAACTGGACGGGAAGTAGCCAGAGGCTGGTGTGGAGCTATGAATGGTGGTAGGAGAGTTAGTAGCTCTGGGGACCAGCTGGTGATAACACCTAATTTCTAAGTTAAGTAACATTTCTTTTGCTTTATGTCTTAGGTTATAATCTTATTTGGGAGATATACATTGTTATAGCCATATCTTAAACTAGGATCATATTGCAGTGATTATGTATACCATTTAAAGAATAATTCATATATATTTTTACTGTTATATACATTTGTTTTACTTTTTCCATTTTATTTAATTGTGTCTGCTAGGAGCATCCTGGTGTATCAAATATATGCACAGTGGCCTTACCCTAGATATGCTCCAGTGCTGACAGATACAAGACTTGCTGTACTAGGTAGATAACAGTGGGAACTAAAGAAAGGGAAGTGGCTCCAGTTCTCCAGACACACCCTCCATGAGGGCAAGCTGTCACCTCCAAACATTAACATACTGACACCACTGGGCCCATGAGGCACAGACTTTCCTGAGTTTCCAATCATTGCCAGGCCTTGGAAAGGCAACCAACAAGTGCTTACATGCACGTCCTATCCACCAGCTGCATTAGAGAAAATTGCAGAAAAACAAAGGGTTTTGGATCGTGTATTCAGGACAAAAGTCTTGACGTTTTCCCTCGTAAAACACAGGAGAAATGTTTGCCCTCACACCAGCAGAAGCTGGGGCTTCAACAGCCTGAGATGCAAGGCACAACCTCATAAAGAAGCCACCATCCAGAAAGGAGGTTCAGCCTAAACACAGATCCAGCAATTACAAGCATCCCACACTCTAGAGGATAAAATAATTTCCCGAATCTGGCAATGAGTGAGGTATCCATCATGGCTCGACCACTGCACACTCTTTAGTCCAATATAATACTTAAAACATTTCCCCCCTCACACCTTAGGTAATTACCTTTCATGTTACTTATTATTCACCCTCCTCCTCCTCCTCCTCCTCCTGAAATACTGTATACCTGGAGTAAACCTGGATGGGCTCTAGTTTTTCCACTTCCTAAGCCCAAACTGGGGCCAGATTTGTTTTGTGTTAGAATCTATCTAAAAGGCTGTTGCTTGAAGTTGTTCACAGACCCACATACCCATTACAACCCAGTTGGTCTAACACTTCCTGCAGGAAATTGTTTAATTATATCTTGCACAACATGAAACCACCCATTACGTCCCTCCAATTCTCTCTCTTACACAGAATTTTATAACTTATCCTGCTGGTTTATCTACCTTGGAAAGGGCGTCTCGCAGCTGGGTGGACAGCGCTTTGGATTCGTAGTCCTGAGGTTCCGGGTTCGATCCCCGGTGGAGGCGGAGACAAATGGGCAAAATGTTTCCTTCACCCTGATGCACCTGTTACCTAGCAGTAAATAGGTACCTGGGAGTTAGACAGCTGTTACGGGCTGCTTCCTGGGGGGGTGTGTAACAAAAAGGAAGCCTGGTCGAGGACCAGGCCGTGGGGACGCTAAGCCCCAAAATCATCTCAAGATAACCTCAAGATGATGATGATAACCTTCCTATTTCCCTTTCTTCCTCTTGTTGTCCATTATTTCCTCTATTTTCTTCACTCACTCCTCTCTTCCTGCTCTCCTCTCTTTCTCCCTCCCTTATTGCCTCTTTTTCCCCCCCCCCTTCGTCCTCGCTTCCTGCTTTTCTTTACTTAAAGCTTTTCATCTTCATAAATATCATCAAATTTATTGGTGTCATACAACATTCATGGTATATCTGTTGGCATAGGTATGAATAAATAATTTATCACAAAATGATAACTTACATACTGCTTCTCTAGTGCATCAAAACATGCTTCTATATTCTCCACAAAAGAATTGGGTCCAATGTGTTGGCTCCTTGACATCAAGAGCTTGAGGTTTACACCATCAACATACTTGTTGCTATATGCATCCTGTGTAGGAAGATACAATTAAAAGCCTATTAACAAATATATTCACCAATATACAAGTACTGGAACTTTATGAGAATGTACAATTTGCACCAAAATTAAAAAGAAAAATATTTTACTTTCTTACATGAAAATACAAAAATTAATACAGGTAATATGTGAATACTTATCATCCACTTATAATTTTAACTCTGCACTTGAACAGTTCAATATGACTACGTCTTACTATGAATAGGTGTAGAACTCTGTACACTGCACCTAATGCAAGAATTTATTATAACATCCACTACGGTAGATGTAGATCAGGTCTTTCTATGGGCAACAGAAAATAATATGGTGTTTAACGAAGACAAGTTCCAGCTCATGCGCTATGGAAAAAATGAAAATATAAAAACGGAAATCACGTACAAAACTCAGACAAATCATAACATAGCACGAAAAGGCAATGTAAAGGATTTGGGTGTACTCATGTCGGAAGACCTTGCCTTTAAAGAACACAATAAAGTGGCCGTCACAGCTGCACGAAAAATGACAGGTTGGATAACAAGAACTTTTCACACTAGAGATGCTATACCGATGATGATACTTTTCAAAACGCTTGTGCTCTCTAGAGTGGAGTACTGCTGCACAATGACAGCCCCTTTCAAAGCTGGAGAAATTGCTGACCTGGAGAGCGTGCAGAGATCCTTTACTGCTAGAATCCACTCGGTAAAACATCTAAACTATTGGGACCGACTAAAGAGCCTAAATCTGTACTCCCTTGAGCGCAGGCGGGAGAGATACAAAATAATTTACACATGGAAAATATTAGAGGGGCTGGTCCCAAACCTGCACACAGAAATAAAATCACATGAGACCAGAAGACATGGCAGGATGTGCAGAATACCCCCGTTGAAAAACAGAGGTGCAACTGGTACTCTGAGAGAGAACTCTATCAACATCAGGGGCCCGAGACTGTTCAACACGCTCCCGCTACACATAAGGGGCATAACTGGCAAACCCCTCACAGTGTTCAAGAGAGAACTGGATAAGCACCTCCAAAGGATACCTGATCAACCAGACTGTGACTCATACGTCAGGCAGCGAGCAGCCGCGTCCAACAGCCTGGTTGATCAGTCCAGCAACCAGGAGGCCTGGTCGATGACCGGGCCGCGGGGACGCTAAGCCCCGGAAGCACCTCAAGGTAACCTCAAGGTAACGGGCTCACCATAACCCGTGCTACTTGGAACTTTTTGTTCTAGGTAGCAAATCTTTAACAACAACAAGAATTTATGGCATAGAAGGTATGATTTATCAAAGTACTGTACAGCAAACAAATCTGAAATAAGCAGTAAAGAGTACTGAAGGTCTACTGGAATTCAATAACTTAATCACACAATATTTCTCATTAGTTTCCATTACATGTTTTACTGTTAATAAGATAACAAGAGCAGCTTTATTCTAGAAATCATTGTTGCAGAGTCAAGATTAACTGTTAACTGAATCTTATGGAACAAAAAAAAATTAGTCCTAAATAAATAGAATATTATTTAAAATATTATAAAAATCTAAAATAAATTAAAATTCTTAAATGCTATGCGTGGTAGTGGCTTTACAAGAATGTAAGAACACCAATGTTATGTACTCTCTCAAGCCCAATATGCCTTCTTGTATATAAATAAACTTAATGAATGGAACATTCATTGCATAAAAACTATTATACTGTGTACCTACTAAATAAAATCTTATGAAGCAAGCATTTATAGTATTTTATTTTCTCTTAGTCGATATTCTCGCCAGTAAAAAAAATAACCGTTTTCTTTTATTTCACTATATGGTCATATTTTGCTGCTTAACTTCCAGCTTATCTAAAAAGCCATGTGGTGATACATTACCTCTGGAAAAAGGGCACGCAGATAAGTGATGGTCGACAATGCCACCGAAACTAATTGCTTGACAAACACTGTAGAGTAAGTCATAGTTCCAAATCCATTTATGAATATAGATGACCACTGGAAAAAAGTTTAAAACAAGTTGTTCACTGGTTCTCACATAATCTATATACCTATATATCTATATACCCACAAATCATGAGACCCGGTACGAGCAAACAGAGTGAGGTCCCCCCCCCCCAACAACGCCCCGTCAATAGGGCGAACCGCAAAAGGGCCGACGCTCCTTACAAGAACCCGACTGACGCACAGAGTGAGCACCGCGCCAACCAGATGAAGATGGGTCTGAAGGTGGCGCCGACCCAGAACTGGCACATCTCAATTGTACCTCATTAATGTTAGCTAAAGAATATACAGTAAAAAGTGTTACAATCACATATTCTTAAGATAATATATATTTGTTTACATAATATTCTGAGTGTTTATTGGTAATCGATAATTAAGTACTAAAATTTCTCTTACTGTTTAATAAGACTGAAAATAATTTGTATGGAAGTTGTCTATTTTGTACAAGCTATACATTGTGTGTATCATATCCTACCGTTTCAGATATCTGATCTTCGACATTAGGTGAGGAAACCCTTTTACGCTGATCAGTTGCCATTCTGTGCTGTTCACCTGGACTGCTGAAACATTCTGAAAATGTTGTATATTTTAGTTCCTAGTACTGTATATTCTATATTTCACAATAAACAAAATTTAATAAAGTATTACAATTTTTAAACATGAGCAAAATACAGTACAGTATTTCATTAATCACAGTGTAACCATTAATCATTTCAAGGAACTGTATGTATGTGTGTGCACATCCCCCCCCTCGCCATAGTCAGTAGTTTCAAAGCGTTATATGACAAAGAGTGCTTGGAAGACGGGACACCACGAGCGTAGCTCTCATCCTGTAACTACACTTAGGTAATTACACTTAGGTAATTACACACACACACACACAGCCATTAACACCCATATGTGTTGTGCCATTAACACACCCCAGGGGGTTGACTAGATTAGAACTAAAAATGAATTTTGGAGAATTGATTTTTCAATTACCATTGACAGTGAAAAGAAACATAAGAAATATTGAGAAAATTCGTGTTAGAATTATTAATCTTACTTTTTCGGTCTTATTTAACAACATATATATATACAGGGTAGTGTGTATATAATATATATATATTTTTTTATATATAGTGCAAAAATGCCCTATAAATGATAGTGGCTTTACAACAATGTAAAAACATCAATGCTATGTACTCATAAACCCAATGTACCTTCTTGAATATATATAAATAAAATAAAAATAAATACAAAAATATTATTATGAATCCATTAACACCCATACCTGCCAGGGGAGGGGGGGGGGGGAGGGAGAGACTTTCCTTACCCTACCAAGGGGACCCAACTGGCCGCCGACCTCTTGCACCTCAAGTGTTGACCCTGTGAACCAATAGGTGGCTCCTAGACACCTGTCATAACGCTACGGGCAGGCGAGGAGGAGTCACAATAACGTGGCTAAAGTCATTTGACCAGACCACACACTAGGAGGTGAAGGGACGACGACGACGTTTCGGTCCGTCCTGGACCATTCTCAAGTCGATTGTGAGAATGGTCCAGGACGGACCGAAACGTCGCCGTCCCTTCACCTTCTAGTGTGTGGTCTAGTCAAATAACTGTACAGCATGTGGCCAAACACTTGCCACAAGTGTGCAGGAGCAGGAGACACAGAAGCAGGCCCACGCTGATGTCTGCCAGCTCCTCCTACAGTGGGGCTGTGTTTACTAGTGGCTCCACCACACCAACAATGGCCAACCCTTGTTAGAGTCACACCAACAATGGCCAACCCTTGTTAGAGTCACACCCAACTGTGGCATGGGTCAATGTTAAATGGGATGCTTGTAATGTTAATTGTCTATTTGTACTTACTGAATTTGTGCGCCCCTTGCGGGACTTGAAGTAGAGGGTGGGTAGAAATAGCCTAAGCTACTCTATCCCTTTGAGATGTATTTCTTTCTTGTCTCAATAAACATACTTGAACTTGAACTTGGCATGGGTCAACCCGGGTCAACCCAAGTATCGCCTTCCCAAAAGGCTCGCCCATGTTTGTTTAAAACATGTTGATAACTTATGAAACCAAAATTATTGATTAGTCAGAAGAAAGAGAGAAATTGGATCTATTTGTAAAAGCTCTACCTGACAAATATTTTAAGTGGAACCGAAGATATTTGTAGTTGTATAAAAATTGCAGTTTTCATGGCTGGTCGAGCTCGAACCCGCAGTATTCATCTCAGAACATAAGAACATAAGAACAAAGGTAACTGCAGAACGCCTATTGGCCCATACGAGGCAGCTCCACTTTATAACCACCCAATCCCACTCATATACATGTCCAACCCATGCTTGAAACAATCCAGGGACCCCACCTCCACCACGTTACGCGGCAATTGGTTCCACAAGTCAACAACCCTGTTACCGAACCAGTCTTTCCTAAATCTAAACTTATCTAATTTATACCCATTGTTTCGTGTTGATACTTTTAATACCCTATTAATATCCCCTTTGTTATGACCATTCATCCACTTGTAAACCTCTATCATGTCACCCCTAACTCTTCGCTTTTCCAGTGAATGAAATTTAAGCTTTGTTAATCTTTCTTGATATGGCAGGTTTCTAATTTGGGGAATTAACTTTGTCATCCTACGTTGGACACGTTCAAGTGAATTTATATCCATTCTATAGTACGGCGACTAAACTTGAACTGCATAATCTAAATATGGCCTAACCAGAGCAAGATATACCTGAAGAACCACACCAGGTGTCTTGTTACTAACGCTTCGATTAATAAATCAGTGTCCCATTTGCCATATTACGAACATACATGCATTGATCTATTGGTTTTAAATTCTTACTAATCACAAGTCCCAGATCCCTTTTGCAATCCGACTTCACAATCTCAACACCATCTAGCTTGTATCTTGTAACTCTATCAAATAACAATTTTTTACGCTAGTTACAAAATTATTAATGTTATATATACATGTACACACTCTCATATACTTGCTTAGCTAAACGAACTAGAGGGTTCAGTTCCTGAACCGATTATGTGCCTCTGTAATCCTTTACACCACCGCCCACGGGATGGGCGGTGGGATGGGACTCCCCACTCAAAGTACAAGCCATCGCCCATTGTCAGAACAACTGCACTTCCAGCTGCACCCGTGGTGCGGTGTAGGGAACCATCAGTGTATATGATTTGAGAGAGAGAATGCTCTGTGGACAGAGCATCAATATGGCTTAAGGCGTTGAGCTTTGCCTCAAGACGAAGCTTGGGCTTATCTCTAATTTGCTTCTTGGGTGGAAAGGGAGGGATTAAAACTGGAAAGGGTGTAACCTCCCACGGTGCAGGAAAGTGCCGTTGTTGTTTCTCTTGGTACAAATCATGAACCCCATACATTCTGAGTTGAGTTCCAGTTTTTGTTATCCATTTGGAACAATGCTGATCTTCAATAAAGTAAGTCTGGAGGGCTTCTGTGCAAGGATTAGGATGAGTTAGCCTAAGCATTTTTATACCAATTTGACAGTTAATTTCAGTAACACGATCAACAACGCTCAGAATATTAAGTTCCTTTCTCATATTAAGTATCTTTGTGGTACGAGGGCACCCAAGGATTATCCTCAGGGCTTCGTTCTGCAATTTTTCAAGCCCTCCAAGCTTTCTTTCAGGCATCAAAACAAGCAGAGGTGCAGCATAATCCACTAAAGATCTGATGTATGCAAGGTACATCATTTTGACAATTCTGACATTGGCACCATAGCCTGAGTAATAACCTGCAACAGCCTTGAGAGCTCGGAGCCTCTCTTTATACTGACGACAGAGTCTGAATACAACAGGACCATACAGTGGCACCTCAAGGCCAAGGTATTTGAATCTGTTTACATAGTCAAGCTGGGAGCCATCAGATAGTTGCATCTTGCGAACAGCTCCTCCCTGCCTGGGTGGGCGCCGATTTAGTATGTTTGTTTTCTCTGCTGAGATAATTAAACCTAGGTCCTACCTTGAGGATACCTTGAGGTGCTTCCGGGGCTTATCGTCCCCGCGGCCCGGTCATCGACCAGGCCTCCTGGTTGCTGGACTGATCAACCAGGCTGTTGGACGCGGCTGCTCGCAGCCTGACGTATGAGTCACAGCCTGGTTGATCAGGTATCCTTTGGAGGTGCTTATCCAGTTCCCTCTTGAACACTGTGAGGGGTTTGCCAGTTATGCCCCTTATGTGTAGTGGAAGCGTGTTGAACAGTCTCGGGCCTCTGATGTTGATAGAGTTCTCTCTCAGAGTACCAGTTGCACCTCTGCTTTTCAACGGGGGTATTCTGCACATCCTGCCATGTCTTCTGGTCTCATGTGATGTTATTTCTGTCTGCAGGTTTGGGACCAGCCCCTCTAATATTTTCCACGTGTAAATTATTATGTATCTCTTCCGCCTGCGCTCAAGGGAATACAGATTTAGGCTCTTTAGTCGGTCCCAATAGTTTAGATGTTTTACCGAGTGGATTCTAGCCGTAAAGGATCTCTGCACGTCCTGACATGAATCTAATACAGAGTTAAGAGTGTTCTGTGTGTTAGCATACCCAGTGGTGTGTATCATTATATCATCAGCATAGCTAATGATGTGGACGTTGGGTTTGCTCGGTATAGAGTTTAACAGCGTGTTTATTAAGATATTAAATAAGGTAGGACTGAGGACACCACCCTGCGGGGTACCTAGTTCAAAGTCTCTTGTTACACTCCTATGCCCCTGGAAAAATACAGATGACTTCCTGTTGGATAAGTAACCCCTGATCCAACAAAGAAGCCGACCACCAACATTCATTCTTGCAAGCTCACTCAAGATAACATGTCTATTTGCAATATCAAAGGCAGACTTAAGATCTAGGAAGGTGGTATATGACTTTTCAGTGTGCAGGGTAAGAAAGGTGGTGATGCAATGATGCACACTCCTTCCATGCATGAAGCCATATATCTGGGGGGATAGCATGGTTCTTATTCTATGGAGGAGACGGTTTAGGACCATTCTCTCGAATGTTTTGCAAATGCAGCTAGTGAGGGAAATTGGGCGGAAAGCATTCTCTTGATTTGGCTTGGGAATTGGAATGATTATACTGTTGGTCCAAGAGATAGGAAGTTCCCCAGTAACATAGCTCATATTATACAGCTCAAGCAGGGGATTCCCTGGTACTAAAGGGAGCAGACGCAATATGTCATAAGTGATACCATCTTCACCGGGGGATGTGGCTTTGCCTTTGTTTAGGGCCGCGAGTAATTCAAACTCAGTAAATGGCACGTTGCATTCATCTTCCTTGTGGAGCATGAAGTCAACGAGCCTTTCTCGATCTCCGTAACCAGCATTTAATCTGAACTGTATGTCTGGGGAAGATTATTGAAGCTAGAGGTGGTTGCCCAAGCATCGACTAACTCGTTTGCTCTGTGTAGAGGGTGAGGGTGTGCTACTTGGCCGATCTTATCGCCTTTAATTCTTTTAATATCCTTCCATGCCTGGCTGAGGGGGGTGTGAGAGTTGAGACTGTTAACAAAAGTTTCCCAGTTATCTTGCCTGAGCTCTGTCATGCGCTCCCTCGCCTTGGCTAGGGCTTTCTGAAAGAGCTTGAGCATTGCTGGCGTACGTGTTTCCCTATATGCAAGTCCAACTCGTCTGGCAGTGCGTTTCAAAGTACGCAATTTGGGGTCATTGTAATAGGCATGACGTTTATTACCTTTCATGTCGTTCCGACTATTGGATGGTGCAGGGGGCCGACCTAAAGGGTCAAAGTCTTCACGTCGAGCAGGAGGAACACTGAGCCGTTTGCGTTTGAAAGTTCCACCGGGCAGGATGGTATCTCCTATACATAGAGTAGTCAATCTAGGGTGATGATCTGACAACAAATCTGTTACAATAGTTGATGTGCACCAGACGTGAGAGACGTTGAAACCAACACAGAGGTCTAGAATGCCTCCACAAATATGCGTGGGTTCAAGGTCACCCACAATCTGCACATCTTGGTGACTATTTAGTAGCGACAGCAGTTGATTCCCATTACCGTTACTGAAGCGAGAGCCATACATCTATATAAGCCATACATCTCGATATAATACATCTTATCACTTTGGGGGTTCCGTCGGAGCACCCCCCAAAGGTAACAGAAATTCATTGCAAATTGGGACAAGTGTCCTCAGCAAGCTGCAATAGCGCCTTCCCCTGTAAGGCCAGGGGAAGCAGAGGAACCTGGGAGGCGGGTGAGCTAGAAAAGCCTCGTCAACTTGCAAGGAGGTGGCGTGAATAAGTTCTTGAAGAAGAAGTCGGGCATGTTCAGGAAAAGGAAAGTTATTGTGACTCATCGCCTGCATTTGTATTTATTTAACTAACAGTTTTTTAGTTAGTTTAGTTCATTTATTATGCACCCCATACCCATCCCGTGGGCGGTAGTGGAAAGGGTTACAGAAGCACATAATGGGCTCAGGGACTGAACCCCACAATTCATTTAGCTAAGCAAGTTACAGTCTTGATGAGCTAGTTACAAAATTCAATATATAACTAACATAGTTACCAAATGTAAACGAATGATAAATTGCAATATTTAAAGCGAGACTCGAATGTGGTATTGTTGACGCTGTGCCACGTATGACTCATCACAGGGCGGCTTGTGTTTCCTTAGCACGAGGAGGAGTGAGGAGGCAGGAGGCAAAGGGACCGCCTAACAATATATATTTTATATAATATATATTAGTTTTATAGTTAAATATAATAAACAAATACAACTATAAGAAAATATTTTACATTTCTATCACAGTATTATACATTTGAAAAATTAGAAAACAAAATTTTAATCAAATGAGAGGAAGAATCTGACCTCAGATTTGTCTCCCCCTGCCGTCCAGGAAAATCTGAAGACGAGTCGGCACATCAATATTGGTGGGGTTACTGGGGTATATACACCATTGTCCAGTCCTTCCTCCCTCAACAACAACAATATTGGCTTCAGGGCTAAAGGGAACATGAAACAATTTGTGATACGAGTGGTTATACCTGTGATATTAGTAGTATGTATATTTTTGTCACTTCCTTTGGTGTGCGGCCACGGACACAGCCACGACCACCATGGCCATAGTCATGGAAATGAGGAACCTCCAGCTTTTAAATGGAGTAAACAGGCCAATGAACCGTACCATGATGAAGAGCCTCACGCCCACCATGATCCACACGCCCACCATGACCCACACGCCCACCATGACCCACACGCCCACCATGACCCACACGCCCACCACGACCCACACGCCCACCACGACCCACACGCCCACCATGAGCCTCCCACCCTCACGGGAGGTGCCCCTCATAATGTCAAATTACCAAAATCCAGCATATGGGTTGAGGCAATTTGTGCAACTCTACTTATTAGTATAGCTCCATACCTAATTCTCTTCTTTATACCTGTGACGAACCGCAAGGAACATGAGCCTTATCTTAAGATCCTTCTTGCCTTTGCCTCGGGTGGCCTTCTCGGTGATGCATTTTTGCACCTGATTCCTCATGCACTTATGGCGAAGGCAGCAGCAGGCAGTGGTGACCACTCACACTCACATTCTCACTCTCATTCTCACACCCACGAGGGCAGTGGTGAGGCTGATCATGGCCATGACATGAGCATTGGGCTTGCTGTGTTGGGTGGCATTATCGCATTCCTTGTTGTAGAGAAGTTTGTGCGGATTTTCAAGGGAGGTCACTCGCACTCGCATGCCATTCCAGTGTTGCAGGAAGAAAAGTCTAAGAAGAACGCTGAAGAGAAGTCAAATGGAGACAAGGAAAAGAAGAATGACAAAAAGA